>BFEA01000326.1:840432-879770 GCA_003427395.1 Chara braunii | reverse complement strand
AAAGAAAGAGGAAGAAAAAGAAAAAAAAGAGGGGGGGTTGGGGGGGTTGGGGGGGGTTGGAGGGGGTTGCTGGCACCGCAATGGAGACCCTGCCATGTTGGGTTGCAGTTTTTATTTATTTATAGAATTACCGAATAAGACGGAAAAAAAAAAGGAGAGAGAGAGAGAGAGAGAGAGAGAGAGAGAGAGACACTACCTTGCCAAGTAGTAGTGCAGCTCCCCGCAACAACTCTCGCTCTCTCGCTCTCTGACTCCATGCGATGTTGTCTCCCACAAGATCTCTCTCGCTCTCTCTCTCTCTCTCTCTCTCTTTCTCTCTCTGGGCTTCTGCAGACATTCAAGCCTTGTATAACGTCGTACTTACTCGAGGAAGCACAAAGGAGAGAGTGAAAACACAGAGGCTCTAGATGAAGACAACGAAAAACATAAATGAACGTCAACGGAAGAGAGTCTTGGCCTAAGCGAACCAAATGCAGGCCTTGGAAAAAAGGAACCTGTGGTATACCAGCCACACTTCAACGGTACTAGTGGCAGAATAGGTCAAAATGTGGCAAAAAAAAGGAAGGCCGGGAGGGAGAGGCACCGTAGTGGCACCGGGCCTCTACAAAAAACGCGTTACAGGGGTTCTAGCTTCGTGCAAAAAAAAAAGAAAAAAAAAAGGCCTCGTACTGTGAAACCGAGAAAAGAGACTTGCGGAAAAAAAAAAAATAGAGGCTCGCCTTAGGGTAACCAAGCTTCGGCCTTGGAAAAAACATACCTGTGATACACCAGGCTTCAGCCGCACAGCACTGGAGGCACAATAGGCCGAAATGAGGCAAAAAATCGGAAGGCGAAAATGGAGAGGCACTGTAGCGGCTCTGGACCTCTACCAAAAACAAACCTCGTGGCAGAGCGCATTTTGGGAGGGGGGAGGACGAAGTGATGGGGGGGGCGGGGGCAATCAACGAGTTACGGGGGGTCTACCATCGTGCCAAAAAAAAATAAATGCCCTCGGACATTAAAACTAAGAAAAGGGAGTTGCGAAACCCTCGGCCTAGGCCAAGCAAGTGAATACCTTGGAGAAAAGGAACCGTGGCCTTGGACACAACGCAGTTCCGAAAGGAGGTCACCAGATTGACAGAACTCGTCATCACTGCGTCCAACGCATGTCGAACCGTGGCACAATTTTATTTATTTATTTATTTTCCTCAGAACAAAACCTCGATTTTTTATTTTTTTTTGTCTGTCGATGTCGAACATTTATTTTTTTCGCCCTGCGCGCCACAACACCTCACGCTGTGGAAAACACCCAGGTTCACTACTGCAGGCCGCCCTTCCACCAACGACCAACATTTCAAATGACATTTCCACGCACTTGTAAAGTCCCTAGCGAGGGATTTTCGAAAAAAAATGAAAGTGACAGACGTGTTGGAAACATGTTGGAACTATGTTGATCAAATGTTGATCAGATGTTGAAAACATATCGGCCTCATGTTGGCAAACGGTTGGAAACATGCAATCGGCCCGTCTAAACGATTGGCCGCACCGTTTCACCCTCTTCGTACGTTGGTTCCAACTTGTGTGTTAGTTAAAACCATGATGCAATTTTGCCACAATTTTTCTGTTGGTCGAGATCGTTCGAGCCCAAAAACTTGGCGGCCAGCTCCAAAAGGAGCTAGCGCGGTGGTACGACGATTAAGATTCGATTCCCGTATCAGTGGGGTGAGAGTCAAGTAGTGGTACCTACTAGGTAGCTCCTACCACGATAGAGGTAGGAGCAACTTTTCTATAAAAAGAGCTTGCCCAATGACTATCCCCCCCGTTGCTGGTGGCCTTGCAGGCCCTGACTGCCTGCCTGTTGTCCAACTGCCTCGCTTGCTTCAGGCTTTTCAGATCCTGCCTGCCTGAAGCCTAATAGGCTTGCCGGCAGGTCCTGCCCCGTCGGTTGGCCGTGTGACCTCGGCATCGGCCTATCAACCCCCTAACTCGATGTCAACCGCGGCGGCCAAAAAAAAACCCTTCTACCTATTCCCCTTGCGTCGGGGCTCTATTCCCGGCGAGTACCTCTTTTCAGCCTACTTAGGCCCTGAATCGTGCGTCTGAGCAGCCGTAGCATTCCCACATCCGCACGCCTCTACAACCTTGATAGAAACGAAGCATTACCGAGTACTGTCAGTACTCTCAGGCGCCGCCGACATCCGGACTAGGGTTAAAAAAATTAAATCTCTTAGTCATAGGTTGGATCTGAATAAACTTTTGACAAACGTAAGTCTCATAAAGTCCTTCAATTCAAAGAAAGAGTCGGACAGCGTCTGACTTTTAAAATCCCCGGCAAATACCCTTGTCAGGGTATTTGCCCCGACAGCGTTCCCGGACCCCATTGAACGACGTCCTTGTCGTTCACCATCAAAATAGAAGTCGGGGTTTTATAAAATGATTACAATACACAACAATTCCACAATCCGCTAAGAACTAAGCCGAAGTCTTCTTCCATTGACAACCACTTAAGAAATTTTTATCTTCTTAGAGTGGTATGAGAAGTCCTCCGATTAGTTTCAAGCTACATCCATTGTGTTGAAATTATCATTTATCCGAAATGGGTAGGATTAACCCCCTCTGGCGGGTCGTTTGCGTCATGATTAACCCTGACGGGTCTTTCTATATAAGACTAACCCCCTGACCGGTTTTTGGAACGTATAAACTTCCTTGAGTTGTTCAGACGAAGTCTTAAGGACCAAAAATATCTTTATATTACTCAATATCACATCTTAACCAAATAATAATTCATGTCGTAATCCTTTTTCCATATAAGTCCTTGAAGAGCGCACTTAATCAAAACAGGTTTCCTTGTCACAAGCAAACTCTTTCAAAGGACAACGAGGAACATTAATTAAGACAAATTTCGTTGCCGTAGACGAACTCCTTATTTTAGAAGAGAACATTGATCAAGACGGTTACCCCGCCGCAGACGAACTTTTTTCTCTCTAGGAAGAAAATGTCGATCAAGAAAGGTTTTCCTGCCACAGAGAAGTTCCTCTCTACTTAAAGTTGAGAACAGAACGCTAATCAAGACAAGTTTCACTTCCGCATACGAACTGCTCTCAATTCATCTTTGAAAAGAAATTTGATCAAAACATATTGCTCTGCCGCAGATATATCGTTCAAAGATCGAAGGAGAACTGTGATCAAGACAAATTTCCCTACCGCAGACAGACTCTTTTTCATCTAAAGTTGAGAACAAAACGTTGATCAAGACATGTTTCCCTGCCACATATGAAATGCTATGAATTAATTTTTGAAAAAAATATATGATCAAGACAGATTGTTTTGCCGCAAATATACCCTTCAACGATTGAAGGAGAACTGTAATCAAGACAAGTTTCCCTGCCGCAGACAAACTCCTCTTCATTCCATCTTTGAAGAGAAGGCTGATCAAGACGGGTTGCCCCATCGCAGACCAACTCCTTAGATTTCATATAACATGTTATTAGTTAAAATAGGACATTATACTGTGTCCTCTTTCTAACGAATTTATTTTTTGGCTACAACCTAAGCAACGCAGGCACGCCCATCCGCTGCTTAGCCACATGCAGAAGCGTGCTGAAATCCGTACTTGTGAAACTTTACAACTGATATCCGAAATGCAAAAGCATGTTGAGACCCATACATGTTAGGCATGCCACCCGGGAACCCTGTGCGGAAGCGTGTTGGGATCCTCACTTGTTGAACTTCAAAAACATAAAAGGAATCCTTTGCGGAAGGGTGTTGGGATCCATACTTGTTGAACTTCATAAATGAATGACGACTTGCACGCCCATCAGTGAACCCTTTGCGGAAGTGTGCTGGGGAAGTTTAGAAATGTAATGAAAGACATGTCATTTATTGTATTGTGTCCTCTTTATAACGAATTCATATTTGGCTGCTGCGTTTCCACGTAGGCGCGCCCATCCACTCGCCCTAAACGCGGAAGTGTGTTGAAATCCATACTTGTTGGACGTTATAAACAAAATGAGCAATACACTCAGATTGAATAGCACAGTATAATTCTTTCGGCTATCCCAGAGCTACACAGGCAGGTCCGTAGTCTCGCCTGAGAAGCTCATTCGGATGTTTGATGACATTCTCATTTGGTGAGAAAACGTAGTGCATTGACAGGCACGCCCATCTATGAACCGTAAGTGTGTCCAGAAGTGTGTTGAGATCCATACTTGTCAAACTTATAGTTCATAGAGTGTGCTAAACAAGGTGTCATGATTGAACCGTTGTTGGACAACACATCCAAGTTTCTTCATTAGGTTATCCCAAAGTTGTGCAAGCATACCTATCGTCTTGGCCGACATTAGGGCACTTAGATCCATACTTGTTTACAGTTGAAATGAGGAAGGTGTACTATGATGACCACTCAACTTTGACGTGCCATGCACGAGTCTAGAACTTTAAATTTTGCTTATTCTTCCGCTCTTCAAATGGTCATGCAAAGAAGGTATGGTGACACACGCAAGGTTGCCGGTTGCATACAATGCATGTGGTCTCAAGGCATGTGATCTTGTGCCCACGCAAGAGACATGACGTTACTGCTCCTTACATTTATTACTGCATCCATTGACCAATTTGTCATTCATCCACACGGTATTGAGATTTGTCACACAGTAGATGAGATTTGTCATGCATTCACCGACCGATCTGACAATCATATATACACTTCGAGTTGAACAGGTTTTGGAACATGAAACGGAACGTATGACATGATCCGCATCATGAGACACGAACAGGACGTAACAGAGAAGTTTATTGACGACCCCTGACAAGCCATGAGCCCGCCAAAGAAAACTCAAACTCGCAACGACAACAGAAAGCAATGTCGCTGTAAAAACGACAGTCGAATAGTGGCATGATTTACGAAATATAATCAACAACAAATGGAATACCTTCAAGAAAAGTTCCTCAGCCAAGCAAATCTACGAAAGACAACGACGTTCTAAGATACATGATGCCAATTCTCGTATAATAAGCGGAATATCTTGAGAAGAGAACCCGAAAGGCGGTCGATCGATCACCACGTTGTAACAACGTCGCGAACATCAATATGAACACCCCGCAACTAGCTCCATCCACTTGTCTCGGAACTCCATCCACCACAACATTTCTCGGTATCGACTTCCAATTCCTACCCAACCGCGTATGTGATGTTTGGCGTTCCAAATACTCTACAATGAACTCGAAAACACTAATGTAAAATCTCGAATCAGATACAACTCGAGGAAAAGAATCAAAAATTTCGAGAACGTCATCTCTCAAGTTGACGGAAAGGAGGACCCAATGATCATTGTGTTTGTGGACAGGAACGAAGATAATATCGTATTGAACCAAATCCATATTTTTAGCCCACCTCTGCACCCCACCATGTCCTTCAAGTTGCAGTTTACTGAAGAAGAACGAGTTAAAACTGAAGACTTGAAGGCCTGACGAGATGTGACACGACCCACATGCAGTCGACCCCAACAGCGCCATATAAACATTGATGACCTCATCATTCACCCTGCCGTCGATATGCAAGAGGGTGAGGAGATCGTTTGCTGCAATTCGAAATTGTGTGGTCCCTTTTCCCGATCTCGACATCAACCCCTGATGCCTTCAACAGTCCCTTTTGTTTTCTCGTCGACCCGGGGACTTTTTGCAATATGTGTTATGGATATCTCGAGGACCTCCTTGTTCGAGATGACCCCACCCCTGTACACAGAAGAAAGACAGAACGTAAAATGAATACATGTCTCCCAACATGAATCCGATGAAAGTGACAATGTGAGAACCTAACACTCGTACAGACGCAACAGTCAGACATAAGTTCTCCGTGTGTGCGGCGGAGTTTCCAACACACCAGGCCCACAGACACTCACCACATTACGCATCCGCAAAGGAAGTTCGGATCCCGGCGGGTTAAAACCGACGCTATTACCGAGAAGGCAAAACCGTCAGTGCATTTACCTGACCAGTTTCTCAGCCGCGGAGTTTTTTGCGCGAATGTGTTAATAAAAACACACTACACAGAAGGAATGGTGGCCGTATCGACAAACAGTGTGGACAGTGGTGGTGTGTATGGGGCGGACTGCAGTATGCCGACATCCGGACCACAAAGGAATCCGATCGCACGTTTTCGTAATCCCAGTCGTGCAGGCAGTGTGGTGTTCATCACGGCTTACCGGTCGGTTGGTCTCTCTGCTCCTTCATCGTTAATGTTGGCGCTGGCAAAGCGAGCACGTCGATAGCGTGACTACCGACCCTTGAATTTTCAGGGGACGTGACGTGTTGTCGTCCCATGACCTCGCCTTCCCCTACGCCGGCGAGAAAGGTGGCCAACACCCGAGAGTCCGGTGGCGTGACGTTGCCAGCGTCGTCGACGTCAGGCGTTGTGGACGGATGAGCGGACACGTGCTGGTCGCCGAGTATCCTGTCGACAACTTCGTCTATGCTTATACGACGACTTGCTTTAGACGGGCTCACAGCAACAGGAGCCTCGTCGAACCGGTGTTGCAAATCGATGGCACACGTTAGCGGTTGGACCTCATAGTCTTCAGGCCCCCCAGAAAGGCTGCCAACCACCTATGTCTCCACACCCTCGTAGACATCATACTCGCAATGCTCTCCGTACAGTTGTCCGAACCCATCAGACGATTCTCCAGATCCGGTATTGGCCTCGCTTGTGTCTTCAAAACCCACGTCCCCTTCCTCCCCTTCCTTCCCTTCTTCCCGTTCTTCCCGTTCTTTCCCTTCTTCCCCTTCCTCCTCCGCTTCACGGGCTTCCTTCCCTTCCTCACTTCGCATATGTACACTTCACGACCTGGCGACAACCACGTTTGGATCCACGGTCCAGCAGGCGCGCCACAAACATTGTTTGCAGAAGGCGGCGACCTGAAGTTCGTCGGGATCCAATTGCTTGTGGTAGACATGGTCATCCAAAACATTGCCAAGCGCGGATCCCACGCGAACTCTACAAAGTCCGACTGTAAGAGCTGACGACAACCATGTTCGGATCCACGGTCCAGCAGGGGCGCCGCCCCCACATCTTGCGAAAGGCAGGGACCTGAAGTTCGCTGGGATCCCAACTTGGCGAGATTGCATGGGAGGGACACAGGTGTCTACGCACCTCTCCGTTCGGAATATTTCGAAGTGCGGATCTCGGCGGACTTCGCATATCTACACTTCACGACCTGGCGACAGCCACGTTCGGATCCACGGTCCAGCAGGCGCGCCGCAAACATTGTTTGCAAAAGGCGGCGACCTGAAGTTCACCGGGATCCGAACTTGGCGAGATTGCTTGTGGTAGACACAGTCGTCACAAATTTTGAAGCGCGGATCCCTGCGGGCTTCACAAAGTCCGACTATAAGAGGTGACGGCCGCCATGTTCGGATCCACAGTCCAGCAGGTGCGTTGCCCCCACATCTAGCAAAAGGCAGGAACCTGAAGTTCGCCGGGATCTGAACTTGACGAGATTGACGTAGACGGACAGAGCTATCCACGAACCTCTCCACCCAAACATTTCGATGTGCGGATCTCGGCGGACTTCGCATATTTACACTCCACGACCTAGTGACAGCCACGTTCGGATCCACGGTCCAGCAGGCGCGCCGCAAACATGTCTTGCAAAAGGGGGCGACGTGAAGTTCGCCGGGATCCCGAACATTTCGAAGTGCGGATCTTGGCGGACTTCGCATATGTACACTTCACGACCTGGCGACAGCCACGTTCGGATCCACGGTCCAGCAGGCGCGCCGCAAACATTGTTTGCAGAAGGCGGCAACCTGAAGTTCGTCAGGATCCGAACTTGGCGAGATTGCTTGTGGTAGACATGGTCATCCCAAACATTTCGAAGTGCGGATCCCTGCGATCTTCACAAGGTCCGACTATAAGAGGTGAGGGCTGCCATGTTCGGATCCACAGTCCAGCAGGCGCGCCGCCCCCACATCTTGCGAAAGGCAGGAACCTGTAGTTCGTCGGGATCCGAACTTGACGAGAATGCGAACTTCGACAGAGATCGAACTTTTGCCCGTGTTCGCCGTCCGGTGGCTGCTTGACGTGCGTCGTCCGATGCCCAACAGGTGTTGATGCCCGACGAGGTTCGACGCCTGGTGGCATTCGATGTCCGCCAAGGTTCGACGTCTAACGAGGTTCGATGCGCACCGAGGTTAGATGTGGACCCAGGTTCGACTGCCTGCAAGATTCGATGCGCGACACGGTTTTGACGATGTGTTTTTTTCCATTCACGGGTGGGGAYCGACCTTGCACGATCGGTTGTCTGATCCATTCGCGGGTGTGTATCGTGGATGTTCATTCGACCGTCGGACACATTCATTGATCGCACTCGATCCACCATGCAGTTGATCACTTCAATCGGGAAGAGAAGAGTGGATCAATCGGCTGGCAGATCGGTCGCTCGCAGACGTTGCTTCCATAATCCATCTTCGATCGTCCGGTCCGTCTGACTGGTTGATAAACATCAAATGAACGGTCGAGAGGTCAGGGGATCTTCCGTGATCGACTAATTGGTCGTATGCTCGGTTGGCGGTTGGTCGACTGGTCATTCGAGCAGTCGATCATCCACCTGGTCCTGGCAGATTTGATCAACCGATCGGCTGATTGGTCGAAGTCTACCAACTAGTTCGGTCGCTCGCCGACAAGTTGATTAATAACGAAAAGGGTGCTGCCACGAGCACCACGTGATTGCAACAACACGCACATCGACAGGAGTGTTTTGCTTCCTGCTTGAACGACTGGATGCACTGTAACTTTGATCGGCCGATCAATCATCCATCGGGCGATGTCAACAGGGCAGCCCACGACGTCGATCGGTCGATCGCTCGTGGTCTGGTTATGTTTCGTGACGGGTCTGTTCGTCGCGTGTGCGGTTTCGACGCTGCAGCCACGTGGTCGATCGAGGCTTTTGTTCAAGCTTAGGGAAATTTGCATATATTTTTTCAAAGCTTCAGTCATTTGTGTGCAAAACGCTATGCAAACAAACCACGGTATTGCTTATATTCAATCAACTTTCAGTCACGGTATTACCATAATAGATTCTTCTGGAGATACCAAAGTGGAACTCTATGCTTTGATAGGAACTGGAAGTTTTGAAACTGGTTGGTATACTACCATAATGAAAGGCGGCAAAAGGTAATAAAGTAGGCAATGTCGTAAAAAAGAAGAAACTAGTTTTTCGAGAGTCTGTAGATCTCAATCAATCGACCGATCACGAGTGATCTGATTACGTTTCGCGATGGGTCGATTGCATGCGTTTGCTATCTCGGCATTGTCACCGCGGGTTCTGATATCATCCATTGTGCTGCACGGTGCCTACGACATCAGGACAGCAAACAGGGTCAATCGAGTGTGGTAAGTACTCATGACATGCTTGAGTTTGTTCCTGCTGGTCCAGCGAATGAGCGATTGCGAAGAGTCCAACGCAGTATTGTGATCTGGTGCGCGGATCTTGTGTGGTCGCGTTGCATTCAACTACTCGTGTGCGTGACATGAGCATTTCATGTCACATGCATGACCAGTTGAATGCAGCGCGACCACACAAGATTCGCGCACCAGAGCACAATGCTGCGTTTGACCCTTCGCAATCGCTCATTGAACAAACTACAAATGCAGACCATGTGGTGTGTCCCTTGGCGGACACCTTCGCACGCATCTCCGCGCGTTCGTTCAGCGCGATCACACACGCGCGCACATGAGTATGTTCAAACAGACGCACGCGCACACACATACAAACACACGAGCGCACACACACCCTGTCGCACTTCTGGCGTGCACTTCGTACACGCACTCGAACACACACACACCGTGTTGCACAAACACACCCAAACGCACACGAAAATACACAACAACCACATACACTCGCACACCCCCCCCCACACTCATCCAAACAGCGCAAACACATCAACACAAAACCCTCCGAAACGCGATCCGGCTTCGTGCGCACTCACCGTGTGAGACTGTCGCGTGGCAATGCCTTCGAATCCAGGCGTCAATAGAGACAACGTTGTGTCAACCTTTTGCCGCACCTTTCGACAACACAGTCAGAGTGAGTCAATGCCACGCCACACTCAGAAAGATCGAGGATGACGTGGATAACGACTTGGATGGTGAAAGGAGATGAGAGCACGTCGAGGACAAGCGGGGTGCGCCAGCTATGGCGGTGGAGAATGAGAGCAGGTCGAGGCCGATGGAGAATGGTTCGCCCTTCGCACTCGAGCCAGCTATGGCGATCCAGCTGTGCGGGGCGGTGTTGTTGACGACAGCGGCGGTGTGAGGCGTGCGTCCGACAGCATTTCCCCAGCAAAAACGCAGAGCGCGACGTAAATGGCCCGGGCGCCGCTCGTACTTGTAGGCGCGCCGGTCTCGGGTCCTCTTCGGGTTCTCGCAAGGTCCGTGCGTCGCCGCACGACTGTTCGATTCGCACATCGTGCGGTGTGTATGCGTCAAAAATTCCCTCACGACTGTTCGATTCGCGCATCGTGCGGTGTATACACGTCGAAAATTCCCGCAAGGGGGACCCGGTGTGTAGGGCATGACAAAAAAGGTCTCCGCGGAAAAGCGCTTCCCGCGCGTCATGATAAAAAAGGGGCCCTTGTTCGTGGCCCCTTTCGTTCTTGTTGACGTGCTCGCGGGGCCGGTTCGTATTTTCCAGTCTGTTTGGGGGGGGGGGGGGGGGAAGGAAAGCCTGGGGGTGGGGGACGACTGTTTCGGCAGTCCTCATTGCGAAGTCGACGTCTGGCCGTCAGATTCGCGGATCGAACGACCATCGTACGTCGTCTAACATTACGTCTTTGCCGGTTCGTGGGCAGGCGCCCGGCGTGCGTCTTCGGACGGGGTCTCGTGCAGCCCATTCCCATTCGTGGCCCGTCGAGCGCAATTTCGCGCGACGTGACGAACGCGACGTCCTCCATAGCCCTCGCCTATCCGCTATCTCGGCGCGTGTCGTCCTGAGCTGGGCTCCGAGCCTCCTCTCGTCATCGCGTCAGTCGACCGCTCGCGCATTGCAGGTGAGTGAGCTTCTACAGCGTATTCGCGTTCCTCGTCAGTCAACCGCTCGCGCATTGCACGTGAGCGCGCCGTTCATGGTGCAAGGCTGTTCCATCTGTCCACGACCAGCTGGGGTTGGCATTGGGGTGGATTCTTGTGTGCGCCTGAGACCAGGTGTGTCTTGCCACGTGTCGCGGGTAGGGGATGTTGCTGTCGTCTCGTCGCATTCCACGCGATCAATCAAAAAATCCTTCGTTCCCGCATTGGGGCACATGATGTGTGCGATTCCTATTCTTTCCGTGTTGTCTTGCCATGTGTCGCATGTAGAGGGCGCTCCTGTCGTCTGTATGGTGGATTCTTGTGTGCGCCTAAGACCAGCTGTATCTTGCCATGTGTCGCGGGTAGGGGATGCTGCTGTCGTCTCGTCGCATTCCACGCGGTCAATCAGACAATCCTTCGTTCCCGCATTGGGGCACATGATGTGTGCGATTCCTATTATTTCCATGTTATTTTGCCACGTGTCGCATGTAGCGGGCGTTGCTGTTGTTTGTACAGATTTCACGCAAGCAATCAACCAATCCTTCATTCCAGCATTGGTGCGCACGATGTGTGTGATTCCTTTTGTTTCCTTATTATCTTGCCACGTGTCACGGGTAGCGGGTGCTGCTGTCGTTCCTGCATTGGGGCGCATGATGTGTGTGATTCCTTTTCTTTCTCGGTCGTTGATTCCTTTGTTGTGATTCCGTTTGTTTTTGAGTGTTCATTCTCGCGCGTTTGTTCCTTTTCGTGCAAACCGCTCCCGCGCGGAAGAGTTGAACACGATATCAGTTGTTTTTTTTTTGTCGTCACGTGCAAAAACACGACACTATCGCAACTTTCTTTTGCAAACACTGCAATGAGCGTGAGAGAAAGGGAGCGTGTTCTCGCAACTTTCTTTTGTGAACAGCGCGGCTTTCTTTTGATGTGTTGGACTCCAAATCGCAGCGACTGCAACGGTTCTTGATCATGGACGTGGCGTGCAGTGGTTGTCTCCCGCGGTAAAGAGTGATGGTGTTCAACAAAGGGAGGACGTCGTCGACCCGTGTTCACGTTCTCGCCACTGAACACGTGTCTTTATCGCCGACGCGATGACGTGCCAACCCAACGGCTGGTGGTGTCGTCTCGATCGGGCACACAACTTGCAGATGACCCGTCCGAGAGTCCACGGATGTGAAGCGCGCGCTCCAGGCGGTGGTCGTGCGCGATGCGCTGCAGCATCACTTGCGACCGACGAGAGGAATGTGCGCGCGACATTCGCGGACCCCAGGACAGAGAACTCGTTGAGTAACGAACACCTCAACACGAGACCATAGCCTCGTTGAGTAACGAACAACAAGTTTCCCTCGCGTGGCCATGGGGGAGAGGACGCGAACATGACAGCGCAACACATGATTGGCACGGGGGATGCGGACTTCCATTTTCGCAACTGACTCGTCCTGTATGGTCACGCGCTTGCGGTCGCAACGGCGTCCCTACCTGCTTGCCAGCAGCGAAACTGCTCCTGGGCAGGATTTTCAGATTCCCGGGGTTCGGAGCCAACAGCTCCGAACGCCCTGCAAGTCGTCACTGTGCGAGGGGCGGACCACGAAGTTCGGATCCCGGCAGACTTTCGATTCGGCGCTTGCGATGTGGCGAGCTGCTTGGGTGATTGTTGGCGTTTTCATGTAAACGTGCGCTGTTTCACCCTCGTCGCTTACACCGTTCGCTACCATTGCAGGCGCGCGATATTACACGTCGCGCGTCTAACGATTTCTTTCCTCTTTGCGACCGTTTGGGCGTTCCGTTTTGCGGGCATGTTGCAGGCGCGCGATATTACACCCTCATTGCAGGCATGTTGCAAGGCTCGATGTTGTTACAACGTGTCTCCTGAGGAAGTGCGAAAGGTTAGACAAGGACTGCACAGTAAGAGTTTGGTAGAGCGAGCTGAGTGGTGGATGCAAAGCATTAAGGATTTCACAGTAAATGAGGGTGGGCGAAAACGTGTCCGCCCTGTAGAGTTGGAACGGTCAATGTGCGTTAAGGCGTACTACAATGCACTCGGTGTCTCGCGAAACACGTTTTACAACTACAAAAAGCGTTTCGACAATGGCTATGTGCGTTCCAAGCATGGACTGACGGGTAGATATCGGCTGAGTCGGGCCGACCGATGCAACGGTCGCCATGCTTGCCAGCATGAGAACGTTCATCGAGTGTCATGCGGATAGCATGCGGAATAAGGTGGTTAACGAAGGCGGGGTTTCCAGACCGAAGCTTCGACTTCCGGCTACTTTTACTAAGAGATTAATTTATGAGTCCATCAGATCAGACTTCCTAGCCGCTGGCCTCGCTGTTGTGTCTGAGTCAAACTTTTATAAATTGTGGCAAAAACACTTTTTCCACGTTTCCCTCTCACACTCTAACACGTTCACGAAGTGCGCCGTCTGTCATGAACTGAAGGAACGTATACAATATGCTGCTCTTCCTCGAGATTGAGAACAAGCTCGAGAGGATATGAAAGCTCACCAAAGGAGGCTAGTTGAACACAGATTGGACTATAGTCGAGCGAAAACTGAGTCGATGGTCCGTCCGAACGAGCGTTTGTGTCTCATCATAGACGGCATGGATCAAAAGAAGATAACTATCCCCCATATTGGTCATGCAAACTACTCCAAAGCACTTAGGCACGAGATGATGATGAAGACGAATTTGAGAGGCGTCATTGCACACGGTAGAGACCCTGGTATATATATATACACGTGGTTTCCGTATTTCAAATACGATTCGAACACGGTCGCTACTTGTGTTATGAGAACCCTTGTCCAAATTCAAGGGATCGGAATGCCACTGCCACAGTTTTTGCGAATTCAAGCGGATAATTGTTGGCGAGAAAACAAGAACAAGTACATATGTGCGCTCGCTGCACTACTGGTTAAGTTCAAAGTTTTCCAAGAGGTAGAAATAGGTTTCATGCTGGTGGGACATACCCATACAGACGTTGACGCTACTTTCAGCGTTTTCTCGAAGAAACTGAAAGACATAGACGCTTATACTACGAGCGAGTTCTACGAGCTCATAGAGCAATCCCACAAAAAGCCTCCCAAATGTATTTTCTTCGATACGATGGCAAATTGGATTAGTATAGTAGACCCGTGTGTTGCGTAAGACATTACTGGTATTTCGAAACCACACTTGATCAAATTTTTGATGGTTGGAAATAATCCGGGTATGTTGTACAAGGACTTCTGCGACGACGACGACTGGTTGCCCGAGGAAGGTCCCGTTTATTGGTTCAATCAAAACCCCGATGAAAGCTATGCAGGTCCTTCGTGGCCGTTTGACCCGCCTCCTGTCCAACCCCTTCCTCGAAATGACTATTGCAACGACAAAAATGGGGTTATTCGATTCCGAGAGTTGCTGGAGAGCAGACGGTCAACGTGGTCCAATTACAACGACCATGAGGTGAGTAGAAGAGAAAGGGCTTTGTGTTACTGGGAGGATGTTATCAAACATGGGGATGAGAGCATCGCCAACAGTTTGCCCTCACAACCTCTGGAAAGTTTCTGGCTAAGACCACGGCTGCTTGGAAGCGATCAACAACCTTCTCCTGACTGTGTCAACATCGACGAGAGGGAACCCTTGTTTGTTGGACGAAGAAAAGATCGCCCGAAGACTAGTTTCGACCCCCTCGTGCATGTTGACGTTGACACTTTTCTTATCCTTCGCCCCTCCGACGATGATCCGTCCAGCGCTGTGCCAATCTGGGTGGGCAAAGCTCTTTCTCGGGTGATTGTTGACAAAGATTCGCAAAATTATAATAAAGTGCTAGTGGAATACTGGGTGCCGACTGGGAGAGCAAAGTCACTCGCACAACTGTATGAGAACGCATAGGAAAAGCGATGGAAAATGATTGAGCAGACACAATGGCAGCATGCTGACTCGATCGCTTTTGGTTGGGAGAGACCGGTCCGAGGTACAAAACCCTTAACGACTGGACTTGTCATTCTCTCTAATGTTCAATTGAATGCTGAAGCTGCACTTCTAGATCTGAATTCATCTGGTGAAGGGAGTGTAGATGGAGGGGATAAGAGCGACGAGTGCACGTCATAGGCCTCTTCTGTCCGCTTGATTGGTGAGGGAGTATGATTTTTCAAAATACTTTTTGGACATAAATTTGGAAGGGGCTATATTCTCTTTTGACTTGCTGGATTGCGATGAGTCTGTTGTACGACAAGGTGATAGATGTTGTGAACAGTTTAGGGTTGCTTTATTTGGATGGTTGGGTTGTGGTTAAATAATTTTTGAAGTTAACTTCATCATGTGATGATGTTTCTACTTTACCGACAGTTCGTTTTCGGTCGTGTGCATGTCACGTATTGTGTAGGCTGTAGGACAGAATAAATGACACATGATTATTCGTATCCCATTCGCCAGATGTGAGGAAAGGGTTCGTATTTTCAATATTGTTACAATATTTCTTGAAGTGTGGCGAATCCATGGTACTCACTTGACTTTAAGTTCATGATAATGTCATGTCAGTTTATGGTAATTTGTCGAAGTGCGACGGAATCCATACTTAACTTTAAGGCAATCACACGGTAAACCGTGTCATTGCCATCTCGTTTGCCATGTGATTGCATTAACTATCCCATTGACATCCGTTTTCTGCTTCACACAATGTCATGTCAAATACGCCCCACTCAAACGTAGTCAAAATTGATGCAGAGTCTGACGTCATTTACAACCTTCTCGTTCAATGTTTTATTACGTGCACCTTCGAGTGTCACTGAATTTCAATGTATTATGAAGTGCGATGGAATCCATACTTAACTTTAAGGCAATCACACGGTAAATTGTGTCATTGCCTTACAGTTAACGCTTCGATTGAGTTGCAATGTATGCAAGTGCACGGGGTCTTATCGTCTAGCCGCTTGTACTCCGCACATAAATCGTCTAAGTGCGATGAAATCCGTGCCTTAAAGTTAGTCTTTTATAAAGTTAGTCCTCCATAAAGTGTGATCACCGTGTGATTCCCTTAAAGTTAGTCTTCCATAATTATCGTGTCATTGCCTTAAAGTTCAACTAAGTCTTGAAGTTCGATAAAGTTCTAATTTGTCACATAAAAACAGATGAGGGTGTGATGAAATCTAGAGTTCAACATTCAATTTGTTGTTCAATGTCTCATAATTGTGTTCAACTTGACTGTTGAACTTCTCTTGAAGTCCTATTCCTGACAGCTTCATGTTAATTTCCGTAACGGGTTTTAAGTTTAACTCACAAAATTTAGTGAAGTGCAATGGAATTCACACTTGAACCATCATGCTCGGTACGTGATTGCATTGAATCTTCAGTTCATTTTCAATTTATGGTCTGTCAATTGCAATTAATGGGTTCAATAATCCTAGCCCAAGTTTCATTTAAGTCCAAAATATGATATTTTCATATGAAAATTATATCTTGCGAGTACCAATTTAAAATACAATGTCCTATTTTAACGAATAACATGTTATATAATGACCTAAATGAAGGACAACATCGTTTCAAACAGGTTACCCTGTCATTTACGAGCTCCTTTATTAATTTAAGCACCGACATGAAATTACTATAGTGAAATTTACTATACTTCATACCATGTCAAATGTTGTCGATCTTTCTGTGATATGCATCGAGGAGTGGTTTAATCCTCTTCAAGTGATAACATCTCAACATCAAGCCCCGCTTTAGATTCGAGTCTTACCACATGCCCTTCGATTCCGGTGCTTGAAATACTCAACAATTTATCAGTATGAACAGGATAGTCTGAACCTTACTAAGTCCGATGTGAGTTACCAGCTCACGTTCTTTCCCATCGAGGTGAACCCGATAAAAACAATCGAGTTTGAGTGCTAAATCCAAACCGAATATTCTTAGCGGTGATTGTCATGGTCACCATCAAAACTGATGAGCACCTTCAACACCTTCATCCCTTTCAATGATAGTGTAGTCTTCCTTCCTTAAACGACACAGGATCTGGATGACAGCATCCCACTATGGACCAGGAGTATAACTATGGCGTACGCCTCACCATCACTTACAGAGCTCACAAATTTATCGCAAAAACATTATGACATGATAGCAAACAAGATCTCTAAACTTATAATGTTAATGTATAACTCAAATACATGTCTTATGGAAAACGAATACACATCCAAAATCACATTCACAAGGCAAACACATCACCATCGCGCCCAAGCGTTAGGTTGATCTAAATGAGAGATCATATATTCGTGCATTTGTCCATTATTAAAAATATAACAACAAAATGTAATAATTTGAATCAGAACGTTTAAAAATGGTTTTCTTTAATATGTTTTTGTAGACGGTTCGAACAATGTCTACAAAAATAAAATTGCATACGATATACTTTAACAACTTCATCAAACAAAACTCGAATAGCACAACCTCATCAAAATATTTATAAAATGGTCTTACCTTAAATCTGTTTCTGAGAGGTAGAAAAAATCATGACCCCACAGAGAATTACAACATTTTGTAAAAAAATGACACATAAATTAAACGGTTTATTTTTCGTCAACTTTCGACCCCTTACACCTACTCGGAGTATGTCCGACTCTACCACAACTTTTAAACACAATGTTCTACCAATATTCTCTCCCTTTCTCCGTTCGCCGCTTTTCTCATCCTCGAGATAGTAACAGGTATGACTCCTCCTTTTGAGCAACCCGAGTGGAGAGGTTATTCATACAAACTTTCTTACTCTTTCTATTAATGAGAAGCGAATCAATTATTAACTGTTTCTCTAAGTCCTTCTTTATCTCACTCATCATTTTCTTCCTTACTTCTAAGATCATTGAAGTGATAGTTGAATCCTCTTTTCTTTTATCAGTTTGACATTGTCTCTCAGACTGCATCAGGCGGAGTTGCAGACGAAGTGTCTGATTCAAATTCCCTTCGTTGAAATTTAATCGGATCCTAGCCCAATCTGATTTGTCGGTTATCCCACGGATGAACTTCTGCTGCTCTGCCTCAGAGAAATTTACGAGAAAAGCAATACAGTTTTGTTTATATGTTAAACCTTGTATCCGACGAGCGGTCCTTTCATAGTCAAGAAGAAATTTCTCGTCTACTACGTACGCATTCCGCTTGATATTCTTCAAATCCTCTAATGTTGTCAATTTATCCCCTTGCCAAAACTTCTTTAAAAATGACATTTCGAAAATCCGACCATGTTGATGCTCCAACTATTTTTTGGACTACATCCACAAGATCTTTTTCAAAATATCTCAGAATCAGTCGCAACATTTTATGATCATCCCAATTATTGATCGATGCAAGTTGCATAAATTTATCCAGAAAATTAGAAACAAAGTTGTCATCGAAAATAAGTATTTTGACTTTTAGCAAACTTTCCCTCCCTGTATCCCTGTGTTCTAGGAGATGAACTATCCTTTGAAGATTCGATATATCCCTATCTTGATGACCACCTTCGCTTCCACTCGTTGCGTCCATTTTTTCTAGCATTAACAGAAAATCAGGTGGAACATTAGTCTAACTCGAAACAATTTAATTCAATTAATTAATCTTACTCCACATTTGTTTAACTATTACATCTCTCATACTTCTCTTATCCCCTTCAACCAGGATGATTGGAGAATTCGTCTAGTTAAGCCAGATCCCCTCCTCGTTTCTATTAACAATACCCTTTTCCACATCCAATTTGAAATATCTGGAAAATTTTATACTTTGACCACTTAGAGCACAATAGATATATTTCAAAGACTTAGAGTAGGTTAAAGTCTGCCTCCTCCTTTCCTTCTTACTTAGTGGTTCACCATGCATATGAGTTGGCGACTTGACATCCGAAGCGGTTGGAATATCTCCTCGAGATTTAAACGGTCTGACATTTCCGACTCCCCTGTCCCGATGACTGGTTCCTTGACCCCCTTGCACCAAGTTACGCGCAACTCTCTCAACCTTAGTGAGTTTGTGATAATGCTTGAACTGTTCACGCTCACATGCTTATCACTATTGAAATCTCCTTGCTTTCTCTTCCCCGTTCTGTCTTCGCCTAAAGATGACTCAGAAAACTTAGCAATCATTAATCTCTCGAAATTGTTTCAACTTTTAGCTTCAGAGACCAACTTTGCTACATTATTACGCATGTTATTATGCACCCATGACATCACTCTCTTCAACATCATCTGCTCACTCCACTCATGAGTAGCAGCCAATTATTTGAAAGTTGAAAGAAATTGTACAACATTATCTTCATTGAAAATCGGCACATCGATCTTAGGAGCAGTAGCTGCTCTTTCGATCTTCTCTTCGAGCATTTCAATCAACTTCTCCATGTTGTCCCAAAGATCGTCATTCAGCCTGTTACCTTCCGTCATCTCGCTATGAGACGATTAACCTGCAAGCGATAAGAACATGTTATTCGTTAAAATATGACATTATTTTATGTCATCTTTCTAACGAATTAATTTTTGGCTACTTGTGAAACTTTATAAATGATATCCCAAATGAGGAAGCGTGTTCAAACCCGTACATGTTAGGCACGCCGCACGGGAACCTTGTGCGGAAGTTTGCCAGGATCCTTACTTGCTGAACTTCAAAAACATGGCACTGCTGGGAATCCTGTGCGGAAGTGTGCTGGGATCCGTACTTGTCAAACTTCATAAACGAATAACGATAGACACGCCCATAAAGGAACCCCATGCAGAAGTGTGCTGGGATCCTTACTTGTTGAACTTCAGAAATGTGTCGGGAATCTTGTGCCGAAGTGTGTCGAGATCCGTACTTGTTAAACTTCATAAATGAATAACGACAGGCACACGCATCAGGGAACCCTGCATGGAAGTGTGCTGGGATCCGTACTTGTTAAACTTCAATTCAACAATTGTGACGAGCAATGTGTCATGATTGCATCCTTGTTGGATAATTCTATTAGAAGACGTAGAGTAGCGACAGGCACGCCCACCCGGGATGCCTGTGCGATAGTGTGTCGGGAGCCACACTTGTCAAACTTCAAGTTTGTGAATGTGATGAGCAAGGTGTCATGATTGAATCCTTGTCGGATAATACTATTTATTTCTTTTATGATCATCGTCTCGCCCGATGCGGTTGTCTGGATGTTGTAGAGATTCAGACTTCTTTAGAAGTACAAACAGTTATTTTTGACATACAATTTAATTTTTCTGGACACGAACGCAAAATTATCAATTACATGTAATTCAGGCGGTCACAAGTACATGATTGTCTATGCACACAAGAGACGTGATGTCACTGCTCTTTTACTCTTTGCATAACAAACCTCACACCCACACACTTGCCGAGATTTGTCTTGCGTCCACACTCCAATTCGTCATGTCGCACCACACACACGAATATCATTTCGAGGTGAATTATATGCACAACTTGGGATGACCTGGACACAATTTGCAACGAGGAATACAATGCGATGAATGTAATGGCACGACAGACAAGCCGGATCTGACAGAGATTCTGAAGGCAACACGCGACGCCAGACTGGCAGTCAACATACCAAAGACAACTCAAATTCGCAACACCAAAAGAAAGTAATGTCGTTGTGAAAGCGAAAGTAAAAATATAAAATATTCTGAAATAGAAGTTTGCAAATCAATCGAATCCATCAAAGACAACGACATTCCAAGATACATGATGCCAATTGTCGTCTAATATACGAAATATTTTTACAAGAGAACTTGAAAGGCGGTCGATCGCCACGTTGCAACAGTGTCGCAAACATCAACATAAACACCCCGCAACTAACTCCATCCACTTGTCTTGGAACTCCCTCTATAACAACATTTGTTGCTACCGACTTCCCGCGCCTGCACGACCGCCTATGTGATGTTTGACATTCCAAATAGTGGACGATCAACTCGAAAACACTAAGGTAAAAACCAAAATCGGCTACAACGAAAGGAAAAAAATCGAAAATCTCAAGAACATTATCTCTCAAGTTCACGGAAAGGAGGATCCAGTGATCATTATATTTGAGTACTGGAACAGAGATAATATCATATTGAAGCAAATCCACGTTTTTAGCCCATCTTTCCACCCCGCCATGTCCTTGAAGTTGTAGTTTACTGAAGAAGAAAGAATTAAAGCTGAAGACTCGAAGGCCTGACGGGATGTCAGGTATCCCATATGCGGTCGTTCCTAATAGCGCTATGTAAAAGTTGACCACCTCATCATTCACCCTACCGTGAGTAAGTGAGAGGCTACATTGCGATTCGTACTCACCCCCGTACGAGTACAAGTTGTACTCATTTCTTGTGCGGTACTTGTACTCAAGGCCCGTATGACTTTTTTTAATTTTATTTTACTGTTTTTATTTGTTTTCTCCAATTCTAATAAGAATTTGCAGATGGTGCTACGGCAAATGTTGCTTGTCTTGGGATTTTACATCATATATAACTTTTTCGGATTTTTTGGATGACTTTTTTTTTTTTTTTTTTTTTTTCGTACGGGTCGTACGAGGGCGTATAGGTTCCTGTACAAATATTATTTGTACGTTTTGTACGGAAAGGCCCCGTACGTGTACGTTCGGTAACGTAGGTGGGAGGGTGAGAATATCCTTCGCTGCAATTCGCAACTGACCCTCGCTGAGGGTCGAGAGTACAGTGTCAGGTGGCACCAGGTCTCGTTCAATGTCGTCCAAAACCCGCAAGGTTCCAATCGCAGTCACAGTTGTTCCAGGTGTCGTGGCCCGCACTACACAACATCGAGCAAAGGACAGGGGGGGAAGTGAGAAACGGAACTTTAAGGATTCTCCTTCATCGCACGACGAGTAGCTAAGTATTTCTCATACATGGCCTGACCCCTAGTCACAGATCGTGGATATGTCCCTTTTGACACTCCTCAATGGCAATGGCATGCTCCTTCTTCCCGATTTCGACATCAACCCTTGACGCCTTTAACATGTCCTTGTGTTTTGTCGTCAACCCCGGGACTGTTTGCAATATGTTTTCCGGATATTTAGAAGGCCTCCGTGTTCGAGACGACCCTACCACTGTATAACGGAATAAAGACAAAACGAAAAATGAATACACGTTTTCGAAGAAGAACCCGATGGAAGGACAAGAAAAGAACCACGAAATCTAAAAGACGCAGGACCTATGCAATTACAGAACCCCGTTATGCCATGATAGTGCGAGAGAGAGAACTTCTGCATGAGCCACGTTGAAAAACAAAACGAGCAGTGCACTCGACCTCGACACCCCCGCCCTTCAGAAGGGAAAACCACATCAAGTCACATAAGTGGAAGCGAAACATCTCTCAAGTCCGGATCCCGACGGACTTTTCCTACCCAGGGATATGACCCAACCCCTGTACAACCGAAGGAAGAAAAAACGGAAAATGAATATACGTAATCCAAGACGAATCCGACGAAAACGACAATTCAAGAACCACGAAATATAGAAGACGCAGGACCTATCTAATTACAAAACCCCATTTAGCCATAAGAGAGACAGAGAATATTTCCGTGCAAGCCCCGCTGGAAAACAAAAGGAGCAGTGCGTTCGACCTCGACACCCCCGCCTTTCAGAAGGGAAAACCTCAACAAGCCACAAACGCGGAGGCCACACATTTATGAAGTCAGGATCCCGACAAACTTTTCCCAATCGAGGCACAAAAAGAGTAACCGCATTACGCAGCGGCCTTGGCAGTGCGGATCCCGGCGGACTAAGACCACCACTCATTCCTAGAAAGAAACACCATCCTTCCATTATGTGAGGGAACGCTTCAACAAAAACACACAAGTTTTTGTCTCGTATGCCCTGCACACAACCAGTGACCTGGCCGACTCACAGGATGGTCGTTCACATGCACTTGGAAGTTTGAAGGAGTGGTGGTTGTAGCATGTCGGCATCAGGAACTCCCTGCAAAAAACAGACACTACGGTCACTGGCGCGCAGACAGAGTGGCGTTTGTCACTGCTTACCAGCTGGTTTGTCTCTCCGCTCCTTAATCGGCGAAGTTGGTGCGGGGAAGGCCAGCACGTCGAGAGCTCGAGTGCCGACGGCAGTTTTTTTCGGGGATGTGACATCTTGTCGTCCCCCGATCTCCCCTTCTCCTCCGCTGACGATTGTCGGCGGCAGCATCGGAGAGTTCGTCGGCGAGAAAGCCACGACAGATCCCCCGGAATGTGTGATGTCGAGAGGGTCATCGACACCAGGTGTCGAGGACGGCTGCGCGGACATGTGGTGGTCGCCTAGGATGTCGTCGATAACTTCTTCGATGTCAATACGCACACTCGGTTTAGTCAGGCTGACTGCAACACGAGCTTCATTAAACCGGTGTTGGAGATCGACGGCAGACGTCATTGCGTCGACCTCATAGTCATCACGTTCTGCCGAAAGGCTTGTGACCACCTGTGTCTCCATACCCAGTGCTGTGTCATCGTCGTCGTCGTCTTCCTCGCGATGTTCTCCGTATAGCTGCACGAAACCGTCAGACGACTCCCCATATCTGTCATCGTCGTCGCCGAACGTCCGTTCGTCGTCTCCAGTATCGAGCTCACCTTTTTCCCCGTCCTTCCCTCCTAGCAACCCAGCCAACTCCGTTTTTTCCCCTTCCTCTCCTTCCTCCCCTTCATCCTCTTCTTCCTCCCCTTCCTCCCCTCCTTCCTCCAATTCCTCCCCTGTGTCTCCTTCCTCCCTTGTGTCTCCTTCCTCCCCTTCCTTCTCTTTGTCCATCACCCTGCCTTCTTCCCGTGCATGTAATCCAGCCACTTCGCCCGAACCCGTGTCGAATTCCGACGAATGCCCTTCCCGCCCGCCGCACGCAGCCCCTCCCGCCGGCACCACAATCCCTGGTTGGCCCCCCTTGCCTGAAGAAGTTCGGATCCCGGCGAACTTCGTTGTCTCCCTGTCGCTGGGCCCTCCACACGTACCCTCTCGCTCTGGCCGAAGCGGTTGGCGATCCCCCGCAGGCGGCGCAGTCCCGTCCCTCACTGCACCGCTGTCCATTATGGGATCACGACTCGCCACCCCCGCTCCTGACCAGCTCTGCGTGTCCGTCCTCTTTGTCCGCTCTGCAAGCATTGAAGTTCGGATCCCGGTGGACTTGAACGTTTCGACCGAGCCGGCTAAGAGAGCAACCAAGGCCGCCGTCACCGAGCCGGCGGATGAAGTGGGCACGTCTGCTGACAGCGCCGAGCCTTCTGGACCGGAACCGGTAGACTGCTGACGCCCGAAGGCCTCCCCCGCCACCCCGCCGCTGCCTTCCGCTGTCATGGTGCCGCCCTAAGACCCGCCCTTCGAACCAGGCGGGACTCCTTTGCCGCCACCAGCCTCGTCGCCCTCGTTCTCCCCACCGTCTGGTCTCCAGGATCCTGTACTTACATGCGTCCCACTGGGAGGGGGGATTTTCCAATCCACCCTTTCCTTCGAGGGGCTCGTATTGAGGTCGTAGTAGTCCTCCATCAGCTCCAACCAGCACTTGTCCTCAAGTTCGGCGAACAATCGCCCGACTGTGGAAATGACGGACACGTCTTCGGGTGCGAAAGAGTCATTCTCGGCCCTCACTTTCTGGAGGATCGCAATTCTAGCGACCTCGAGGAAGTCAGACTTCGACCCGCGAGGGAGGGGCATCCATCCTCCGTCCGGGACAGCGACGGCCACGATCCACTCACCCTTTTGAATCGCACGTACTCGTCGTCAGTGTCTCTCTTCGGCCGCGTTTGCAGGAACAAGAAGTCGTATATCTTGTTCCACTTCCTCGCACTCAACTTGAACCACATGTCCTTCTTGTTGTTCCACGCGCGAGCCCGAGTCTCGGTGACGACCATGAACTCGCAATTGTGGGCACCCAAATTGACCTCACTTTTGACGAGATCAATTGTAAACTGCAAGAGCTCGGAGTTCCCTTCCATCGCGATGACGTGCCGTCCTGCCTTCAGTACTTCCCACACTGATCGCGCGTGTGGCTTCCCGAGGAAGACGACACCCTCCCCCTTCTTGGTGACGGATTCGAGAAGATTAACGAATTGCATGGGGTTGCGTTCCATGTCCCCGTACACACTGCCCCGACGTGCAGGCGAGGTATGCGACCAGTCGCAAGGGTTGAACGGGATGTGGGACACATCCGTTTGCGTAACCTTTTGTGGTAGCCGCACTGCAGCAGCGGCGTCTGCCGGCATTTTCCCCTCGTAGACGGCGGACGTGTTAGCCCGCAAATCGTCGCCTTTGAAGAGTATGTACATCCGGTCGTCTTCCGTGTACAAATTGTTCCCGACGGGGAAGCTTTTCTTCTTTTGACTCCTCCTCACCCACTTCCCTTTTAGCAGCTTGACGAAAGAAAGATGGTTCATGCTGGCCAGAAAGGAGAGATTCTGCTGCCGCGGGACGAAAACGACGAGCGTCCAATGCGACGGACACCACGTCTGAAGTTGGGAATCCAGAGTGTCAAACGCTTGCGGTTTCCAAAGCTTCAGGTCCACCGGTTTGCACAGATCGAGGATGAACGTGTGACTCTTTGTGGCAACAAATGCCTCCTTCACCTCCGCACTCCTTATGTCTGCCTCCAAGGGGTCATTGTCGAATGGCGCGATGGATGTCACGTCGCCCGTGTCTTTCCATTTTATGTGCACAATGCCTTCGGCGAGCGCGATCTCTCGACTCTTTAGTCTACTGCCAGTCAACATGGACAGGACCTTGTTCCTCTAGTCGATAAACAACTTCTTGTGACCGGCCAACTTCTCCGTCGCCCGATCGATTTGTCGTCGTCGCAGCCCATGTAGGGCGGGCAGTCCTTGAACAGCGAGGAGTCAATGACGTATTTCTTGCTCCCGTCCCACAACTCAGCATCCAAACCACGAATCTCAAACTGTCTGAAAATCGCGGACCTTGATTTCAGGAACGGGCACCTCTAGCTCCAATCCGCGTCTGGCCTTTTGTCGTGCTTGAACTGGTAGTAATTCGACAGACGCACTGGCACCCGATCGCACTTCACCAAATGCACCATCGCCTGGATGCTCAGCTTTCGGAGCTTCGCCAACGCCGGGGAGGCGGCCTGGACCCAAACCGCCTCGCAAGCGAGCACCTTCTTCAGGACGCGGCACTTCTCGTTGTCGGTCAGCAACTCCATCGTTTTCCAACAATATGCGTCTAGCTCTGGCACTTGCACGAACCACTAACCTCCTCTTTCTCCTTTTTGCCTTTCTTTGTCGGCGGGTCCATAGGGAGGTTGTACACGACCTCCTTCCTGCCGAGCTTGTCATTGTCGATGTAGGCAACCCCAGGCTTCACGTTTTTGACTTTCTTCTTCCGTATGATCCACTTTGTGCCGTCGTGTCCGAGCAATCTGCCTGTCTCCCATTTCTCGAAGAACTCGACGGCCAGTTTCCAGACGTTCTCCCCTGCCATCGCCAGCGGGAAATAGGAACGCAGGGCAGCGCCTTGTTTCCTGATGTCCCCCTCGCCCTTCTGATCTGCGAGAATCCACAAGTTGTTGTGCAGTGTCATGTTGAGCGCGACATTACATAATTCTTGCCACATCCGGACCTGATCCTGTTTACCGCTGGGGTTCCCCATAACAGCACGCGGGCAACCGACGCGCTTTTACTGCCACCTAATGTCTCTCATTGACAGCTTCAGCTGTCGCGGGGGCGCCTTCAGGTCCTCCTTGTTGTCCTAGGAACTGACAAGGAAGTACCCTTCGAAGTCGTCGTCCAAAAAGTAGACCATTCGTGCAGGCCACCGCTCGAAATTGTATTTTCGTGCCACCTCGCTGCAGCCGCGTTGTGCTGCCCACACACCGCGTAGTAGTAGTATTGTCCCGCCAGCTCATCCCTCCAATCCTTCGGCCTCAGACGTTCTACCTTGGTCCCCGTAGCCGGTTTATCAAGCCCGAGCGGTGCCAGCGTCAGGGTAGGTAAATCGTAAGACTGCACTTTGTTTTCGAATGCCAACCGCATCGCTTCTTTGATCCCTTCCACGAGCACGGGATCCTGGGACCGCTGGTTGTACAGGTCCTCCCAGTCCCCGAGGTCGACGACCTGCGCAGGGCTAACCTCGAACTCCCTCTTTGTCTGAACGCCGCCTTTGTACTCGAGGAAGTACCCGACGTCGACGTCGATGGGAGTCCCTGTTGCCGGCGGAGAAGACGGTCCAGACTCAGGCTGCTTCTGTCTCAAAGACGGTTGTTTGGCAACCTGCCGTCGCTGCTCCCCCTCGGTCCTCTTGCGTTTCTCCCCCTCAATCCTGGGGGCCTTGCTCTTTAACTTCTTCGTAGAACCGGCGAACTCGTCTGGTCGATCCCCCCTCCTCTTTTGTGGAGCCCCTTGCGAGCCCAGGCCGCCCGCGGTTACGTCCTCTACACTCTGTCCCTCGCTCGCCTCCAAGTCGACCTCCGAAGAGGCCGCCACCTCTCCTGCAGGTTCCGTACTCTTCCGTTGAACCGGAGCGTCAGTCTGAACCCCAGGAATAAACAACACAGACGGCCATGTGTCCCTCAATGGCGTAGCAGACCACTCATCCTCGCTGTCGTCGAACTGACCTCGGCTCTCGCCACGGTGCAGTTGAGTGGCGGGACCAAACCCTAGATCACCGCCCTCCGCCGCTACCCTGCTAGACTCGCAACCGCCGCACAGCCTCAACAACAACGAGAGCTCCAGGGAGGAGTCGACGTCGCAGGGGACGTCTAGAGCGATGTTCCTGTCCTCCAACATGTCGAAAAATT
The DNA here is from genome assembly GCA_003427395.1 of Chara braunii. Classification (NCBI taxonomy): domain Eukaryota; kingdom Viridiplantae; phylum Streptophyta; class Charophyceae; order Charales; family Characeae; genus Chara; species Chara braunii. The sequence goes on along the minus strand of BFEA01000326.1, from coordinate 852,046 downwards.
CATGCGCCAAAACAAAACCGCCCCCGAGAACAAGTTCTTTGTAGAACGGGGTGTTCACAGCACCCGCTCCAAACCCCTCACACAATTCGAGGTCCAACAATGTCCCTTTCGAATTGGCAACGACGTTGCCCCTGGCGCCATAAACCTTTTGCATATAGAAATGTCGCTGGCCCCCCTTTGCGTCCTCCCACCGCAAAATGGCCCCAAGCACTCTACACCTTCTGTTGTCATCGATGAAGATAACAGGACCACATAGCTGCGCGGTGGGGTTGGAAGCGTCTCCACAGCACTAGTCGATGAACCATTTCGACCTCGAATGGTACGATCACCCGTTCGTGGCAGTAGACGACCGCCTCGTGGAATCTTTTCCTGATTCCTTCCCGGAGGTCCCTGTTGGCTCCACCTCGCCCTTGGAAGAAGACATACTGTCTCCGAACGACAATGCAAACCAAACAACACACCATGAAGTCAACGTTTGGCAAAACACAGGAGAAACAGAACAGTCGCTGCCGCACGTCAACGCAGGCTGTAGCGCAGCGAAATCCGCACACAAAAACACCGAGGCACCCAAATCCGAACGGTGAGAACGGGTAGTCCGCCGGGATCCGAACTTCAGGAGGGTATGAGGCCGAGAGCAAGAAAGAGAGAGAGAAAAGCAAGTGAAAAATTGCAGTGTGCATGGGATCAAGCGTTTTTGACGCCGTAGACGGGGCACCCGGAAGAACAAAGACAGACCAACGCACAGCGAAAATCGCGAAGTCCGCCGGGATCCGAACTAAAGGACGGTGCGTGAGATAGAAATGGCGGAACCAGAATTCGGGAATTTTTCGCGGGAATCATCTGGCGGTCATGTTCGAAGCTCGCGCTTGACGGGGTAGTGTTCCCCGCGTGGCACTTGAAACCCCGACAGTCCAACACTCGAAGTCCGCCGGGATCCGAACTAGAAGAGGGTGCGGGTTCGAGCAAACGCACTCCGAAACTGTTGCCGGGCGGGTTGTACGATCCACCCAAAACCACGAAGACCGAAGACAAACCAACGCACCTCCCGAAACGTGAAGTTCGTCGGGATCCGAACTTCAGGATGATGCGACAGGCAGAAACGGCGTCAGAGACACACGATCCGCAAGTCCGAGGTTGTCAAACTTAACCACGACCTGGGAAGGCCACACCGGAATGAAAGGGTGGTTGAAATGGAGAAGTCCGCCCTAATCTGAACTTCTTCTGATGTCAGATTTCGCGAAATGCACAGCTTGGCACTGGATGAACCCAAGTTCGAAAGTGGCAGCCGTGACAACATTTCAGGGGTCCCTGGACTCGGACTGTTGCCGCAATCCATGAGGGATCCGGAAGACCACCGTCTGTGGCAATAGACAGGCGACACTAGAAGTTCGCCGGGATCCGAACTTCAGGAGCCTGCGAGACTGGCCACAAGTTTTGATGGCAGCAGTCATTAAGTCCCTCTGCGCAACTGGCCGCAGTTGCGATCCAGCATCTCTAAAGGCTGCCCGAGCATGTCCAGGCGGAATTGGTTGCAGGACCGGTTCGGACTCCCCCCAACACTCGAAGCTCGGAGGCTGGTCGGACGCACAGGCCAAACCACGCAGTTCGCCGGGATCCGAACTTCAAGGGGGCGCGACACGGAAAGAGACGGCGTGCACTAGTAACTGCTGCCTCCCACACCTTTCTCCACTACTCAAAGTCGGCCATTTTCGGCAGCACACAAGCCTCTTACTCGTCTCCCTTCTTTTCGCTTAAACACAATGTCCAACCACAAGTCCATATCTTGTGACATTCGGGGTTCCCCGAGGATGAGGTCGTGAACCGTATCCATACAAAGCATTCATTGATAATCCGTAAGCGCGGACCAGCGGATCGTCGACCGTTGCACTCTCCGAAAAGACGGACATGTATTTCATCCTGACAAACACTCCCGGTCGTGCGAAGGAGTTCCCTATACAGTCCCGTATGTCGGACACTTTCTCCTCGACCTCGTGATGCAATGAAAAGTTTTGGACCGGCCCTGCTATCCCCAAATCTCGCCACCCATCTACACGAGCAGGCCCGGGCATCGGCACGAATCTGGACCCCTCAATCACCATCTCGTTGCATGATACAAGCACAACCGCATCGACGAGTTTCCTACTCTTGTTCGAAATAGCGACACGCAAAACCCTGGCGAAATCAGATTTGGACACAGTTAACCGCACACAACAGTACGACACAGCTTGTGGAGAATTCCCCGGGCAACGGAGCGGGTACTGCTCCAGGAACGGGCACTGACGAGCACAGTCCAACAACTTTCGTTTCCGCGAGCCTCCCCAAGTTCGTGGTGACGACGTGACGTAGTGGCACTCGAGGCGACTGAAATATCGGCTAATGCAGCCTAGTGCTCTGCGCATGTGGTTCAGGAACTTGTGGCCGAGGACAGCGTCACGCATCGGGATGAGGTCCCCAAACTCCAACATGTTGGCGAACTTGTCCTGGCCTGCCCAAGGGCAGTCACTCTCCATCATGGCCCAATTGTCGTCGCACCAACCGTCAATATGCCTGCCCATGCACGGGACGACGGTCATCCAGGGGTCCTCGTCGAAGTCTTCGGCGGTCGCTCCCTGGATCGTAGTCACACCGTCGAAATGCCGCACAGATCTCGCACAAGGAGGAAACGGTTCTGCCAAGCGAATGTGCGTCTCGGGACTCATGGTCTGTGGTGTCGAGAACATCGACTCCATGATCCGTGGTGTTGAGAAGGTCGCCTCCATTACGCGCCCTACACACCACGCGCACATACCAAACGATACACACGGGCACGTTGACACTCGTAAACAGAGTTGGCGAGTAATCAAACGACATTGTCCACACGGATCGTTGTTGCACTGGCAGTTGACGTTCACATTCCAGAAAGCCCTCGGTCAGAACCCTCAACTTGCGGAAAGCAAAGTGCGCCGGGTTTCGAACTTAACGATTGTGCGAGGAACCGTGCGACAGAAGTTCGGATCCCGGCGGACTACGCATTTTTACGAGTCCGAAGTTCGTCGGAGTCCGAACTTGTCGATTGTGCGAGGAACCGTGCACGCACAATTAGGATCTGTGGGCCAGCAGTCAAGCCGCAAACATGCCTTACAGAAGGCGGGAACCTGAAGTTCACCGGGATCCGAGCTTGGCAAAATTTCGAGGGAGAGACACAGCTCTCTACCAAACTCGCCATCCCATGCTTTCTTGAAGATCGGACCCATGCGGACTTCACATTTCCACAGGTCCCTCGCTGTGGTTGTGCACCGAGGTTGCACCGCGTGTTGGGTCTTACGAAAAGCAAGAACCTGAAGTTCGTCGGGATCCGTACTTGGCGAAATGTCATGGGAGAGACACAGCTGCCTATCAAACTCACCTTTCCATTCTTTCCTGAAGTTCGGATCCTGGCGGACTTCACATTTCCACAGGTCCCTCACTGTGGTTGTGCACTAGGGTTGCACCGCGTGTTGGGTCTTACGAAAAGCAAGAACCTGAAGTTCGTCGGGATCCGTACTTGGCGAAATGCCGTGCTAGAGACACAGTTGTCTATCAAACTCGCCTTTCCATTCTTTCCTGAAGTTCGAATCCCCGCGGACTTCACATTTTCACAGGTCCACCGCTGTGGTTGCCCGCTGGGGTTGCACCTCGTGTTGGGTCTTGCGAAAGGCGGGAACCCGAGGTTATGTGGGAGAGACACAAATGTCTATAAAACTCGCCTTCCTGTACTTTCTTGAAATGCGGATCCCAGCGAACTTTACATTTTCACAGGTCCCCCGCTGTGGTTGCGTCTGTGCATATCGACATGTTTGGGTGGGAGTGCGATTCGACGACCGCATTCCCGTTGTTTTTTGAAGTTCGGGTCCCGACGGACTTCACATTTTCATAGGTCGTGATGGCGGATTGGGACGACCTCATTTCGATTTCGAGGACTGTGCCGGCGACACGGGGTGTGGTGGCTACTCAACGTTCATCATTGGATGACCAACAAGTTTCGATGACCGACGAGGTTCGACGTCCGGTGGCGTTCGATGTCCGCCAAAATTTCGATGCCCGCCGAAGTTTGATGAGGCGCCAGGTTCGATGGCCAACAAGGTTCGATGGCCAAGAACGTTCGATGTGCAACAAGGTTGTCACAAAGTGCTTTTTGTCCATTCGCGAACATGGATCGACCTTTTTTCGACCGGTTGTCTAATCCGTTCACGGGTTTCGTTCGTGAGCTTGATCAATTGCCTTGCGAGTTGCGTGCGACCAATGGACAAGGTGGCAGGTCGAATGCAGTGCAATCGGGGCGAGAACAGAGAACCACTCGGCTGACATATCGGTGAGCTGGTCGGCGAACGGCCAATCAATCAACTAGTTGACCAACCACCAACCGAGCAGTCGATCAACCAGTTGCTCCTGCTCGATCTTCTGACCGATCGATTGTTTGGATCGGTCTGTCAACCAGTTTGTTGGATCGGTCGTTCGCCTGCTAGTTGAGCGATCGCACAATGGGTGATGCCACGATCGGCGCCCGGATGAAACGACTGGAACACAAAATGGGTTATAGTGATGACACGGCACACACACACACACGCCCACACACAGACACACGCGCATCGCCACGTGTGTTTCGATTGGTCAGGAGATCTGCGAGGATCGAATTATTGTTCAGCTGTACGGTTGGTGAAATGGTGGATCAACCGGTCGTCCAACCGCCAACCGAGCAGTAGTTCAGTCATGTTGGCCCTGGCAGATCTCTTGACCAGTCTACTGTTCGGTTGGTGTGCGTCAACGAGTGTGATTCATTGGTCGCTCGCCGCCCAGTTGGTCGATCGCGCAGAGGGAGCTGCCACGTGTGTTTTGATGTTACAATTGAGACGAGCAAAACACACACACGGTGACAACGTTGGGACAGCACACACGATTAGTCGACCCATCACGACCTTTCTGGTCCTGTTCGGCGATTGGTCGATTGGATGCGTCTACTTTCTCGACAATCGGAGCTTTCGTCATTTGCTTAATCATCCATTGGGCAGATCAGCGGCGGTATCATTGCGACATCACACACCATCAATCGTGATGGGCCTGCTCATCACTCACGTGTGGTCTCGTCGATGTCACCACTCACGTGTGGATGATTGATCTAATGAATGGGGAAAGATCCGATCAGCCACGCGGTGATTGTGTTTCGTGATCGGTCACCTCGCGTTCGATCGGAGCTTTTGTCATGCATCAGTTGATCAGCTCATGAGAGCTTCCCAATGGATGAGCGATCGAAACACGCGGTGACAATGTCGATAGTAATCTGATCGTGTTCCGCGATTGGTCGATTGGTCGAGTGCTTACATACTCTTCATTGCAATATTCTTGTCTGTTGTGTTCATCGGTGAAACGAAAACAGGGATACAATAGATAGATAGATAGATAGATAATATTCCTCGATTATATGTAGTCCAGACTATATATAATCAATAATGATTATTATGAAATCAATGAATATTGTCTATCTATCCATCTATTGTATCTCTGCCGCCGCGTGTTTCGATTACTCATCCTTTGGGCAGATCGACGGCTACGTCATTGGAACAGCGAACAGGAACAATGGAGTGCGGTCAGTGCTCATGATTTGATGAACTGATGAATGTCGAAAGCTCCGATCGAACGCGCTGGGGCCAGTCACGAAACATAATCACCACGCGCTCGATTGGATGTTTCTCCATCCATCAGCACACCAAATTACAGTTGTGCGTTATAACGTACGCAATCGCCGGGTATTTTGCACACACATCGCGCAACGCCCGAACACAGCAGGAGCACCCTCGGAATGCGAAACAATTCATTCACCCATGGCCGCACACCTTGGCGGCAACCTCCACGCGTTCAATCAGCGCAACAACACACCCTCACACACTAACAGACAAATGCACACACACACACACACGCACGTGCACACACGCCACACACACACACGCCCCTCACGTAAAGACACGCACAATGCTTCCTTGCACGTGCGCAGTGCACTTCATATGCAAACCCAGAAAAAAGAAAACACTCGAAGACACACTCACGCACACTCACGCACACTCACGTAAGCACACACGAGACGCGCAGACAAACAGCCTCTAACTGCACACACACACACAACCGCACGCGCACATGCAAACGCACACTCGTCCAATCTGCGCGGACATGTCAGCACAAAACCCGCCCACCAGCGCACACAAAAACACACACGTCCCGGGTTCGTGCGCACTCACCGTGTGAGACTGTCGAGTGGAGATGCGTGTGGATCCCGACGTCAATCGAGACAGGACTGCGCCGGCCTTTTGCCGTGCGCTTTGTATCTGCAATGGCTATGAGTGGAGCGGCTGATGCGATTATCCTGAACAGATCCCCGCAGCGTCGACGGGATGTCGACGTGCGACGTCGAAGATGACGTGGACAGTAACTTGGGTGGTGGAGGGAGATGCATCGAAGCGACGGAAGCGACCACGGCTTAGAACGGGTGTCCATTCGCTTCGCAACCTATGGTGCTCCAGCTGTGCGAGGTGATGGTGTTGACAATAGTGGTGGGGCAAGGCGTCCGTCCGACAACATCTCCCCAGCAAAAATGCAGAATGCGGCGTTCATGCCCTGGACACCGCTCGTATTTGTAGGCGGGCGTGGGTCGGGTCCCCTTCGGGCCTTCCATTTCAGAGTGAAATGCAGGATCCGTTTGACGCCGCATGACTGTTCGGGCCGAGCATCGAACGGTGGCTACACGTCAAATTTCCCGCTAGGGGGACCCGGTGCGCACGACATGGCAAAAATGTCCCTTCCCGCGCGTCATGAAAAAGGGCCCTTGTTCCAGGCCCCTTGCGTTCTTGTCGTCGCGTTCGCGGGCCCTGCCAAAGGGGTTCTCAGGCCGAGGCTATTTGTATTTTTCGGTTTGCGGCTGGGAGGGGGGGGCACCGGGGGCGGCGGGGCCCAGTTTTTCGCAGTGAACATTGCGAAGTCGCATTCTGGCCGTCCGATTTGCGGATCGGACGGCCGTCGTGCGTCTTCTAACATGGTGTCTGTGCCACTTCCGGCGCAGGCAGCCGACGTGCATCTTCGAACCTGGCGTGGGGTGTGACGACGGATGAGCACCTGCCTAGAGTCTGGTGCTGCCCATTTGCGTCTCCTGCCCGACGAGCTGGTCCGCGCGACGTCACGTCCGCGACGTCCTCCATCGCCTGCGCCGATCCGCTGTCGTGGCTCATGTCTCCAAGAGCGGGCGTCTGGGTTTCCCCCCGCCATCGCGTCAGTCGACTCAGCTTCGACATCCCCTCTCTGCGTTCCGCGTCAACGCGTGTCCGCCGTCGTCCGCGCTTCGCCCTTGTGACATGGCCAAGCGCGCCATTCGAGGTACGGTGCTGTTCTGTCTGGCCACGTGTCCGCCATCGACTACAACTGCTGGCGTTGGGGTTGAGGTACATGCATCGTGCCACTTATAGCGGGTGGCGGGTACCGTTGTCGCCGTGAAGGGATTCGAGTCCGCGACATCCAACCCTTGCATTGTGTCACTCGTTCACACCTTCTTGTGGTCTGTTCACTCTCTCTCGTTCATTCCTTTTCTGTTATTCGTTTTCTTGTTGTGTGTTCATGCTCGCTCGTCCATTCCTTTCAAGACTTCATTGCTTGTCCCTTTCGATGTGAACCACCTCCGCGCAGATGTGTGCGCGGGATCGAGACGACACTAGCTGCCCTTGTGTTGACACGTGGTCTCTTCGGCGATAGAGCCACATGTTCAGTGACGAGAACGTGAACACGGATCGACGACGTCCTCCCGTTGTCGAGCATTATCCCTATTCAGCGTAAGAGACAGCTGATGCACGCCAGGTGGATGATCGAGAACCGCGCGCAGATCCCTGTCGTGCTCGCACAGTTGCCCCCCCCCCCTGTGTGAGAGAAAGGTGATGCGTTAAACTGGAAATGATCGAATGTTGGTTTGTACACGTCGCCGGGGGGGGGGCATTTGAGCGAGCACGACGAGGATGTGCACGCGGTTGTCGATCATCCACCTGCCGTGCATTGGCTGTCTCTTACGCTTAAGACGGCTGATGTCCAACACCGGGAAGATGTCGTCCATCCGTGTTTAGGTTCTCGCCACAGAACATGTGCCTCTGTCGCGGAAGAGACCACGTGTCAACCGTTTGTCGTCTTGATCCCGCACACACAGCGTGCAGATGATCCGTCCGAGAGCCCACCGATGTTGAACGCGAGCTCCTGGCGCTGGTCATGAGCGATGCGCTGCATCACTCCTTGCGACCAGCGAGAGGAATGTGCGCGCGACATCTGAGGGCTACCGGCCAGAGAACGCACAAGCGGTGTGCGCGCGATGGAGAACGACATCGCCAGTCACTACAATGACGATGCCATTTTTTCCGGCATGATCACCGCTTGTTTCGTGGAGAACACCCCAACACGAGTCGATGGCCTCGTTCAACATCGAACAACGAGGTCCCCGCCGCGATACTGGTTTCTGATACTGCGAAGTGTCATGGTGTCGCCGCCGCGTGGCCATAGGGGAGAGCACGCGCACATGACAACACACCACATGATTATTGTAGTTCACCGAGATGCGGACTTCCCTTTCCGCGCGCAACTCGCCCTTTCTGGTCATGCGCTTGCAGTTGCAACAGCGCCCCCACTTGCCCGCACGAGGCAGTACTGCCTGACAGGACTTACCGGCCACGGTGGTGTAGTCGATAGCTCCGAACACCCTGCCAGTCGCCACCGTGCGAGGGTCGCAACACGAAGTGCGGATCCCGGTGAACTTCACGTGTTGGTGCTTGCGATGTGGCGAGCTGCTCAAGGGGTTTCTCGGCGTTATCAGGTAGACTTGCGCTGTTTTAACCTCATAGCCAACGCGGTGAGCTTTCATTGCTGGCGCACTTATTGACACAAAGCGCGTCTGACGCTTTCTTTTCTCTTCGCAAGAACGTAAGGGCACATCCAACACTTTGGGCTGTTCGAACCAGGGGCTAAAAATTTCTACAAGCAATTTCTTCTGAAAGAATTCCGGGAATAACCTTCTAAGGCAGCCGCCAGGCCGTTATGATGTCACCTTCTGCAATCCAAGTTCGGATCCCGGCGGACTTGGGGTTCTGCGCAAATCCAACCGCACCGTTCAAGATCTTGGACTGTCCGACGTGTTCTGGTAGTCGGAGGCCCTTGGGTGCACAAAATGCGTGAAACCCCTATGATGGCTTATACGGGTTTGTGGGGGGTGCGCCCAAGCATCGCCTGCTTCTGTGCAAACGCCAACCACCCGTTCCTGTAGATGAGGCCGCGTGAAAACCTGTTACTCACTACACTCGCATCTGCCAAGTTCGGATCCCGGCAGACTTTGAGGATCCGCGAGAATCTAACCGTCCTTCGCATGAGGCGTGGACCTTTGTGTGCGAGTTGCTTCCGGGAGGAGTATTGGTGCGCCAAATTCCTCGCTGTCTGGGATGCACGTGTAGGGGTTTATGGGGGTTTCCGTCGGTGACAGCAGACGTGTCCGTTATCGGTCTGTCGTCGATCACGACGTGTTCTGGCAGTCGGAGGCCCTGGGGTGCGCAGAATTCTCGCTTCAAGAAAAGGCTTGTAGGGGCTTATGGGGGGTGCGGCCAAGCATCGACTGTTTTTGTGCGAACGTCAACCGCCCGTTCCAATAGCTGCAGCCACGAGAAAACCAGTTACTCGCTGCACTCGCATCCGCCAAGTTCGGATCCCGACGGACTTTGAGGATCCGCGGGAATCTAATCGTCCTTCGCATGAGGCGTGGACCTTTGTGTGCGAGTTGCTTCCGGGAGGAGTATTCGTGCGCAAAATTCCTCGCCCTCTGGAATGCACGTGTAGGGGTTTATGGGGGTTTGCATCGGTGACAGTAGACGTGTCCGTTATCGGTTTGCCGTCGATCACGACGTGTTCGGGGAGCCGGAGGCCCTGGGGTGCGCAGAATTCTCATTTCAAGAAATGGCTTGTAGGGGTTTATGGGGGGTGCGGTGAAGCATCGACTGTTTCTGTGCAAACGCCAACCACCCATTCCAATAGCTGCAGCCACGAGAAAACCAGTTACTCGCTGCGCTTGCATCCGCCAAGTTACGATCCCGACCGACTTTGTGGATCCGCGGGAATCTAATCGTCATTCGCATGAGGCGTGGACCTTCGAGTGCGAGTTGCTTCCAGGAGGAGTATTGGTGCGCCAAATTCCTCGCCGTCTGGATTGCCCGTGTAGGGGTTTATGGGGGGTTCCGTCGGTGAAAGCAGACGTGTCCGTTATTGGTCTGTCGTCGATCCCGACGTGTTCTGTCAGTCGGAGGCCCTGGGGTGCGCAGAACGCTCGCTTCAAGAAATGGCTTGTAGGGATTTACGGGGGGTGCGCCCAATCATCGCCCGCTACTGTGCAAACGCCAACCACCCGTTGCAATTGCTGCAGCCGTGCGAAAACCTGTTACTCGCTGCACTCGCATCCGCCAAATTCGGATCCCGGCGGACTTTGAGGATCCGCGGGAATCTAATCGTCCTTTGCATGAGGTGTGGACCTTTGCGTGCTAGTTGCTTCCGGGAGGAGTATTGGTGCGCCAAATTCCTCACCGTCTGGAATTCCCGTGTAGGGGTTTATGGGGGTTTCCGTCGGTGACAGCAGACGTGTCCGTTATCGGTCTGCCGTCGATCCCGTCGTGTTTTGGCAGTCGGAGGCCCTGGGGTGCGCAGAATGCTCGCTTTAAGAAATGGCTTGAAGGGGTTTACGAGGGATGCGCCCAAGCATCGCCTGCTTCTGTGCAAACGCCAACCACTCGTTGCAATTGCTGCAGCCACGCGAAAACCTGTTACTCGCTGCACTCGCATCCGCCAAGTACGGATCCCGACGGACTTTGAGGTTCCGCGGGAATCCGACTGTCCTTTGCATGACGCGTGGACCTTTGCGTACGACTTGATTGCGGGAGGAGTATTGGTGCGCAAATTTTCTCGCCGTTTGGAATGGCCGTGTAGGGGTTTGTGGGGGTTGACCTCGGTGACTGCAAACGTGTCCGTTGTCGGTCTGCCGTCGATCCCACCGTGTTCTGGTAGTCGGAGGCCCTTCGTTGCGCAAAGTGTTCGCTTCAAGAAATGGCTTATAGGGATTTATGGGGGGTGAGGCCAAGCATCTCTAGCTTCTGTGCACACGCCAACCGCCCGTTCCAATGGCTGCTGCCGCGCGGAAACCTGTTACTCGCTGCACTCGCATCCGCCAAGTTCAGATCTCGGCGGACTTTGGGGATCCGCGGGAATCCAACCGTCCTTCGCATGACGCGTGGACCTTTGCGTGCGAGTTGCTCTAGGGAGGAGTATTGGTGGGCAAAATTCCTCGCCGTCTGGAATGCACGTGTAGGGGTTTATGGGGGTGGTCGTCGGTGACAGCAGACGTGTCCTTTGTCGTTCTACCGTCGATCTATGTTCCCCCCTACGGGTTTGGACCGTCGCGGTGCGTGGAGTCTTGTCGTGGACGTGCTCGTGTTTCGGCGCGCTTTCCGGTTCGCGCTGTCGCACGTCGACATTCCTGGCGCGCGAATCGGGGTTGGCCTTGTCGACTAGCGGAATCGGGGTTCGGAAGGGTTGCAGGGGGGGGGGG
>BFEA01000326.1:795707-813670 GCA_003427395.1 Chara braunii | reverse complement strand
TGATTGAGTGGTGGGGGAGGGGTCGCAGCACCCCCCCGCCACCCACCATGCGCCCGCACACACACACACACACACACACACACACACACACACTCACACACACACACACACACACACACACTCTCTCTCTCTCACAAGTGCGCTGTCCGCGCGCCGGCGAGAGCGCCGTGGCGGCAGCGCACACACACAGACACACACAATCTTACAACCTTTCTTTCTCTCTCTCTCTCTCTCTCTCTYTCTCTCTCTCCCTCTCTCTCYCTCTCTCTCTCTCTCTCTCTCTCTCTCTCTCTCTCTCTCTCTCTCTCTCTCTCTCTYGCACACACACACACASACACACATGCGCACACACACACACACACACACACACACACACACACACACACACACACACACACACACTTGAAGTTTTTTCTTTATTTATTTTCAAATTTTGTATCTGCATTTTTTTTAAACACCTCATACCCATACAAAAGACAAAAATTCATTTCTAAAAAACGATAGGTAAACTCAGGGACCATATATCTCACGATAAAAAATGGGAAAAAAAAATCCAGCTTTTTTTTTTTTTTTTTTTTTTAAATCGAATTTAGTTTTTGATTTTTTAAAAATTCTAAACAAAGTCGGATTCCAAAAAACAAATATGGGGTTGTAGGGCTTTAAATTCCCTACAACTCCATATATTGTTTTTTTTTTAAAACCTATTATTTAATTCAGGAAAATTATGGTAAAATCGGGTCCGAGCCACGGCCCAGGTCGGCCGCGGATTAGGCCCCATCTGCGTCCGCCATCTGAGATCGGACCCGCGGACGCGTCCACGGGTGTTTCATAGTTTCCCAGTGCTGTCAGAGATCGCGGGCATCTCCTTATCTCTCTCTACATCTCCCGGGATCATCGCTGTGTCCGAGAGAGAGATATACAGAAACAAAAAATACGGAGGTAGGCGAACCTCGACTTCGCCAGGTCTGTTGATAGATATGGTTCGATGCGGCCCGATGACCAATGCAGGCTGTCGGACTGGATCGTGACAGTTCGACGACCAACATTGGTCATCGGGCCGCATCGAACCTTGGTTATCAACGAACCTCGCACACATTCATTTCGTCATGCAAGAATGTGTCTGCCGATGCAAGCATGTGTCTGCCATCGCGATTGCGAAGTGGGGTTCCGTCTGGTTTTCCCCATTTCCATCTATCTCTCTCTATCTCTTTCTTCATTTCTCTCTCCAGCTCTCTGTCAAACTCTCAGTCCCACATTCTCTTGAAGTCCGGATCCCGGCGGACTTAACATTTTCACATATCCTTTGATGTGGTTGTGGTCTTTCTGCTGCCCCGCGGATTTGAACAACAACACAAGTTCGCCGAATCCGACCTTCCGACGTCGGCCATATCTACCGCCAAACTTCATATGTCGCGAAATCGGACAGGAGAAGAAGTTCGGATTCCGGCGAACTTCGCATTTTCATATGTCCTTTGATGAGCCTGTGGATTTGGATAGCAACACAAGCATGGATCTTGTTGCTGTCCAAATCCATAGGCGCATCAGAGGACAGATGAATATGCGAAGTTCGCCGGAATCCGAACTTCTTCTGCTGTTCGACTTCGCCATATGTGAAGTCCACCGGGATCCAGACTTCAAGAGAATGTGGGACTGCGAGTTTGATAGAGAGTTGTCTCTCTCTCTCTCGCGCGTGCCCTCGTGAAGTTCGGATACCGGCGAACTTCGGGTTTCCACCTATTATACGATATATCTGCGGCCTTCCTGGTACCCTGTGGATTTAAACAACAACCAAGTCCGCCCGGATTCGAACTTCGCGTTATGCTGAAACTTCACATGTCGCGAAATCAGATAGCAGAAGAAGTTCGAATTCCGGCGAACTTCGCATTTTTATTTGTCCTCTAATGAACCTATGGATTTGGACAACAAAACAAGCATGAAGCTTGTCCAAATCCACAAACTCATAAGAGGACTGATGAAAATGCGAAGTTCGCCGGAATCCGAACTTCTTCTGCTGTCCGACTTCACGATATGTGAAGTCCGTCGGTATTCGGACTCAAGAGAATGTGGGACTGCGAGTTTGGCAGAGAGTTGTCTCTCTCTCTCTCGTGAACCCTCGTGAAGTTCGGATACCGGCGAACTTCGCGTTTCAACCTATTATACGATATGTATGCGGCCTTCCTGGTACCCCTTGGATTTAAACAACAACCAAGTCCGCCCGGATCCGAACTTCACGTTCTGTTGAAACGGGTTGACCGAGCATGCTTGCCCCAATCAGATCTTCGAACGTTGGCTGCATCCAATGCCAAACGTCACATATCGTGAAATCGGACAACATGAAAAGTGTGGATGCCAGCGGACCACGCATTTTCATCGACTCTCTCTTGTGACTGTGGTCTTCTTGGTGCCTCGTGGATTTCACCAACCACGCAAGTACGGATCATGTCTCTCTCTCTCTATCTCTCTCTCTCTTGCACACTCCTTAGGTTCGGATCCCGGCGAACTTCGCGTTTTCACATGTCTTTTGTTCTGACTGTGGTCTTTCTGGTGCCCCGTGGATTGCAACAAGAATCCAAGTTCGTCCGCATCCGAACTTCTCGTTTTGGCCTGGTGAGGTAACTGAAATTGTTCATCGAGTCCGACCTTCGAACATTGGCTGCATCCCGTGCCAAACTTTACATATTGTGAAACCAAACAGCAGGACAAGTTTGGATGCCGGCGGACTACGCATTTTCATCTTACCTCCAACGCGAATCTGGTTTTCCTGATGCGTTGTGCATTTCACCAAACGTGCAAGTACAAATCCTATCTCTCTCTCTCTCTATCTCTCTCTCGCACCCTCCTTAAGTTCGGATCCCGACGAACTTCGCGTTTTCACGTGTCCTTTGATCTAACTGCGGTCTTCCTGGTGCCCCTTGGGTTGCAACAAGAACCCCAGTTCGTCGGGATCCGAACTTCTCGTTTTGCCCTGACAGGGTAACCGAAATGGTTTATCGAGTCCGACCTTCGAACGTTGGTTGCATTCGGTGCCAAACTTTACATATTGTGAAACTGAACAGCAGAACAAGTTAGGATGCCGGCGGACTATGTGTTTTCATCTTACCTCCAACGTGACTCTGGTTTTCCTGCTGCGTTGTGCATTTCACCAAACGTGCAAGTACAGATCCTATCTCTCTTTCTCTATCTCTCTCTCGCACCCTCCTTAAGTTCGGATCCCGGTGAACTTCGCGTTTTCACATGTCCTTTAATCTAACTGCGGTGTTCCTGGTGCCCCTTGGGTTGCAACAAGAACCCCAGTTCGTCAGGATCCGAACTTCTCGTTTTGCCCTGGCGGGGAAACCGAAATGGTTCATCGAGCCCGACCTTCGAACGTTGGCTGCATCCGCTGCCAAACTTCACATATTGCGAAACCAGACATCAGAACAAGTGTGGATGCCGGCGGACTACGCATTTTCATCTGACCTCCGTCGTGCGTATGGATTCCTGCTTCTTCTTGGGTTTCAATAACCACACAAGTGCGGATCCTGTCTCTCTCTCTCTCTCGCAGCCTCCTTAAGTTCGGATCCTGGCGAACTTCGCATTTTTGCCTATCCATTGAACTGACCGTGGTCTTCCTGATCCTCCGTGGATTGCAACAACAGCCCGAGTTCCACCGAATCCGGACTTCTCATTCTGCGCGAATAGGGTCACAGAACATGCTTGCCCGGGTTCGACGTTCAAACTCGGCTGCGTCCGCTGCCGAACTTCACATATCGCCAAATCGGACAGTAAAAGAAGTTTGGATGCCGCTCATGCCGACGTACGTCTCAATTTTCAACTGACCTCTGATGTGAGTGTGGACTTCCTGGTTCCTCGTGGAGTTCACGTTTTCTGCTGTTCTTTTGTCTGTCTATGGTCTTCCTCGTGCCCCGTGGATCGGAGAAAAACAACCGAAGTTTGCCCGCGTCCGAACTTCTTGTTTTGCCCAAAAGCAGTGACCGAATGTGCTTGCATGAGTACGACCTACGAACGTTGGCTGCAACGGTTACCGAAGGCGATCATCTACTGGCCACAAATCGTGGTCCGACCACGCAAAGTCGAAATGGTTCGTCGACTGGTGTTGTGGAGACACTTCCAACCCCGTTGCGCAGCCATGTGGTCTTGTCATCTTCTTCGATGACAACAAACGGCGTAAAGTGTTTAGGGGAGTCTTGCGGTGGGAGGACGCGAAGGGGGGACGACGACGATTCTATATGCAAAAGGTTTACTACGCCAAGGGTAGCGCCGCTGTTGGATGTGGAATTGTTTGAGGGGTTCGGAGCGGGTGTTGTGAACACCCCGTTCTACAGCGAACTCGTTTGCGCGGGTAGTTTTGTTTTGGCACGTGAAATTTTTAACTTGTTGGGGAAAAAAACATCATCCTCGACGTCCCCTACTACGTCGGCCCCTTCCAAAGGCTCTCGTTGCCATTGCGACTGTGCAGCGGTTGCGAATCCAGCGGGGCGGCGCCGGAGGGGGGAGATCAGGGTTCTGGTGCTGCTACTCAGCTGCATCGTGGCGAGAGTTGTGGTCATTTCAACGACAGCGAGGATGAGGAGCCTCCGCAGATGACGACTTCGCCGTTGAGGCGAAGAGACCGGTCTGTGCTGTCTATACCAGGGGTCCTAGATGACGCTCCGGTTCGAGAGGAGCGTGTGGCAGCTACATCAAAGGTGGCAGTCTCTTCAGAGGTCGACTTGGAGACTAGCGAGGGTCAGGGTACGAAGGAGGGAACCGCGGGTGTCCAAGGCAATCTAGGCACTCCGCAAAAGAGGAGGGGAGATCGTCATAACGGGTTGGCCGGCTCATCGAAGAATTGAAGAGCAAGGCCCCGAGGACCGCGGGGGAGAAACGGAAGGGAACCAAGGGGGAGCAGGGCCGGCCAGGAACCAAACGTCCGGCCTCGAAACAAAAGCAGCCTGCGTCTGGACCGTCCTTTCCACCGATGCCACGGCCTCCCATCGACGTCGACGTCGGGTACTTCCTCGAGTACAAAGACGGCGTTAGGACAAAGCGGGAGTTCGAGATTAGCCCTATGCAGGTCGTCGACCTCGGGGACTGGGAGGATCTGTACAACCAGCGGTCCCTGGATCCCGTCCTCGTTGAAGGGATCAAAGAAGCGATGCTCTTGGCGTTCGAAAACAAAGAGCAGTCGTATGAGTTGCCAACCCTGAAGCTGGCACCGTTGGGGATGCATAAACCAACTCTTGGGAACAAGGCACAATGTTTGAAGCCTGAGGAATGGAGGGACGAGTTGGAGGGACAATACTACTACTACACGGTGTGTGGACAACACAACGCGGCTGCAGCTAGGTCGTTGCTCGGTAGCGATGTGGCCAAGAAATACAATTTCGAGCAGTGACCGACATGAATGGCGTACTTTTCGGACGACGACTTAGAAGGGTATTTCCTTGTCAATTCCCAAGACAACAGGAAGGACCTCAAGGCGCCACCAAGATAGTTGAAGCTGTCAATGAAAGACATTCGGTGGCAGTGAAAGCACAACGGTTTCCCGAGAGCTGTTATGGGGAAGCCCAGCGGAAAACAGGAACCGGTCCGGAAATGGCGTGAATTCTGTACGGTGGCGCTCCATAAGACGTTGTACAACAACTTATGGATTATGGCGGATCAGAAGGGGGATGACACAATCAAGAAGCAAAACGCTGCCTTGCGTTCCTATTTCCCTCTGGCTGTGGACGGAGAGAACGTCTGGAAACTGGTCGTTGAATTGTTCGAGAGATGGGAGACAGGTAGATTGCTCGGCCACGACGAAGAAAAGTGGATCGTGAGAAAGAAGAAGGTCAGAAACGTAAAGCACGTGGTTGCCTACATCGACAATGAAAAGCTAGGAAGGAAGGAGGTCGTGTACAACGTCCTTGTGAACCCGCCGACGAGGAAATGCAAAAACGAGAAAGAGGAGGGCGATTGGTTAGCGCAAGTGCCTGAGCCGGACACACATTGTTGGAAAGCGATGGAATCGCTAACCGACAACGAGAAGTGTCATGTCCTGAAGAAGGTGCTCGCTTGCGAGATGGATTGGGTCCAAGTCGGCTCCCCGGCGTTGGCGAAGCTGGGGAAGCTCAGCGTGCAGGATATGGTGCATTTGGTGAAGTGCGACCCCGTGCTCGTACGTTTGTGTAATTACTACTAGTTCAAGCACGAGAGGACGCCGGATGCAGATTGGATCCAGAGGTACCCGTTCCTGAAAACAAGGTCCACAATTTTCAATCAGTTCGAAAGCCGTGGATTGGATGCTGAGTTGTGGGACGGTAGCAGGAAATACGTTACGGACTCCTCGCTGTTCAAGGAGCGCTAACCTTACATGGGTTGTGACGACGATTATCTCATTGAAGCGACGGAGAAGTTGGCCAGTCACATGAAGGTGACCATCGACTGGAGAAACAAGGTTTTTTCCGCGTTGACTGGCAGTAGACTGACTCGGAAGAGTCGCGAGATCGCTCTTGCCGAAGGCATTGTGCACATAAAATGGAAAGACACGGGCGACGTGACATCCATCGCACCGTTCGGCAACGACCCTTTGGAGGCGGACATCAGGAGTGCGGAGCTGAAGGAGGCGGTGGCTGCCACAGAGAGCCACACGTTCGTCCTCGACCTCTGCGAACCGGTTGACCTGAAGCTGTGGAAACCACAAGCGTTCGATACTCTGCATTCCCAACTTCAGACGTGGTATCCGTCGCATTGGACGCTCGTCGTTTTCGTGCCGCGACAGCATAACCTCTCGTTTATGGCCAGTATGAACCATCTTTCTTTCGTGAAGCTCCTGGAAGGTAAGTGGGTGAGGAGAACTCAGGAGAAGAAAAGTTTCCCTGTCGGAAACAATTTGTACACGGAAGACGACCGGATTTACATCCTCTTCAAGGGTGACGCTTTGCACGCTAACACGTTCGTCGTTTACGAGGTATGGCTGCCGGCAGGTGCCGCTGCTGCAGTGCGGTTGCCACAGAAGGTTACCCAAACGGATGTGTTCGAGATTCCGTTCACGCCTTGTGAGTAGTCGCAGACCTCGCTTGCACGTCAGGGCAGTGTGTACGGGGACATGGAACGCAATCCCACCCAATTCGTTAATCTTCTCGAATACATCAGCAAGAAGGGAGAGGGTGTCGTCTTCCTTGGAAAGCCGCACGTGCGAATCGTGTGGGAACTACTGAAGGCAGGTCGGCACGTTGTCACGATGGAAGGGAACTCCAACGTTTTGCAATGCGCGATGCAACTTATCAAAAGCGAGATCAATTTGGGGCCCACAATTGCGAGTTCATGGTCGTGAAGGAGACACGGGGTCGTATGTGGAACAACAAGACGGACATGTGGTTCAAGTTGAGTGAGAGGAAGCGGAACAAGATATACGACTTCTTGTTCCTGCAAACGCGGCTGAGGAAGGATACTGACGCCGAGTATGTGCGCCGCAGGGACCACAGGTTCGCGCTGCTAGACAACTACCACAGCGTCTCCCTCATAAAGTTTAACGCGAAGACATTTCTCGAAAGGTTGCAGTCCTTGTACTTCGTGGAGTCAGAGGAGGAGTTGAAGTTTGACAGTTACTCTTCGTTCATCTCCATGGAAGACGAGGAAACCACAGGCGTCGAATTTGACGTGAACGAGAACGAGGAGCACAAGCGGTTATTGGGTAGATGAAAATTCATGAATGAAAATTATGAAGTGAGAGTTTTGGGCAGTCTGAAAATCCCGAATGGTCCTGAAGTGGTGAATGGTCCGAAGACCCTGAAAACCACCTGTTTAGGCAGGCTGCATCTTGAAGTGGTGAAGGGTGTCCTGAAGTGGTCAAGTGAGAGTTTTGGGCAGTTTGAAAAATCCAAAATGGTCTTGAAGTGGTGAAAGGTCCGAAGACCCTGAAAACCACCCTTTAACACTTGAGGACGCAGCCTGCCTAAACAAGTGGTTTTTAGGGTCTTCGAAACTTTCACTACTTCAGACCTGAATGGTCCTGAAGTGGTGAAAGCTCCGAAGACCCTGAAAACCACCTGTTTAGCTAGGCTACATCGTGAAGTGGTGAAGGGTGTCCTGAAGTGTTGATGAAAAATACGACTGTTGTTAACCTTCTCTCACGAGGAGGAGAGCGACATCGAGAGCCTCGACCCGCAGTACGACCCACCTCCCGCACAGCACGCCCCAGGGTCGTCGTTGGCAGGTCCGTCAACAAGCCCGACATCCCTCGTGTCACCGATGGTGAAACCGGCGCCTGACACAACCCCGATGAAGTTGCTGGAGAGACTGAAAGCTCTCGTCGTCACCCATCTCACATTGCGTCCTGGGTCTGATATCCCGCCCGATCATTTGTCTTGGAAGGATGACAACATTCACTTCCTTGCTGAGCCGCAAAGTCATTCGCTTGAGGTGGACTGGGGCCATGACATGATTTGGCATCCAGGAGTCATCCAGCCGGCGATCCAAAAGGGCGAGTGGGTCGTGGCCGTCGCTTTCTCAGGCAGAGGATGGATGCCTCTCCCTCACGAGTCGAAGTCAAACCTCCTGGACCTCGCCAGAATTTCGGTCCTTTAAAAAGTGAGGGTCGAAAATGACTCGTTTGCATTCGACGACGTGTCCGTCATTTCCACAGTCGGGCGACTGTATGACAAGTGCTGGTTGGAACTGGCGGAGTACCACGCACTCGATACGAGTCCCTCGAAGGGCATGGTGGACTGGAAAATTCCCCCTCCCAGTTGGGCACACGGGAGTTCCGGGGCCTGGGCACCAGATAGTGGGGGGGACGGAGGCGACAATGTGGGGGGTGGCACAAGAGTCCCGCCTGGTGGGGAGGGAGAGCCTCACTGCGACACAGCGCCAACGGAAGGCAGTGGTGGTGTTGCGAAGGAGGCCTTCGGTAGTCTACAGTCTACTGGTCCCGGTCTAGAGGACTCGACACAGTCCGTCGACGTGCCTACTTCGTCCGTCGGCTCGGTGAGAGAGATGATGGCAGCCTCGGTTGGTCTCCGTGGTGGCTCGGGCGGAACGTTCAAGTCCGCCGAGATCTGAACTACAATGGTTGAGCTGCCGACACAGTGGTCGGCCGCGCAGAGCTGGTCGGAAGTGAGGGTGCCGAGTCATGATCCTACAATTGACAGTGGTGCGGGGAGGGACGGGAATGCGCCGCCTGAGGGGGAGCGACGACCGCTTCGCTTGGACCGAGAGGGTACAAGTGGAGGGCCCGACGACTGGGAGACAATGAATTTCGCTGACATCCGAACTTCTTCAGGCAGGGGGGGGCAACCAGGGATTATAGTGCCGGCGGGAGGGGCAGCGTGCGTGGAGCCACAAGCCCGGTCGTCGGAATTTGACAAGGGTTTGGGAGAAGTGGATGGATTGCATGCAAGGGAAGGAAGGGGGGTAATGGAGGAAGGGGAGGACGGGGAGGAAGGGGAGGAAGGGGAGGAAGGGGAGGAAGGAGAGGAAGGGGAGGAAGGGGAGTAAGGAAAGGAGGAAGAAGAGGAGGAAGAAGGGGATGAAGGGGAGGAAGAAAAGGAGGAAGGGAAGAAAGGAGAGGAAGGGGGAGAAACGGAGTTGAGTGAGTTGTTTGAAGGAAAGAGGGGGCAAAAGGGGACGTCGATATTGGAGACGACGAATGGACAATGAGTGACGATGATGCCGAATGTGGGGAGTTCTCTGATGGATTCGGGCTGCTGTACGCAGAATATCGTAAGGATGAAGACGACGACGATGCGACAGCAATGGAGATGGAGACACGGGTGGTCAGCAACCTTTCGGCATAACGTGATGACTATGACGTCCAAGCACTGACGTCTGTCGTCGATCTCCAACACCGGCTTAACGAGGCTCCTGTTGTTGTGAGCCTATCTAAACCGAGTGGTTGTATAGACGTCGAAGAAGTTATCGATGGCATCTGAGGTGACCACCACGTGTCCGCGCAGACGTTCACAACGCCTAATGTCGACGACCCTCGAAACGTCAAACCTTCCGCGGCATCTGCCATCACTTTCTCGCCGCCGAACTCTACGATACTGCCGGTGACCATCCCCAGTGAAGGGGAAGGTGGGCTTGGGGGACGACAACATGTCACGTCCCTAAAAAAATCTAGGGTCGGGACTCAAGCTCTCGATGTGCTAACCTTGCTCGCGCCAACTTCACTGACGAAGGAGTGGAGGGACAAACCGGCCGGTAAGCTGTGAGAAACGCCACTCTATCTGCGCGCCCAGGCTTCCAAGAGCGAGAGTGCGGCTTCCTCCCTAGTCCGGATGTCGGCGGACTACCTTCAGTACCATACACACAAGGAGTGACCACAGTGTCTGTCGATGCGGGGAGTTCTTGATGCCGACATGCTACAGCCACCACTCCTTCCAAGTACATGTGATCGACCTTCCTGTGAGTCGGCCAGGTTGCTGGTCGCGTGCAGGGCATACTACAACAAAAACATGTGTGTTTTTGTTGAAGCCTTCCCTCACAAAATGGAGTGGCGATTTTTCTTTCTCGGAAAGAGTGGTGGCTTTAGTCCGCCGGGATCCGCACTTCCAATACCGATGCGTGATGCCGTTAGTCTTTATGTGCCTAGATTAGAAAAAAGTTTGTCGGAATCAGGACTTCGGGGATGTTTGGTTTCCGCTTCTGTGTCTTGTTGTGATTTTCCTTTCCGAAGGGCGGGAGTGTCGAATTCGAATGCGCTAGTCGTTTTGTTTTCCAGCCGCGCTCACGCACCTCGGTGCTCATGATCATAACAAAACGGGGTTCTGTAATTGGATAGGTCATATGTCTTCTAGATTACATGATTCTCAAATTGTCACTTTCGTCCGGTTCGTGTTTGGAAACGTGTATTCATTTTTCGTTTTGCCTTTCTCCTGTTGTTTAGGGGTAGGGTCATCTCGAACACGAAGGTCCTCAAAATATCCGGAACACATATTGCAGATAGTCCCGGAGTTGACGACAAAACACATGGTTATGTTAAAGGCATCAAGGGTTGATGTCGAGATCGGGAAGAAAGAGCATGCCATTGCCATTGAGGAGTGTCTTTCCCTTCTGCCCCCAGAGAAAGGGACATATGCACGATCTGTGACTGGGGGTCATGCCATGTATGAGAAATACTTAGCTACTCGTCGTGCAATGAAGGATAATCCTTAGAACTTCGTTTCTCACTACCCTGTGTGTCCTTTGCTCGATGTTGTGCAGTGCGGGCCACGACACCTGGAACACGCGGGGGAAGATTCGCTGCAGTGAGTGCACCTCGAAGCTTGCGGGTTTGGACTACATTAAACGAGGCTCGGTGCCACCTAACATTGTTGTCTCTACCCTTGGCAATGGTCAGTTACGAATTGCAGCAAAAAATTTTATCACCCTCTCGCATATCGATGGCAGGGTGAATGATGAGGTGGTCAATTTTTACATGGCGCTATTGGGGACGACCGCATATGCAATATGTGACATCCCGTCAGGCCTTCCAGTCTTCAACTTTAATTCGTTCTTTTTCTATAAATTGCAACTGAACACGGCGGGGTGGAAAGGTGAGCTAAAAACGTGGATCTGCTTTAATATGATATTATATTTGTTCCTGTCCACAAAGATAATGATCACTGGATCCTCCTTTCCGTCAACTTAAGAGATAATGTTCTTGAAATTTTCGATTTTTTTCGCGTTATAGCCGATTCTAGTTTTTACCTTAGTGTTTTCGAGTTGATTGTACAGTATTTGGAACGTCAAACATTACATAGGCGATCCGGTAGGAGTTGGAAGTCGGTAGCAACAAATGTTGTGATGGAGGGAGTTCCAAGACAAGTGGATGGAGTTAGTTGCGGGGTGTTTATGTTGATGTTTGCGACACTGTTGCAACGTGGTGATCGACCGCCTTTGAGGTTCTTTTCTAAAGATATTCCGCTTATTAGAAGACAATTGGCATTATGCATCTTAGAATGTCGTTGTCTTTGATGAATTTCATTGACTTAGAGACTTTCCTTTGAAAACATTTAATGTATTAATTATTATATTTTTTTAAATCCTGATATTACTCAACTATCATTTTCACCACGCCATTTCTTTCTTTTGTCGCAACAAGTTTGAGTTGTCTTTGGGATGCTCACTGTAAATCTCGAGTCATGTCTTGACTTTCGAATCTCTGTCACGTCCCAGTCCTCTGTCATGCAGCGGAGTAAGTGCGCATTGTCTTCCTTGTTTCAAATCGTGTTTGGGTCAACCAAAAGTGTACATATGGTTGACATCAAATACTATCAATAATAGTATTGTACGCAGCGAAAATTGGTGTGTGGATGCAAGACAAATCTCGGCGAGTGTTTGAGTGTGCGGTTTATTATGCAAAGAGTGTCAAAAAACACTAACATCACGTCTCTTGTATGCGCATACAATTATACGCCTTAGGACCGCCTGCATTACGTGGAACCAATAGATTTCCGTTTGTACCAAAGCCTTTTGCGCATGGTCAATTAAAGAGTGGAGTCGATAAAAAATATGCAAAATTTTAAGTTCTTATGTGATATGACAAGTGTTGTCGCAGGAAGCGAACTGGTATGTCGAAATTGACTGCTTGTTACAATACAAACGGTGAACATTTTGAGTTGTACTTCGACTACTGCTGTAACTGCTCGTCTCTCATGCGGCGGAGCAAGCGCACATTGTGTTCCTTGTTTCAAATTGTATTCAGGTCAACCAAAAGTGTACATATGATTGACATCAAATACTATCAATACTAATACTGTATGCAGCGAAAATTGGTGT
Source organism: Chara braunii (assembly GCA_003427395.1). Taxonomy (NCBI): domain Eukaryota; kingdom Viridiplantae; phylum Streptophyta; class Charophyceae; order Charales; family Characeae; genus Chara; species Chara braunii. The sequence goes on along the minus strand of BFEA01000326.1, from coordinate 800,944 downwards.
GTGGATGCAAGACAAATCTTGACAAGTGTTTGAGTGTGCGGTTCATTACGCAAAGACCACTACCATCACGTCTCTTGCATGCGCATACAATCATACGTCTTGGGACCGCCTGCGTTACATGGAACCAATAACTTTGCGTTTGTACCAAATCCTTTTGCGCATGGTCAATTAAAGTACGAAGTCGATAAAAAATATGCACAATTTAAAGTTCTTGTGTGATATGACAAGTGTTGTTGCAGGAAGCGGACTTGTATGTCAAAATTGACTACTTGTTACAATACGAACAGTGAATATTTGGAGTTGTACTTCGAGTACTGCTGTAACTGTTATATTACTTTCTTTGAAGTCTACAATGACACATTGTTCAAAGCGAACATGTCTAACAAGGATACAATCCTGACACCTTGCTCATCATAATTGTAAACAAGTATGGATCTCAACACACTTCCACATATCAGGCGAGATGGTAGGCGTGTCCATCATCGCACTAAGTATTTTAAAGAAGTCCGGATCTCATCAACATCCAAACAACCGTCTCCGGCGAGATGATTGGCACGCTTGCAGAACTTTGGGATACCCCAAAGAAATGTGTTATCCAACAAGGATTCAATCATGACACCTAACTCATCACATTTATGAACTTTGAGTTTAACATGTATGGATCTCAACACGCTTCCGCACAGGGTTCCCGGATGGTCGTGCCTATCACTACACTAAGTCTTTTAAACAAGTCCGGATCTCATCAAACATCCAAACAACCGTCTAAGGCGAGAGGATGGATATGATTGTGCAATTTCGAAACAACCTAAAGAATTATGTTATCCGACGAGGATTCAATCATAACACCTTGCTCATCTTATTTATAAAGTTCAGCAAGTATGGATCTCTACACACTTCCACATTTCGGGCGAGTGGATGGGCATGCTACGTTGTTTAGGCTGCATCCAAAAAAAATGAATTCGTTAGAAAGAGGACACAATATAATATTTTATTTTAACGAATAACATGTTTTAAGTACTATTAACAAACAAGATAACACATTCGCATGTTTTCCAAACCCTCGAACATGTTCGTCGTCATACACAACTTATATGACTATACACATGATCTTTTAAGATAAAAAACACATGGATATTTCAATTTACATATATACGATGCTCCCCCTAGTAATGATTTACATTGAAAAATTTTGCTTTTTTCCTCACCACTTCCAGTAAATCTAAAAAAAAAAAAAAAAAATTATGTTACCTGTTGTCCGATGGCAGGACGTCCTGGCGGACAGTCAGGGGGGGCCCGGATGTCTGGGCCTAGAAAACTTCATTTTTAGCAATTAAATGCACGACAAAAAAAAGAAAAAATTAAGGGTTGCTTTTAATTTTACTTTTTATTTTAAAATTGACAACGAATTTCGATATCATCCCAAGGCAAAAGTTGTTCAGTTTATGTTTCTGCATAAGGCTCGAACAGTCTGTCAGGGGAGGATGTCCGACGGGTTGTCCGAGCGGACAACCGTGGACGGTCAGGAGAGTCCCGGACGTCCGATCGGGTAACGTAGTTTTTTTTTTTTTTTTTAGTTTGAAAAGAATCTTGCTCCTGTAGAAGGCCTAGAAACTGTACTCTCAGAATCCTAAATAAGTTTCGTTCAAACCCAACATTTTTTTTGGTTGGGTTCTCACGAATCCTATGTTATCCAGAGTTCGTATGGGTTGCCACGCCAGGGGTTCCAAAGCTCCGTCCTCGACACCCTGTCGCAGCAATCAAACCTCTTTCCCTATTGAAACCAGAGAACGACGTAACTCTGTGATGTCCCAGAACGCTTTCTTGTCACTGTATCTCGAGAGAAGTGGGGTGGTGGCTTCGTATAGGGTCCAATGCGACAACATTCGTTCATTCGCCTGTTCCGATATGGACAGTAGGTGTCCGATGGGCAAGGGGATCCAATGGTCCAGGGCTCGGACGATGTTCAGGACATCGATTTCTCCCGTAACGAAGGTAGGGCCGCCCGATTCGATTTCTCCAGGGGACGGTCTCCATTCCTCTATTTCTCGTTGTTCGTTCGCTGGTTAGATGGTTCCAATCATTCCCATTCCTGGGTAACCCAGCGAGATGTACTGATCGAGTGGAATGAGTTTCACAGCTTCCTCGATGGTAACCATCGTGCTTCCCCCACCCTCCATTCCTTCGATCATCGTGTCTACTCTTCCTGGCTCGTTGGCTACTAGCGCAGCTGCCAGAGGGGCGACCCCTACCCGTACTTAGGCTGGTCCGTTGGGGCAGTCCCTGGCTAGGTGCTCGAGCTGGTGACACGTGTAGCAGACACCTAGATTAGCCACCGCGTCGTCCACTGCATGAGCGGGGGCTGCGGCCCGTGCTATAGGCGCAGCTCGGACAACAATAGGGTGCATCGATCTCATCATAGATTCTATCCGGGCAATGTGCTCACACTGCTCTTTCTTACTTTCTTGCTCTGACTAACGTTCGAGTTAGCTCGAGTACGGCGCTTGACTCACTTGTTTTCGCGGGAAGATCAGGGGGAGGCGCAGGTGGTGGAGGTGTCGGTGTGACCATCACAGGTAGTCCCGTGGCCATGTCTGATATCGTTATTAGGTAAGTAACGAGGGCCGAGACGAAGGCCATGTTTTCAAACTTGTTTTAGAGCGCAGTTAGTTTGGCCTTAGCCCTGACCAATTCCGAAGAGTCCCCTTCCTTGGCGTGGTCTTCCCCTTCTAAGAAGCTTAGCCTAGCAGCAAACGTTTTCTCCATCTCTTCTACTGCAACCATGATCTGCTGCATGGTGTGATTGATGGGGGAGAACTGCTTTCGCAGCTCCACCCTCATTGTTCAACTCTGAAGCCCGTCGATGAACAAATCCCAATAGGGCATCATGCGACACTTTAAATGGCCAGTATATGAGGTGTTGACATGGCAAATGTTGCGGCGGGGCGTTTTGATCCCTTTATACATGAATAGTCATTATTAAATGTGAATTAACACAGTGTAAAAAAGGGCAGGGACTCTTTGTATGACACCTTGACAATGTTGTCCTGGCTTAGTGTTGCTGTGACAGACAGTACACGATTCAAAAGGGCATCGTGTTGGGTATGTGGTTCCTGTTTTCCATAAAAGGTTAGGTGTGAGGCGCCCGACACCTTGCAAGTTGATGGACTTAACCTGTCAACTGTGGTCCGGCGGAACACCCAGCCTGGTGTACGACATTTGACAAGTTGAACCCGTCAGTACCCCTGCAACAATTGTGTCCACCATTTATCTTCCCGGAAGGACCTCCTTCTCCGGTTGACAAATAGTAGTTGAAAAGTGTCACCGAATGATTCAAGAGTTAGTGGTGTTCAACAGAGCACCTTAAGGAAGTGGCAAACAGTCGTTCGCTCTCGATGCCGATTGCCAATAGCACTGTTAGTGGGCCTTGATGCTGGTTCCTGATCTGTTTGGCGATCGAGCAGCTTGAAGAAATGTGAAAGAGTCATTGGTTGTCTGTGTGGATTGTCATTAGCACTCTTAGGGAATCTTGATGTGAGATCTGATTCCGGGTCGAGAGAGAGAGGGAGAGAGAGAGAGAGAGAGAGAGAGAGAGAGAGAGAGAGAGAGAGAGTTGCTTTAACCCGGAAAGGCATTGACAGAGCAGATATCGGTTTGGTGACTAACCACCTTCAACAAGTGTCAAACAGTCGACGTGCGGATGGCAACGCACTCTAAGGGAACCTTGATGCTGGGTGTGGATTGGCTTGCCGCAGGTTAGCAGTTGCTGGGCAGTCTTGGATGCTGAAGTCCGCCACCGGGGGAAGGTTTGATGGTCTGTGGTGGGACTTCCTGTTGGATTTGGATCTGTTTCGTGGTCTGTGGTGGGACTTCCTGTTGGATTTGGATCTGTTTCGAGCAGAGTTTTGCACTCAAGAAAGATAATTGAACTCCAGATCCCGCAGGTTAGCAGTTCTTGGACATTGCTTGTGGTGTTGTCGGGGTACACACCAGAAGTCGGAGTGAACTCTCATTTAGATGGACAATATGAACGCACACCACTTGCTTAGTGTTGCTGTGACAGACAGTACACGATTCAAAAGGGCATCGTGTTGGGTATGTGGTGCCTGTTTTCCATAAAAGGTCAGGGGTCCAGTGCCCGACACCTTGCAAGTTGAAGGACTGAACCTGTCAACTGTGGTCGCGCGGAACACCAAGCCAGGTGCACGACATTTGGTAAGTTGCTCTTCAGTACCCCTGCAACAAATGTGTCCACCAGTTGACAGATAGTAGTTGCTGGTGTTCGACAGAGCACCTTAAGGAAGTGGCAAACAGTCGTTTGCTCTCGATGCCGATTGCCAATAGCACTGTTCGTGAGAGAGAGAGAGAGAGAGAGAGAGAGAGAGAGAGAGAGAGAGAGAGAGAGAGAGAGAGCTCCTTGCTTTAACCTGGAAAGGCATTGACAGATACTAGTTGAACAGTGAATCAATTCGCAGATATCGGTTTGGTGACTGAGCACCTTTAACAAGTGTCAAACAGTCGTTGGCGGTCKGTGCGGATGGYCACGCACKATAAGGGAACCTTGGTCTGTGGCGGGACTTCCTCTTGGATTTGGATCTGTTTCGAGCAGAGTTTCGCACTCAAGAAACAGAATTGAACTCCAGATCCCGCAGGTTATCAGTTCTTGGACATTTGCATGGACAACTAGCGCATTGCTCGGAGTACACAGCACAAGTCGGAGTGAACTCTCATTTAAATGGACAACATGAACGCACACCATCGGCGCGTTGATACTATACAGATGCTGGCTTGTCATTTGCATGAACAAATCAATAACATAGACTTCTAACATTCACTCTTGTCATCGCAAACATCGATCCCCTCCTTCACATGAGCATGTATAGGACTGTAAGACATTGGCATGAACATCGGAGATCGAAACACTTGCAAGGTCATCCACGTGTCATTTCTTTGCATGGACAAGATACATAACATCCATTCAGAACATTTACTCTTGTCACTGCAATGTGGAGATGGAAACACTTGCAACATTGCACCTTCGTAAATAGAAACACCGCACGCAGAGTTGCGAGAAATGTTCAAATCACTGAACAGGGGTTGTTTCTGGAAAAACATTCAAAGCAAAAAATCAGTCAATCACACGTTGTCTCTCGCACCTATTGCAACTACTGCCTCTCGCACCTCTATCTGCTACTTCATATCCACCATTTCAAGGTGCACATCCACATGCACATCATGTT
>BFEA01000326.1:780256-795317 GCA_003427395.1 Chara braunii | reverse complement strand
CTCCGGGTCGTGCTAAGGAATTCCCTATGCAGTCTCGTATGTCGGACACTTTCTCTTCCACCTCATAAAACAATTCTAAACATGTGACCTGACCTGCTCTCACAAAATCTGACCGCCCATCTACATCGGGGCGAGACATCACCGGCTTGAATTTGTAATCCTGTTGTACCATGTCGTTCCCTCACAAGTTCGTAGCAAAGATGTGATGTACTCGCAGTGGAGGGGACGTCTGAAGCTGGTACGGTAGCGGATCGGTTTACCCTTATCGTCCAGGGTCTTTCACTGGAGGACACCATCAGGCAGTGCAATGAGGCTCCCGAACTTTAACATGTTGGCAAACTTGTAATGGCTTGCCCAAGGGCAGGCACGCTCTATCGCCTTCCAATCATTATCGTTCCATTCGTCGAGATGCCGGTTCATGTACGGGAGGACGGTCATCCATGGGTCCTCGTCGAAGTCCTCCTCGGTTGCTCCGTCGATCCACGTTTGACCGTCATGATGCCGCACCGACCTGACACAAGGTGAAAACGGTCTTGCTAACCGCATGTGTTTCTCGGGACTCAAGCACACATGCGGCTCGGGACTCATGCTGACGCTTGTCAAAGGTGCCGACGACATTACGCTCCCTACACATCACGCACACACAAACGACACATACGAACGTGTAAACCGTCGTAAATAAAGTTGGCCAATGATACGTCTTCTGGTGCGGCCAACACTCAATCGTCACGCCCCGTACTATATATCGACAAACTCCTCACTTAAGCAAAGTGCGAGTGAACTCGGACTTACGTGCGAGTGAACTCGGACTTACGTGCGAGTGAACTCGCACTCGGATGCAGAGGCAGGTGCACACACCATCAGAGTGATGATTAAATATGGACACTGGATTGTCATTTGTATAATTGCGGATGAAAACGTCATCAAATCTTTGCATGGACGAATTCGCAACATAGATTCATGACATTCACTTAAGCGGATTGCTCGTGATTCAGAGCACAAGTGCGAGTGAACTCGCAGTTAGATGGTGAGCTAGGTGGTCATACCACTGAAGTGGAATGCTCGGGGTGCACACAGCAAGTGCGAGTGAACTCGCACTTAGATGGAGAGATAGATGGCCACACCATGAGCTCATGTGTGTAATGTATAAGGAAATCGGCGTGTCTTTTTTGTATACCCTGATGACATTATCGTCATTTTTTTTGCATGGAGACGATACAGAACATCCGTTCAGAACTTTCACTTTTACCGATGATGACAGACCGATGTGTATAAGCGTTCATTCAAAGTTCGAAAAGGCGACCCGAACGTAAGACACTGCGGCGCATCGACTGGAGCATCTTCCGCGAACATAGAAATATATTTCATGCGAACGAATCCGGTCCTTCCGGCCAGAGACGTGCCTATAGCATCCCGTATAGAGGACGATTGAGCTTCAACCTCACGCCAAGCGTCCACATCGTCCACCTTACCCCCGATTACCAAATCCCATGTCCCTTCGTATTCTAATGTGACCAAACCGATAATGTCTCTCCCGAGGTGTAACTCATTCCTGGACACGTAGACCACAGCGTCAGTCAAGGTCCTACTCCGATTCGAACACGCGACGCAAAGGACCCTAGATAAGAACAACTTTTCTAGACACAATCTAACGCAGCAGTAGGAAACTGCTCGAGGCAACAACCCTTGAGAGCCCAATGGGTACTGATCGAGGAACTCGGAATGTTGTGCACAGGCAAGCAACTCGTGTTTCAGCGAGCGGGACCATGTGCGAGGCGAAGAACTCACGACACTGCAGGCCAACACATTTTGATGACGAGGAATATTAAGCTTTGCACTCAAGCAACGACACCGAATTGAACCCAGCACAACTCTAGGCACGGGAATGAAACTCCCAAACTCGCACATGTTAGCGAACTTGTAGTCGTCCGCCCACGGACACTCCTTGAGCATTATGTCTCATTCAAGTTCCTTCCACGAGTCTAGAGGAGCATCAGTGAACGGGGGGACCTTCATCCAAGGATCACACTCCATCTCGTCTCTTGTCGCACCGTCAATAACAGTGGAGTTTCCACTGCCTGAGACGCGCAGAGCGCATGCGGGGAAAGGGTATGCCATGCGCTCGCGCCAATCACCCAGGATAATCAACTCCGACATGGCCATCGCGACCGGCAAATGCCTTGCAGGCCACAACACAAAAAAAATTAAGCAAATGCTTTCACCCAACTCACAGGGAAAGAAAACAACCATGCCTCGCAAGGACGTCCTTCGAAACTCCCATGACGGGCGTCTTGTTGAACACGACCACCACAGCACGGCCGCACTGCACCCAGCCGGGCGAGAGGCACATCAACGGGCATGGCAGGAGAGAGAGAGACAGAGACAGAGAGAGAGAGGGAGAGAGAGAGAGAGAGAAAGAGACTCTTATTAAACAGCATTCGACAGAGAACCATAAGGAAGTTTCAAACAACACTACATGTATGCAAGGCCGAGCACCCACGGGCACGTATACAAGCAATGGAAGTGACCACGAGCCCTCTGCATCGGTTGAAATGACCACTTTCAAGAAGTGGCAAACAGTCGGCGGTCTCTGGTCTCTAGTGCTAAAAGCATTCTTAGGGGACCTTGCGGCAAAACTGCTTGGCGTAGCACTAGATGCTCACCAAACAGTTTTGGATGTCGATCGTATGGACACATCATATGATGCTTACCAGTAAGCAGCGGCTGATTGCAGGACCTTCTATCCGGTGTGGATTTTTGAGAGCAGATTTGACGCAATCCACCGTTAGATCCATTCCGGCGAGGGGGACCTGTCATTCTGCCGTTGTTTATTGTACCCATCATGTGGGAATCAACGACGTGAGGAACCGACAATGAACATTCTTAGGGGAGTTTGCGACCGTGTCTGGAACTTATTGGCGTAGCACTAGATGCTCACCAAGCAGTTCTGGATGTCGATTATATCGACACGTCATATGATGCCTTACAAGCAAACTGTGGTTGGATCCCGGCCCCCATCCCCGGTGTGGATCTATGAGAGCAGATTTGACGCAATCCACGGTAAGATGCACATCAGAGAGGCGGACTGGTCATTCTGCCGCTGTTCAGTGTAGTCATCATGCGGGAGTCGAGATCGCAAGAACCCGACGATGTTCCAATTGGGACGTGCCCTTGTTTCGTGATGTGCAGGTGCTTACCGGCGGTTCGTTTGCGGAAGTCGGGAGAGAAAAAGAGAGGGAAACATTTGCAGGTTGCCTGTTGTTTTCGTAAAGGTCAAGTTGAAGCAAAGTGTGATGCGTTCATTCAAAGTGCGAATGAACTCGCACTTAGATGGAGGGTGCAGTTAAAGAAAAGGAGAGAGGGAAATAGTTGCAGGGTGCTCGTCGTTCACACCAGAAGTGAGAGTGAACTCGCACTTAGATGGAGAAGCAGGTGCGAACACCATCAACGCGATGATTTAATATGGACGTTGGCTTGTCATTTGCATATTACCCGGTTAAAATGTCATCAAATCTTTGTGTAGAGATGAGTCATATCCATTCCTATAAGTAACTCTTGATATCGCCTTCAAGTTGCCTAGTGTTTTTCTAGAAGGTGCAGTTGCACACCACAAGGAGAGTTTCCAGAAATCCTTCAATGCAAAAAAATCACAAAATGGCAAATTGCAAAGTACATAGAGTCGTTTTCGAAAACAAATCAAAACAAAATTGCAAAGTACACGGAAACTTTCCAAAATTCACAAAGTACATGGAGCCTTTCCAAAAATCATTGAAGGACACGTTCTAAGGCACATGTAGGCATTCCAAAAATCATTCCAGCCCACGTCGTATAATCTACATGGCATGCCCTTATCTAAAGAAGACGCTTTCGTAGAGTCTATCAGTCCTCCTCTTCGCCACAAGCCGAAAAGTCCTGCATCACACATGAAACAAACCCTACCACTAATACGAACATGTCGAAGACCTACACGAAAGCTGATTCAAGCCGAAGACCTACACGAACGCTGATTCGTGCCGAACAATATTGCAAAGTACACGGAAGCTTTCCAAAATTCACAAAGTATGTGGACCCTTTCCAAACATCATTGAAGTACACGTTCTAAGGTATATGTAGGCATTCCAAAAATCATTCCGGCCCACGTCTTATACTCTACATGACATGCCTTTTTCTACAGAAGACGCTTCGGTACAGTCTATATCACTCCCCCTCTTCGCCAGAAGCCGAAAAGTCCTGCATTACATATGAAAAAAACCCTACCTCTAATACAAACATGTCGAAGACCTACATGAACGCTGATTCGAGCCGAAGACCTACACGAACGATGATTCGAGCCGAAGACCTACACGAACGCTGATTCGTGCCGAAGTCCTACATTAGACAAAAGGTCATCTGAACCCGACACGATGTTCACCTGCCTACACAAGTCCCAGACAGAAGCTCATCCAAGCCCGACATGATGTCCACGACGTGATACGGTCAGACCAACTGCAAAAGGAGTGAGGTGATAAATGAGAGCCTATTCGCATATAGAATCCGAATACCCTGAGACGATGAGTATCTTCGTAGCATGCGTCGGCTGAAAAGAGTTAGTACGATCTTCATGGTAGCAGCATGTACAGTCTTCGAGTAGCCTCCCGCGATCGTCGGCGTTGCGCTTGTCTATGTTGAACTCGATTAAAAGGACTTGGTTCGAGAATTCGGGCCTCAAGATCTCTTTCGATATTCGGCAAGCCGTGCATGAGTAAATCTCTTAAGACTCGATTCAAATTGCTCTAGTGACGGATTTGGAACGGACAACGGTCTCCTCAGAACGGGGGGTTGTCATCATTTTCTCTCACGCCGAATACAAGGAATAATTCTCCATCCAAGCACGAGGCGATATGCATGATGAAGATCGATAAGAAAAACGTAACGGCAGGCTCACAACCTTCAGGCATTCTATCGAAAGATGTGCTGGTTACGTACGAATAATACAAACAGCTTCTCAACTCCTCGTCGGACGCAATGTAGAAATCAATTCTGAAGACGGGCCTGTCGGTGGCCATCACAATGTACTGAAAAACTGGGGTAGGCGGGGGCGAAACAGACGGTTGGACACGAGCGCGAACGTCTTCAGGGACCGGAAGGTAGCGGTATTTGGGAAGCCCAATGTTGCCAAACCACTCTAAACCATAAATGTTCTGAGTTGCGGAAACAACTGCACTTCACAGACTTTCGCAGTAGCCCAGGTCTCTGACAACGACCGTCCCACTAAAACTTCCAAACGACATCTTGCATCAGAAAAGAGAACAACGTCATTGTCATGTACGGAGAGGTGGGTAAACGGCGAAGTTGAGACCGTCTGATGTTGGCAAAGTGCGAATGAACTCGTAATCAGATAGACAGTTTGTCATGCAACGGGATATACCGAAGGGGATGGGCTGTAAGCATAGTGCGAGTCTATTCGCACTAGAGAAAAGACGAAGCAACTAATTCAGAACGCCGGTAGTGAAGATGTAGATGTCCAGCATCGCAGTAAGGGCAGTCGCACACATATCTCGTCTTCCCGTTGCGCAGAGTCACTTCCTGAGGTCTGGAGGCTGAATAATCCAGATGGCGGTTAACAAATCGCAATTCGTTGTCCCTATGTTCGACTGTGAAATTTATTTCGTCACAGCTATCGAAGAGGTAGTGAAGTTGTTGGTGCACCAAACAGTCGACCCGCAAATGCAGCTCATCTTTGAGTGCTTGATCTTTGGCGAGCCTGTTTTTGAACCGTGCAAGGGAACCAGTAGGGCTAGATGTGTGAAACGCTTGAAAAGAAGTGAGCTTGACACCGTGAAATTCCTCCCTTGCGAGAAAAAGAGCTCTCATTCGTCGACCGTCCACCTTCACGGCAGTGAAGAGCGTCACAACGGTGGTGCCTCGATTGCACACCCTCGCTCGCCCGAAGTAGTCTATGATCACCGGCGCCGACTTCGTCGGTTGGCCGAGGCAAAACCAGGCACACAATTTTTGATGCAACTTGTCCAACGACGCCCACTTAAGTTTCTCACATAAAATGTGCCATGCTTCAACTATCTTAGAAGTTTGGACGGGTCCCTCTTCAAGGGGTTCCCTCTTCAGAAGTGACTCCAACCTCATAGGGTATGCCTGTACATCCTTCATCAGAGTGTACAGGTACCAAAAGTTCGACCCTACATCACGACAAATCCGAAGTTGTCCTTCTTCCACACTTTGCCACGAAGGGATTTCCCTGTGTGGGGCAACATCATCTTTGAGGTGCAGGTAGTCACGGTCCAGAACAGATCGTCCAATGTCTTCCCGAATATTCTTCGACAAAATGATTAGATCGGCATCCGGCGCTGAGGACTTCCTACTCTCCGACGAAGTCCCGAAATCCATTCTGCATCAGCGGAGAAACGCAAGGAAGCGCCTCAGGTGCGATTCTCCCAAATGCATAAGCTAAAATTCCAGGAATGTTATATGCACGAAAGGGTTCGATAATTGGTAATTGGTTCGCACATCGCAAGAGAGCGCAAGTTTTCTAACCGCCGTCTAATGCCGATTTATTTTCTACACGTCATTCATGTGGGTCGATAAGTGAGAGTAGATTCGCACTTCGCAGATCAGTGCAAGTTCTGCAACCGCCGCCGACGATTGGCAAATAAAAGACGGTAGATTTGCACTTCGCAACTGAGCACGAGTCCTGCAACCGCCGCTCAACATCTCCAACACGTCGAATTGTGGAACGGTCAGACCATCTCTTATTGGGTGGAACGGTCAGACTACTCTCTTAATCAGCGCAACTCCTGCAATGATGGCGTCGACGAACCGCGAGGTCGTCCTATGAGTACAGCATCAACGTGCGAACTAACTCGGAGTTGTCTCACATAGCAGGTCATGGCGACTGGTGTCCATCCTCACAATAAGGACAGTTGTAGATCTGTCTCCGCCTACCCCCTACGAATTCCAATGTTTGAACACCCGAACGGTGATGCGAAACTTTTCGTATAGTGTAGTCATTGCAGTTCTCTGTGTGTTCCAACGTGAATAGTATGTCGTCACACAATCCGAAAAGGAAGTGAAGTTGGGCATGCACCAAACAGTCAACCCTTTGATTCAACTATTTTGCGAGCGAGGGATCTATTTCGAATCGTTCACGGAAGCGCTCGAGAGCACCAACGGACGCGGGCTCGCGAAAGTCTTCCCTCACAAGGAAGAAAGCTCTCATTTGTTTACCACAAAGCTTGGCCGCCGTGAAAAGAGTCAGCACAGGGGTGCCACGGTTGAACAGACGAACTCGGCCATGGTAGTCTATGATCACAGGAAAATGCAACTGCGGCTTCCCGATGCAGTACCATGCGCAAAGTTTAGCATGCTGCTTGTCCATACAACCCCACTCTTGTTCGAAGGGCAGCGACTCCCAGTCATCTACCATATCCTCGACATCCATCTTCTGCTCCTGAYTGGATGGAACTTCCAAAAGTTGGACTTCTTCTAAACTCCAGTAGAGGTACCACAAATTTGATCCTCTATCACGAACTATTGTAGTTTGTCCATCAACAACACGTGTTTCGGGTGCAATGTAACCGTCGAGACCGACCCCAGCTTCGATATGCAGATAATCACTGTCAAGACTGAGCGTTTGTTGTGCCCAAATGCATTTGTTCATGATGATAAGATCYGTGTCCACATTTTCGATCGAAAAGGAATACTCGCTCGGTGCTTGCGTACGACGGAAACTAAACGATATCACGATCAAAGATGTGTACCCCCTTCCCCGGATTGATGAGTTGTTGGATGCGATTGGGAGTGCTCGATTTTTCAGTAAGTTTGATGTTCGACATGGGTTTCATCATCTTCTTGTTCGAAAGGAGGATCGTCTGAAAACAGTGTTTGTGTTGTTCGAAGGTACTTGGCAATGGGTTCGATGTCCAATGGGCTTCTGCAATGCTCCTGCAACCTTTCAGCGGGTCATGAACATGGCTTTCCAGAACTTTGTGCGGAAGACACGTCTGGCACAGAGTATCATCAACTATTGCGTGATTGTGTACATGGATGATATTGTGGTGTATTCATGTTCCTACGAGGGGCACGTGCAACACATTGAATGGACGCTGCATGCATTGAGGGATGCCGGTTTCAAGGTGGCGCTGGAGAAATGCTAGTTCTTTCTCACCAACATTTCCTTTCTGGGACACGTAGTGACAGACAAGGGGCTGAGACCGGAACAGCAAAAGGTGGCAGCTGTGAGAGACGCGCCTGTGCCCACGACTATCACGCAAGTTCGCGCCTTTCTGGGCCTGGCCTCGTACTACCGAAGGTTTATCAAGGGCTTCACGGCTATTGCGGGTCCCCTCACGAATTTGCTGAAAAAGGATCAACCGTTGATTTGGACACCAGAATGTGATTAAGCGTTTTCGAAACTCAAGGCAACCCTCATTCCGGCTTCGGTCCTTATAAGACCGGATCCTGAAAAGCCTTTTGTCCTCATCACGGACTCGCAGCCGGAGGCAATCTCAGCGCTCTTGGCCCAGGTGGGACCAGGCGGACTCTAATGCGTGGTGGAATACGCGTCTAAATCGGTGCCTGCTTGCAAGTACAATTACGCTGCCCTGACAGGAGAATGCTATGTGACTTTATGGGGGATCAATCACTTTCGAGCCTATCTTTATGGGCGAAAGTTCACGCTGGTCACCGATCATGAGCCATTATTAGCCCTGAAGAAATCTAAGGATTACTCGAGCATGATCGGGAGATGGGCAACGATGCTACAGAGCATGGACTTTGACATTCGTCATCGGAAGCACGAGAGGCACGGGAATGCTGACGGATTGACACGATTGCACTGACCCGAGAAGGTCCTCAAGAGCGAAGAGGTAATTCTGTGGAACGAGCCGGAGGTTGAGAACGGACTATGGTACGGGCAAGTGGAAATTTTGTCGAAAGAGTGAGTGAAACGGGGCTTTTGCTCTACCCTCTCTGCAACCCTGCTCTCTCTCTCTCTCTCTCTTTCTCTCTCTCTCTCTCTCTCTCTCTCTCTCTCTTTCTCTCTCTCTCTCTCTCTCTCTCCTCCCCTCTCATCATGGCTACCCCACCTATCTCTGGGACCCCTTCTTCTCCTGCTGGTTCCGCCCCTCTTGCTTCCTCGGCCTTCTTTGTCACCCTTCCCGATAAATTCTGCTATTTTTGCACATGTATTAGGGTTTATGGGGTGGATTGTCATCTTTTTGAGATCGGATTCGTTGAGTGGGTGAACTGTGCCACATGCGTCAATCGTGCACATGGTGCATGCGTTCGATACCGAACGAATAGTAGGGAATGGAAGTGCCCCCTGTGTAGAACGGACAAACTCCCTACCGAGGTTCGATTCGTGGCTGCCCGAAAGCACGAGCCTGAATATGATGAGAAATACCGACGAGCAGAAATCTGGACGGATAAAATTCTATTAGCTAAATTGGCTGGTTTACCATTGGATCATCTCACTAAGCACGACAGACGTCGGACTACCGAGAGATCCCAGGATTACCAATGGATCAACGGTCACCTAGAAAAGCGTAAAACTGACAGATCGGGTTTGTGAATGACGGTTCCCCATCCATTCCAGAGATATGATTGGACCAGATCTGCTCACAAAGAGCAGGCCGCCCACTTCGCGATACGTGTCACGGAGGCAACTATAGATCAGAATCAATGGTCTTGGTCTAATATACGGGACGATGTCAGATATGTAGTCGCCAGTTGTCTGGTCTGTGCCGCCGATCGTGCCCCACTATGGGGACCAAACACGATAGTGCCGACGTAAGTAGGTTTTTCAGCGAGTCAGTATGGACACAACAGATATCGACGTGCCACGTGGCCCA
Source organism: Chara braunii (assembly GCA_003427395.1). Taxonomy (NCBI): domain Eukaryota; kingdom Viridiplantae; phylum Streptophyta; class Charophyceae; order Charales; family Characeae; genus Chara; species Chara braunii. The sequence continues at coordinate 785,472 of BFEA01000326.1, read as the reverse complement.
AACCGTTGCAAATATTCCATCCTTTTAGTTGTAATAGACCATTTTTCCAAATACATCGATGTCTACCCCTTTAAGACCCATAAGGTCGCAGAGATAGCCACATACATCGATCGGTTTCTCTATACCCACCTAGATATGGAAGAGATTCTAACCGACAACGGGTCCGAATTCAAAGGCGACGTAGAGGAATTGCTAGCTCGTCGAGGCATTACACTTTGACACACGGCACCCCACGTTTCCCAGTCCAATGGGTTGGCCGAAAATGCCAATTGCATGATTAAGACTGCCCTTCGTAGAAATCTAGCGGCGCATGACACGCGTCCGTGGCCCGAAATTGTATACCAAATCGTCAGAATTCATCGGGCCACCCCTCACGAATCCACGGGGTTCACCCCCTTTCAGCTTCACACCAATAGTCTTCCTTGTGTCGATTACCGGGGCAACTCGGAAATTGCCGAAGCAGGGGGTAGAGACACGCGTGCCGCCCTTAAGTCCAAGGCCAAAAGGTACGCTGATTTAATGGAAAGGGTCGTCCCGAAGCTAGCCCGAAAGAGACAGAAAATGATTGATCTAGCCCACGGAAGGCAAGTCCGTAGCTACGAGGCCTGAAATGGAAACGCCGGTCCCCAACATCAATATAAGTTAGGGGACCTGGTGCACGTACGTAAATGTGCACGCGATCGGAGACTCGCTCCCAAGTTCTTTGACTGTTTCCCCGTTGTCGAGCTCGGACCCAACGGTGCCAATACGGTGCACATTGCGCCCGAGGCCAGCGCCAGCCATAGCTCTGTCCCCATCGTCCGACATACCTCTTATATTTGTCCCCTCCCTCCTTCTTATCTCCCTTCGTATCCCTCGTCTGCTGAAGAGGAGGACGATGACGATCTAGCTCCTGCCTTGTTCTCCCCCTCTTGTTCCCATCCCTCATCCTCTTCCCCGTCCTCGCCATGAGTTTCACGGAGCAAGCTCTTGGCAATCATCTGCTGCAGCCACGTGGCTACATCTCGGAAATCCGGCAAGTTCGTCATCCGCGGCTCAGTCCTGATCTTCGACGACTAGCGCTGCTTTTTCTGCACCGAGGGTGTGTGTGCCGCCGCTGCATTCCGATTTGCCGGAAGTCCACAGGCAGTGGTATTGGCAGAGGTGGTAGCATTTCATCGGACGGGCGGCTCCAGGAACGAGCCACTTCACCACAGTCGCTGCCTTCAGCGGCGATATCAGCGAGGTGAACCCGCTTCAGCATACCGCGATCCTGACCTCATTGCGGGAGTGGACCCAACAGTTATCGACTGAGTGGCATCACGGTCTTGCGAGCCCGGGGTGCAACCTCGTCCCAACATACGGGACTGACTTCGACAAGCTCCGCACCTCCACGCGTCAACCGACGGTGGGGCTCCCCACACTCTGCTGACATTGTCCTACTTCCTCTTGCTTCTTCGTCTCCTCCTACTTCTTCCTGCTTCTTCGTCTCCTCCCACTTCCTTGGTTCAAGGTTTTTCATGGAATTAGGAGATCGCATCATTTTGGAACCCCCTGCGCGCCACATATGTGACGAACCACTTCCCGACCCCGTGCTATCTTTCGTACCCCTGGACTCAATTTTTTTTTTTTTTTGTATCGTACTAGCCCAACAAAGCCCCCGTCGGTTTTTTTGACTTCAGGTGCCTTGTTTAGGCCCCCATTTTTCAGGGGTTCCATTGATTCTTGGAATTCTGTTTTTTGTATTTCGGGAAATGCATGGAAAATTACGCGCGCGAGCGAGCACACTGGGAATCGGGCTCGACAGCTAAGAATTTCGGAATAGGCAGAACCCGACGTGTCTTTTTCTTTGCATGAATGTTCTCAGTCACGTCGGAGAAAACTCTAGGAATTTTGTGAGAATACGGATAGGCATAAGACTTTATTTTCCCACGTCGACTTTCCCGCGTCGATATGGTGATTTCAATTTTTGAATTGGTGTAGGACATAGGCAAGTTGTAACTGTTTTGGTGCCTTTTTTTTTTTTTTGTCGGCGCCTCGCATGCGAGCTTCCTCCTCCTTATTTCCCGCGACATTCTTCTCTCTCCCTTCTCCCTCCTCTTCTTCCCCTATCGCAACTGTTTTTCCCTCTCTCTACTCCTTGCGCGCCTGTTTTCCCTTCTTGATTATCTGAATCTTGGATCGGTCTCGCGTTGCTTTTTGCGCCTCTTTCCTTCTCGCTCTTCAACTTTGGCTCACGAAGCACGGTTGATCCTCCGATTACCCTCGCTCACGAATCAGACGCGTGGAGCAAAGGATCTTCCTATTGCGCGACGAATCTGATTGGCTGAACATCGAGTTCCGAAGGATCAACATGGCTTCCCTTGAGCACCCGTCGCTGAATCTTCTCCTTTTACACCTCGATTTCCCCTCTGTCTTCTCCCTCGCCTGTCTTCTTTTTCGCAACTATAAATTTCGCAAGCGCACGCGCAAATCTCTCTTACATTTTCGACTCACAAGCCAACTTCCGGGAAGCAGTGGCTAGGTGATGCGTTGGGTGCGAGTCGCAAAGTTCTGTCGGGGTGACTGTACGCTGGCCGGTTGCGTGGTTGATCGCCACGACGGACTGTGGGATCCGGGCGAGCCGTGTCGAGCATGCGTCAGCGTGGTAACGATTGCAGCGGCAGAAGTTAGCACGCGACGACTGGGATCGTCTGTGCGGGTATGAGGATCGGTAATCGGAGTTGAGTGGATGATTGGCCCGGGGCCATACTGGAATTTCCCTGCGTATGCGCCTTCATGGTTGCGGATCATTTATTTTTCTGTGAGTTTATGGCTATGAAGCCGAATGTTCCCATGTCGGATTCAAGATTCTTTTGTCTCGACATTTCTCGTCATCCTCTCCCATCTCTCTCTCTCTCTATGATTTGAATGACAATGTGTTATGAGCCTGTCTCTCCTATGAACAGAAGTGAATCCTCGTGATTTCCCAAAGAACTTCTTCCGGAACTCTTGCATTAGTTCCCTGGGTAATCCCTAGATGTAAGGGAGTTCAATCCTCTTTTCTTGTGAACGGTGGATACGTGTGTACTATCCCCCAATTTGTTTTTGATGCACCATTGGCATTTTTCGCACCTTCCACAGTGGATGTATGCATGGGAATGCTTGCATGTGAGTTTGTTGTGTTGATTAGACCCAGAACTCAACGGGATTTTGTTCGAGAATGCAAGAGTGTTTAGATCTGTCGTTTGGAATACACTGCGCATGCCATCTGCCTTATACTGCACGACCTATGTATATTTTTAATGCTTAACGGGGGAAGTAAACTCCCGTTGAGTCCCGTTAAATTCAAAAAAATCCCGTTGAATTTGCGTTAAACGCGAAAATAGGCCGCTCCCACGCTTTTCGGAAAAACGGAATTGATGCGCAGGGTCCGGCACACGTGGCCCTAGACAAAAAAAATAAAAAATAAAAAAAATCCCCCCAATCCCTGAAGCACCTCCCATCCGCCCCCATATCCCCGAACCCTTAACGCCCCAGTTATGTGTGTGTAGGTGTGTTGTGTGTGCGCGTATCTATGTATGTGTGTGCCTGCGCGTGAGAGTGTGTTTGTGCATGAATACGAATGTATGCACGTGTGTTTGTGTATGTGTGTGTTTGTAAGTGTGTGTGTGTATGTGTATGTGTGTGTTTGTAAGTGTGTGTGTGTGTATGTGTGTGTTTGTAAGTGTGTGTGTGTGTAAGTGTAAGTGTGTCTGTGCCTGCGCGTGAGAGTGTGTCTCGCCTTACTCACAACCTCGTTCCCCAATACATAGATGCCATTTGCACCTAAGGACCACCCTGCGCCACACCCAGCTTACAGCAGCGCTGCTCAGCTATGGCTGCCTGCTCCTTCCTGCTCGCCCGTGAGCGCGTGAGTGCCAGCGAGCTACAGCGCGACAGCGCTTATGCAGCATGCAGCCAGCACCCGAATGCCCAATGTGGAGGCAGGCCCTTTGCTATATCAAAGTGGCCTGCCTGTGTTTAGTCCCAGGAAGCTTCCAGTAAGCCCCGGTAGCCTGAGGCACAGCACGAACGAGAACAGGCCTTGGGCCTGAGGTGGTTGCATGCCCCCAACTGCCGTTGGCCTGTGTTTGGCCCAGTACCAGTATCCAGCCCAGGGCCTGCTTTCCATACATTCACACAGGCGGCCTTGGGCCTGGGTTCCCTCAACCAACTGACGCCAGACTCATGCAACCTGCTACAGACCCAATTTTGTGTGTGTGTGTGTCTTTTTGTCCTTTTTTTAATTTGCTTTTTATGGTTTTGATTTTTTTAAACACGAAGTTCTAAAAAATTCAAATAAAAAATAAATTGTTCTACATCTTTGAAAGATATACAACCCTATATTTTTGATTTGTTTTTTTTTGTTTTTGTTTTAGCCCTTGAAAAATATGTGTGAAACCCAAAACAAAAACACTCATTTCATTTTAGTTTTTGTTTTTTCATTGTGTGTTTATTTTTTGATTTAAAAAAAATATATTTAACTTATAATTAAGCATAAAAAAAAATAATAATAATAAAAATACAGGGTTGTAGTCCTCAAAACAACCTTCAACCCCATATATATATTTGGATAATTTTTAGCCGAGGAAAAAAGTCATCCTGAACCCCGTTAATTCGCGTCCAACTCGCGTTTGAACGGGAGTTTAACGCGAATTCAACGCGCGTTGAATTTTTCAACGCAGAACCCGCGTTGAATTCAAAATCGGACACACAGTGCATGACCTCTGCAGACCGTCTATGGGGCAACCTCGACTTAGCCGGGCGCCTCGGATTTTTGTTGATCCGGCATGCTGAAACTGAGTCGCGGGTTGATCCCTCGAAACTCCAACCCGATTATTGCATGGCTGTATATGCTTTTTCCGGGTCGAAGGGAAGGAAAATATTAGTTAGTCCTTTTTCCGATTGTGCTTTTTGATGACATCTCGAGGTTTTTGCAAACTCATTTTGATCGATTGATATGTGGACTGACGGGCCCCCTGTATCTCCCTCGCCAATGTGCCCCTTCCCTTACAACGAGGAAAGGACACGTGTTTGCGAGTGGCTGTGTATACGCTCGTACGTATACCGGCCGTACAAAATCCCGTACGACCGTACGTACGGGCCCCTATACCCCCGTACAGGCCGTACATACGGAGTTCAGGCCCCCCGTGCGTGGCCTTCCGGGGGGGGGTTGGGGGGGTGAATGAGCGGAGGGGGGGTGGGGTGTCGGCGGG
>BFEA01000326.1:753688-762401 GCA_003427395.1 Chara braunii | reverse complement strand
CGTGATGCCCAACCTTCGCTTCCCTGAGCTGCAAACCATGAGAGACGTGGTCGCCGCCTCTATCTCCGGCGCAGTCGCTCGAACCGTCGTCGGTCCCCTAGAAAGGATGAGGATCATGCAGATGGTTGATCCCAGTCTGGCGAGGCAGGACCCTCGCGTGTTATTGAACCGGATCCGGACGGCCGAGGGTGACAGAGGGCTTCTGAGAGGTAATCTCCTCAACGTTCTTCGGCTGTATCCGGCCAAGTTGGTGGAGGCGCTAGTCTACAGGGCGTTGACCAATCGGTTTGACCCAGSTAGGCAAGGCACAGCAGGTCCGGCGAAGAAACGAGGGGGTGCGGATGCTGCGGAGGGGCAGAGACAGCAGGGATGGATGATGCCTGATTGGCAGCGAAACGCGATCGCGACGCTGGCATCAACGGCCGGAATTCTTACGTCGTATCCTATCGACACACTAAGAGTTGCAGTGCAAGCGCCGATCCGCGGGCTGGGGGCGGCGGCGGGGGCAGTGACGGAGGCAGTTCGGGATACCGTTGGGGGAGTGGGTGGGAATGGAGGTCGAGGTGTGGGCGGYGCCGGGAYAMCGGGGRCAGGTGGCAGAGGTGTTGGAGTAGTGGCCGGGGCAGACGRAAGAGGGSCTGGCGACATCGGGAGAGCGATCATGAGACGCCGAGGCGTAAGGGGGTTCTACGACGGCATAGCTCCGCAGATCCTTCGCACCATTCCTTACTTTATCCTYAGCGGGTATGCCTTTTCCACAGTGGAGCGCTGGTACAAGAAGAGACAAGGCCGTGCGGATGCAGAGCCTGGGCCAGTGGCGATCGTATTGATAGCCACGGCGGCTGCGCTGTGCGCCCAAACCGCGCTCTATCCTTTGGAGACCGTTCAGAGGCGCATGCAGTTGCAAGCAGCCATGGGACCCGCCGCAGGACGGGTTTACTCCGGCATGATGGACGCCGTCAGGGAGATCATTAGGAGAGAGGGAGTTGGCGCGCTGTATGCCGGACTGGCGGTCAACAACCTGAAGCTCCTCCCAGCGGCCGCCGTCTCTTTCGCGATCCACAACTCCGCTCGGAATCTCTGCGACGCCTATTAGAATTCGCTGTGTGTGTGTGTTTAGGGTCTACTCTCGTATTCCACGCAAGATGTGGGGAGGAGGAGGAAGAAGAGGACGCGGAGGGACTCAGGGGAGCGTGTAAGGAGAAGGAAGTTTCTGAAAGCGTGTGCCTCGTGCAGATAGGAAGTTGAAATCGCGTCGTACGAATGGAGATCGACGTGGATTTCGAAGAGAGGAACTTGCGTCGTACGAAAAAAGATGAGGATTAATATGGCTTTCGAAGCGGCTGTTAGGTTCATTTCGCGAAATCGAGGGTGAGGGCGTGATAAACGTAGTGGGATGGGGGAGAGGGAAGAAGGGTTGACTGGGGTTTGGTGTAAGGAAGGAGAGAGAGAGAGAGAGAGAGAGAGAGAGAGAGAGAGAGAGAGAGAGAGAGAGATTGATAAGGTACTGGAGGAGGGAGAGAGGTGATAACCAAATCAGTCGAAGCTGTCGTTCAACTGGAGGAAGAACGAAAGCGTTGCCTTCCTGTCCTAATAGAGGGCGTCAGTTGGTTGAATCAATCGTTGGGGGTATATATGTCCATGCGGCGAGCCTAATAGAGGGTGGTAAGATCATCACCCCCCCAGTACCCTCGCAGGCGCTCCGGTCTATTGGTGGGGAGTACCACCTTCTGGAAACCGGGTCCAGCGTCCCATAGAACAGCAATCAACTATACACGTTTGAAACCCCTATCGGGTTGATCGTCACTGATATCAACGAATGCTCAAGATTAGCAACTCATTCTACTCCTACCCTGCCGACTCTTGAAGGACTCGTGATTTTCTTACTGAAGAGTTGAAAACAGCCCGCAGCGTTATCGCTTCGTTACAATGTATGTCCTCTCTTTTGTCAACGACACATTCCCTTCACCGATGTTTGTTTTGTTTTCTCTTGACCCCTCTTCTCCGTGTTTATCCTCTCCTCCTTTACTCTGCCTCTTTCTCACAGGTACAWGYTGGTTGTTATGGCACACGGGGATGCAGGCTGGYYGTGCCCAACTTCATCAACGAGGGGAGCCTTGTACGTGAGAAGCACGACGAAGGGGGAGTTAAAAGAAAACCTAGATAAATGAATAGTGTCACTACGCCCTTCATATTTGCGAGGAAAATGAGCAATAGCGGAAATTCGATTGAGAGATTTCAGATTGCAAAATCACATTGAAAGGCTTAGCCAGGAAGTCCCACACTGTCCAGAAAGCAGAATTGCACCGATATTCCACCAATGGAGAACCAAACACTGAATCTAGATTGTCAATGAGAGCATACTCCCGCCATCACCAACATATGTATCCAGAACCCTTCCCCTACTTGGCGCTCAACACCCAGACTACTATCTCACAGCTACTTCTGGCCTACGAATGGACAATGCAACTGTTGACAACGAACTTGACAGCAGCAGCAGCACCGAAGTGCATAATGATGTCGCCCCTTGTAGACTATTGCCACGACCAGGTATGTGCCCTCACGTCATCATCCTCATCTCTCTCTCTCTCTCTCTCTCTCTCTCTCTCTCTCTCTCTCTCTCTCTCTCTCTCTCTCTCTCCTTTGTCTCTCACCTAATCTTCTCCCTCGTGCACGAAGACCACCACTACTCCTTGCTGTACACCCAAGCTTGGCCGGCTATGGAGGCTGAGCTATGGCACTGCCCTCAGCAGCACCCTGCACACATGATCGCACGTGCATGAGCACCTTGCCTTAGTGCAGCCCACAGCACGCGAGCACTGGCTCAAGCAGCGCTGCCGCACAACTGGGAACTTGGCAAGTGCCCCATTGCCTGGCCAGGCAGCGAGCTGGAAAGAGCCTGGCCTGGGCTGCTGTCTAGCTTGGCTGGGCTGGGGCTGCTGGGCCTGTGCCGAGAAGCTGCGGGTAGGCCCTGTGCCTTGTGCCCCGTACAGTTACTGCCCAAGTGCCAGGTGTGCCTTTTGCTGTGCGTGTGGCCCAGGGCCTGCTTCCACATTCTTCCAGAAATGGCCCGGGGCCGATCCAGAAGTGGCCCGGGGGCCAATCCAGAAGTGGCCCGGGGGCCGATGCACGACCTCCTTCCTGCGCAGCGTGTCGTTGTCAATGTAGGCAACCCTGGGCTTCACGTTTTTGACTTTCTTCTTCCGCATGATCCACTTTGCGCCATCGTGTCCGAGCAATCTACCTGTCTCCCATTTCTCGAAAAACGCGACGGCCAGTTTCCAGATGTTCTCTCATGCCATCGAAGTGGAAAATAGTAACGCAGGGCAGCGCCTTGCTTCTTGATGGCGTCCTTGCCCTTCTGATCTGCTAGAATCCACAAGTTGTTGTGCGGCGTCATACTGAGCGCGACATTACAGAATTCACGCCACTTCCGGACCTGATCCTGTTTTCAGTTGGGCTTCCCCATAACAGCTCGCGGGCAACTGTCGCGCTTCCACTCCCACGGAATGTCTTTCATTGACAGCTGCAGCTGTCTCGGGGGTGCCTTCAGGTCCTTCTTGTTGTCCTGGGAACTGACAAGGAAGTAGCATTCGAAGTCGTTCCCCGAATGCAGGCCACCACTTGAAATTGTATTTCCTGGCCACCTTGCTCCCGAGTAGCGACCTCGCTGCAACCGCGTTGTGTTGCCCACACACCGCGTAGTAGTAGTATTGTCCCGCCAGCTCATCCCTCCAATCCTCCGGCCTCAGACGTTGTGCCTTGGTCCCGGGAGTTGGTGTATCAAGCCCTAGCGGTGCCAGCTTCAGGGTTGGTAACTCGAAAGACTGCTCTTTGTTTTCGAACACCAACCGCATCGCTTCTTTGATCCCTTCCACGAGCACGGGATCCAGGGACCGCTGGTTGTATAGGTCCTCCCACTCCCCGAGGTCGACGACCTCCGCAGGGCTAATCTTGAACTCCCGCTTAGTTTGAATTCCGTCTTTGTACTCGAGGAAGTACCCGGCGTTGACGTCGATGAGAGGCCGTGGCGCCTGTGGAGTGGATGGTCCTGACGCAGCCAGTTTATGTTTCAAAGCTGGACATTTGACACCCTGCCGGCCCTGCTCTTCCTCGGTCCCCTTGCGTTTCTCCCCCCCGCAATCCTCGGGGCCTTGCTCTTTAATTTCTTCGTAGAACGGGCGAACTCGTTTGTACGACCCCCCCTCCTCTTCTGTGGAGTGCCTTGCGTTCCCAGGCTGCCCGCGGTTCCCTCCTCCACACCCTGGCCCTCACTCGTCTCCAGGTCGACCTTCGAAGAGGCTGCCACGTTTCCTGCAGCTGCCGCACTCTCCTGTCGAACCGGAACGTCAGTCAGGACCCCAGGAATAGACAATACAGACCGCTGCGTTTCCCTCAACTGTGGAGTAGGCCCCTCATCCTCGCTGTCGTCGAACTGACCTCGACTCTCGCCACGGTGCAGCTGAGTAGCGGGACCAGAAACTAAATCACCGCCCTTTGTCGCTGCCCCGCTTGACTCGCAACCGCATAACCTTAATGACAACGAGAGTTCTTGGGAGGAGCCGACGTCGCAGGGGACGTCGAGAACGATGTTCTTGTCCTCCAACATGTCGAAAAATTCACGCGTCAAAATAAAACCGCCACAATGAGTTCTCTGTAGAACGGGGTGTTCACAACACCCGCTTCGAACCCCTCACACAATTCGAGGTCCAACAACGCCCCTTTCGAATTGGCAACGGCCCTTGGCGCCATAAACGTTTTGCAGGCCCCCTTTGCGTCCTCCTACCGCAAGACGGCCCCAAGCACTCTACGCCTTTTGTTGTCATCGACGAAGATGACAGGACCACATGGCCGCGCAGTGGGATTGGAATTGTCTCCACAGCACCAGTCGATGAATCATTTTGACTTCGCATGGTTCGACCACGATTTCATGGCAGTAGACGACCGCCTCGTGGAATCTTTTCCTGATTCCCTTGCGGAGGTTCCTGTTGGCTCCACCTCCCCCCTCGACGAAGACATCCTGTCTGCGAACGACAATGCAAATCAAACAACGCACCATGCAGTCAACGTCTGACAAAACACAGTTGCAAGAAAGGAGTCGCTGCCACACCACAACACAGGCTCTGCCGCAGCGAAATCCGCACACAAAGATCCTCCGACACCCCAATTCGGAAGGAAGAGAACGTGAAGTTCGTCGGGATTCGAACTTCAAAAGGGTACGAGAGCGAGAGGCAGAGAGAGAGAGAGAAGCCAGTGAAAACTCGCAGTGCGCCGGGAATCAAGCGCTGCTTATGCGGCCGTCGGGGCACGAGGAAGACCACAAATAGATCAACGCACATACCAAACGAGAAGTTCGCCAGGATCTGAACTAAAGCATGGCGCTTTAGAGAGAGACGGTGAAAGAGACACAAGATCCACAATTCCGTGAATGTTAAACTCGACGAGGATGTAGGAAGTCCACACTAACATCAGAGGCCACCTCAAAATGAGAAGCCCGCCGGCATCCGAACTTCGTCTGCTGTCCATTGTGGCGCTCTGTGTACTCTGGCAGCCGATGGAGCCCAGTTGAAAGCAGGAGCCTGCCCAACATGTTCTGTGACCCTGTCCGGGCAAACTCAGAAGTCCGGATTCGCGCGAACTAGGGTTGTTATTGCAATCGACGAGTGATCAGGAAGACAAGTGCCAGCTGAACGGGCAGAAGAAAACGCGAAGTCCGCCGGGATCTGAACTTAAGGAGGCTTCTCGAGAGAGAGACATAGAGAAAAATCGAAACTGCACTCAAGGGACACAAGACGCACAAAGAAGACCACATTCAGATCAAAGGGGAAGTGGAAAGGCGAAGTTAGCCGGGATCCGAACTATGTGTCCGAAATCGGATTCAACGGGGGTTTTGAGTTGAACGGTTTGACTCCCATTCAACTCCCATTCAACTCTCGTTTCAACTCCCCGTTGAACCGAGTTGAACGTGGTACAACTCGGCCCGCAGAGGTGAAAAATATATATATATATATAAGGGGGTGTAGAGTTTTTTGCTCTCTACATCCCCATATTTTTATGTTTATTTGTTGAGCATTAAAAATATTTTAAAAAAATAAAAAACAAAACCAGACTCAAAACAGATAGATTTTTTTTCTTTTTCTTTTTTTATTGATTGATTGATTGATTGACTGGTGGGGAATGGGGCGCCCCCCCAACCCCACCCAATCACACACACACACACACACACACACACACACACACACACACACACACACACACACTCACTTTCTTTCACCCAAGTTGCGCGGGCGGGGACCCCGCCCAACGTCGGTGCAAGTGAGTGTGTGTGTGTGTGTGTGTGTGTGTGTGCGTGTGTGTGTGATTGGGTGGGGGTTGGGGGGGCGCCCCATCCCCCACCAGTCAATCAATCAATCAATCAATCAAAAAAAAAAAAAAAGGAAAAGGAAAAATAATGAGAAAAGCGGGTTTTCCCCTTTTTTTTTGAACTTCTTTTTTCTCTTTTGATTGATTGATTGATTGATAGATTGGTTGGTTGATTGGTAGGGGATGGGTCGCCCCCCCCATCCCCACCCGATCACACACACATACACACACACACACACACACACACACACACGCACACACACACACACACGCACACGCACGCACACACACGTAAAAAAATAATAATAACATATATATATATATATATATATTTATTTTTTGGGTGAAGATTTTCGATGTGACCCTGGGGCAAAAGTTCTGCAGTTTATTTTTCTGCATAACATATTTTGTTTCCGGAATTTTTGGACGATGTCCGTTTTTTTTCCCCAACGGGATTCAACGGTGATTCAACGGGATTCAACGGGATTTAACGGGGATTCAACGGGGATTCAAAAGGGATTCAAAAGGGACAATTTTTTTTTGGTTCACGTGCGTCCAGCGTCGTGTCCGAGGCTCAATCCACCCTCCCCGTGGGGAGGGCCCGTTGTACCATTCAACGGGAATTCAACAGGGCCCTGGAGGCCTTCAACGGGTACAACAGAGGTGGAACTTTCCCGTTGACCGTTGAATAGACACATAGCCGAACAATGCAACAGAGAGATAGAGATAGAGAGAAAGGATCTCCACTTCCGTGCCAGGTGAAATCCACGGCGCAGCAGGAAAACCAACGTGACGTTGGAGGCAAGACGACAATGCGCAGTCTGCCAGCACCCGAAATCGTTCCGCTCCCCCGTTTCGCAATATGTTAAGTCCGGAAGCGATTTTCGGACCCGCGCGGGCCAGAGAGACGCGGCATGAAAGGTGGAAACCTTAAGTCCGCCGGGATCCGTACTTCACGAGGGCGCGCAGCAGGAAAACCACTCCGTCGTTGGAGGCTAGACGGAAGTGAGTGTCAGTGGATTGCTCGGGGTTCGCACCTAAAGTGCGCGGTGTAGCGTCCACTTGCAACTGATGCCTCTCACACCTCTCTCCACTACTTCATATTCACCATTTTCGGCTACACACATGCCTCTCACACCTCCCGCTCCTTCACCCTGAAACACGGGGTCTGATAACCCGTCCGGATCTAGTGCCATTAGGGGTTCCCCGCGGACGAGTTCGTGGACCGAAGCCATACATAGCATTCATTGATGATCCGTATACGTGGATCTGCGGTTCCTCGGCTCTACCGCTCTCCGAAAGGACGGACATATATTTCATCCTGACAAACACTCCCGGGCGTGCCGAGAAGTTCCCTTTACATTCTCGTATATCAGACACTTTTTCTTCCACCTCACGCCACAACGAAAAGTCTTCAACCTGGCCCGCTATTACCAAATCTGGCCACCTATCCCCACCACGACCCCCACGCATAGGCACGAACTTGGACCCCTCAATTACCACTTCGTTGCCTGATACACGCACAACTGCATTGACGAGTTTCCTATTTTTTGTCCGAAGTGGCGACACATAAAACTCTGGCGAAATCAGATCCGGACACAGTCAACCACACACAATAGTACGACACAGCCTGAGGAGAAATCCTGAGGCAACGGAGTGGGTACTGCTTCAAGAACGAACAATGACTAGCGCAGTCCACCAACTCTTATTTCCGTGACCTTCCCCAAGTTCGTGGCGAAGACCTGATGTAGTGGCAGACGAGGCGACTGAAATGGCGGCTGATGCAGCGGAGTGTTTTGCGCATACGGTTCAGGAACTTGTGCTCAAGGACACCATCACGCAGTGCAATGAGGTTACCAAACTCTAACATGTTGGCAAACTTGTAATGGCTCGCCCAAGGGCAGCCACTCTCCATCATGTCCCAATTACCCTAAGACCAATCGTCTAGATGCCAGTTCAAGTACGGGACGACGGTCATCTACGGGTCCTCTTCGAAGTCCTCCGTGGTTGCTCCGTGGATCGAAACATGACCGTCACAACGCCGCACCGATTTCGCACAAAGAGGAAACAGTTCAACTAAACGCATGTGCGTCTCAGGATGCATGCCCATGCTTGTCGACGCTCTCAACGACATTATGCACCCTACACATCACACACACATATTAAACGACACACACAACACATGCAGACAACCGTAAACGGAGTTGGCATGCGACAACTCCCTCGGTGACGCCAACACCCGCTCGTCACATCCCAAACTGAATATTAACAAGCTTTCTACATGCTTTCGAGTAGTGCACAAGCACACGGGCGTCCACCTCCGCGTGATGTGTGCGTGCAACTGCCTTTT
>BFEA01000326.1:723921-738653 GCA_003427395.1 Chara braunii | reverse complement strand
CAGGGAAAAGACCTGATGAGCTACGGTTTGTCTGATGGTCAGCATGCGTAGGACAGGGTACCTCCCTGAAGCATGAGGCTACCACCGCTTACGGCACTGAGCACTGTTGGGTCCTCTTTATTTTGTTATGGGGCACCCTGTTGACTGCTCAGAGTAGGCTCTTACCTTAGTGATGACTGTGTATTTGTTGTTCGGGTTGCGATTTATGGTACAACCCGGCCGGGTTACTGCAGGCTGCTGCGCTGGTTTGGTTGCCTCCATCTTGAGGATCATATGGGCGCTGTGTGGAGTTATACATAGACAGTTGAACTGGTCTCTGATCACTGTGGATACTGCGTGTCTAAGGGGACGCCCTCAACTATACGTCCCTGGTGATACAGCGTCCGGGATCGCTTGGTTGCTGTGTGCATCACAGATTGCCTCAGTGGTGTTTCTGCAGCAGCAACTGCCATATTCACTACGGACTTCTATGCCACTGCTGTTGGGGATCGCTGCTGTTGTTGTCGATCGCCGTTGAGTACTACTGCGGCATCTTGAGGGACTGTTAGCTGGCCTGCCGCATTTGGGCACGGGCTGCTGCTGTTATTGTTTGTTGGCCGCCGCTGTATCCTGTCGTTGCTGCTGTATGCTGCTGCGGGGTCTAAAGGACTGTTACAGGGTGTTGTGCGACCGTAATTGGGCTAGGGAGAGACATTGGGTTCTTGAGGAGGCGATCAGACAGGACAGAATAGGGGTTAGTGCTGCGATCCGAAAGGTCATCCAAAGGATCGGCTTCAACAGTTTGACTACCGCTGTCGCTAGTTGGCCATCATTGCAGGACCCTCAGGCGAACCAAGATAACAAGGCCCTCTCTTGCGAGTCTGAGAGCACCATCCTTGGATCTGAGAGTCTGAAAACCTTCTCCTTCTGCCCTCCTTACTCCAAGTCTAGTCTATTGGTTCTGAGAGGAAGGCGGCAGGCGGGATTGCAACCCGTAGGTCCGCGTCAAGACTCTGTGGCGAGTCCACCCACCGATTGCGGGAGCCCTGCCGGTACTCAGGAGGAGTTCTGGAGGCAGGGAACCATCGGGTAAACCACTTCTTCTGTATAATCCACTACTACCCATGTTTGCTTATCTCCCTGCAGTATGATTGATGTAAGCATGAGTTTTGTCCCTATGACTATTGTTTTCTCTTCAGGACCTAATCAGACTGAATGAAAGGAACGTGTGAGAGTGAAACCTAAGTTTCTACTTTGTTTTGATTGAAAGCAGACTAAGGAATGAACTGGGGGAAGATGGGAGGAAGGTAGTTTTGCATGCGTTTGGAAGGGTCAACCAAAGCCTGAGCATTGTTTCTACTGTGAATGGCTCAGGGCTATGTTTATTTGGCTGTTTTCTGAAGGACCAGGCATTGTTTCTACTATGAATGGTCTGGTTGCTATGTTTATCTATTTGTTTTCTGGAGGACCAGGCATTGTTGCTACTGTGAATGTTCTATTTACTCTAGTTAACTCTGGGGGTTTGCCTGATTTGAAGGGGTTTAAATTCTTGTTCATTCAGAGGGAGGATTTTCTTTGGTCTAAGGCTAAGCATTGTTTCCATGGTGAATGGTTTAGCCTGAAAAACTCGCACATAAGTTAAACAGAGTATGAAAGGAAACTACTTTATTTATATTTGCATGTGAACTGGCAGCCGGGCATGGTTTCTACTGTGAATGGTCCCGCGTTAAGCCATATCATTAAGAAGAGAAAAGAAAAAATACAAAGAATAAATGGAAATAGTTTGGGCAAGCTGAACATTGTTTCTACTGTGAATGGTTCATTCCCCTGCCCATATTTGTTTTTTCTTTTAAGAACAAAGTCAGAGAAATACTAAAGCTTGGATATTAAACAGCTTAGGGCGACTAGGCTCTGTTTCCACGGGGAATGGCCTAGTCATCTGCCCAAAACAAGAGAGAAGTAGTTGTGCAACATGTTGGTGTATATCATAAAGCCAAGTTGGGCATTGTTTTCATGGCGAATGGTCCATCTCTATGTCTTATGTAAGATGGGTATAAGGATTCAAGGACTTGAAGACTCATGAACTATTTATATGGAATGAACTTGGGATGGTGAGAGTACTTACATTCGTGGCTTGGTTTGCATGTGACTGGATGGGATGGTAATTTTGTTTAGGTTTTAGTATTATAGGTAGTTGCTTTAGTTGCTCGCCACGTCCTAGAGATATAGGAGTTAGTGTTAATTCCTGCATTTTCTGTAATAACTTTTTTTACTTAGGTCAATTCCTCCATTTTCTGAGATTTTTTCTTATACTTGGCTTTGTATAAATCTTGGCAAGCTACTTTTCCTACGGGAAGCGCTGCCGAAATTTCTACAAATCCAAGGAGTTAGTGAACTTTTGACTTGTCATAGTTCAACTTGTCTTTTCCATATATCTGGCTTAGTAGAAATCTGAAAAGTATCCTTTTCTAAAGGGAGTGCTGCCCAAATTTTTACTAATTCAGGGAGTTAGAGAAAATTATATTTTGAAAAGTCAAAGTTATGCTCAAGTTCTGAACTTAGCCTTGTATAAATTTTGGAATAGCACTTTTCTAGAGGGAGTGCTGCCGAAATTTCTACGAAATTAAGGAGTTAGTTAAATTGTCTAAAATTGAGCTCGAGTTGTTGTTCAAGTTCATATCTGACTTATTATAAATCTGGAAAGCCTCCCTTTCTAAAGGGAGTGCTACCCAGATTTCTGCTATTTCATGAAGTTAGACATAATATGACCTTCCAGAGTTAGAGATTATTTCTGCCTTCATATCTGACTTAGTATAAATCTGGAAAACCTCCATTTCTAAAGGGAGTGCTGCCTAAATTTCTGCTATTTCATGAAGTTAGACATAGTTTGACTTTCCAGAGTTAGATATTACTTCTACTTTCATATATGGACTTATATAAATTCTGGAAAGACACTTTTCCTACGGGAAGCACTGCCGAAATTTTCTTAGTTTAGAGGAGATAGATTATATTTTGACAGGTGGTGATTCAGGCGATCCACCCAGAATAGGGAAGATCCTGCAGTTGGTCTACCTTTACCTTAAGCACTGGCTTAAAGGTAGACTTAGGTTTAGCTTATAAGGAGATTTTGAGTGAGGATGTATTATGGAGTTGTATTCTCCATACACTTATGATCTTAGCTTGGGGATGGGTCTGCCATGTGTTACAGGTCTTTTTTATCATTTAATCCAAGTTCAAGGCTAGATCCAGCTTGATCCCTTGAGGATCACTTTCTGTTATCACTGATTGATAACAGACCGGTTGTCGATTCGTAGGTCTACGACTCAATTTGAACTCACCTTCCACACCCAACCTAAAAGGTTTTAGCCCTGGTGATTTCGTTGTTTCATTAAGGTTTCACCCAGACTTTTATTGAATGACCATTTAACAAAGGTACTGAGTATTTAATTAAGGTTGGTTGGACAGGAGGTTTGGGGCTTGCATAGCTAAAGCGGGGGGTATGAGTGTCGAAGGTGGTTGGGGTTGACTCCGTGTAGCACGTGGGTTGTTGATTTGACTCGTTGATGCGATTGTAGGTATGGTTGTGGTTCGGACTCTGGGTGTGATTGTCTGCGATTTCATACATATATGGTTGAGAGGATCCTCATTGTGACTGTGAGAAGTGATTGTCCTATATAGCTAACCCCTATGTATCTATAAGTGTCTCGGGTATGCGCGCGACTTACAGTGATCGTGCGCAAGGGTTAACCAGATTTGGGTTTGAGTGAGAAAAAAAAACCTCTGTTATCCTCTGCTCTTTGGAGTTTTTATAGTTGGACGTTATAGTCCGTGGCAGCCGTCAAAGTCAAACCCCTTAACGTTCGACCGCCACGACAGCTTAAAGCTGTCTACTCAACCCCTCTGCACAGGGTGCAGAAGAGGGTGTGGTCTTCAACCGCGCATGACGGTTATCCAGCGTTGAGAGATTAACCCTCAAGGCGCGTGTAAGTCGACACCTGAGTGTCGAACGCGACCCTCACGATTAACAGGGACCTCGTGAGTATGGGTACCACATAGTACGCCTTCATTGGGACTGCTTGCGCACGTTTGCATCGCGAGTAGATATGAGTTAGCCCTGCGTCCGCACGGTTTTATACTGAGTCTCGCGTGCGACGCCTATTCGATTTCCGCATTGGAAAGTTATGGGTTAACTACCGAGGGGCTAGGAGCGTTGTCGCGTTCTTTGTGTTGTGTCGTCTTGTATATGTGTTGTTCTGTGTGTATGTGTGTTTGTAAAGTGGAGTGCGCATGGTGTGTGGGATGCGTCCTAGTCGACCGACGACGAGCCGTGCTTGGGACTTCAGCCCCCTAAGATGTCGGTTCGCGTGCAGGTATAGGCGTATTACCGCTCGTACCCCCTATGCTACAGCGAACGAGAAACGCCCTCGGTTGGTCCACCTCTGCGATTGCAACTGATTAGCTTTCGTACTGTGGACTGGTAGCTCGGCGGGGATACGCCCACCGAAGGGAGGTGACAGCTCTCGTAAGGTGGAGGTAAGAAGTGCCTCGAGTAGGCTCTATCCTGTCGTAGGGGCTCCCGAGAGGTATGGCTGGCACACTCGGCCAGAGCAGCTTGTGGAAGCTCCACATGTATATTTGCGACAAAGGATTTAAACCAACTCCTGCGTGACGAGGCCGGGAGGGTCCTGCGCTGCCCGGTGCGGTGCCGGACCGATGCGCCCAACAGCGGACTATCTCCGTCGCTGCGCCATCTCTCTCCATCGTACCTTCGCGATCTCTTCTCCATCGCTGCACAATTTCTCTTCATCGCTCCTACGGGATCTCTCTCCGTCGCCGCACAATCTCCCTCCATCGTTGAGTGATCACGCTCCATCTCACTCCATCACTGCACGCTCTCTCTCGACCACCGGGCAACCTCCAGCCCTGCGCCAGAGGCTTCCATCGCTCCTGCGTGATCCCGCCATCGCCATTGTATTGTTGTTTCCGACTGCCGTCGGTGCAGCCGCCCATCATTGTGGAATTGCACGAAACAAGTGACAAGTATGCTTAACGAAGGTTTAACTCGATGGATGTCACTTTGATAATGGAACTGATCTGTGGATCAACATTAGTCAGGCATGAAATGATGTTGTGCAATAACTAATCTTGGTTATCGTTGTGCCAACTCCCTCCATCAGCGCGCCATCTATCTTCATCGGTGCACCATCACTAACCATCGTTGTGCCTGCTCTCTCCATCAGTGCGCCATGTATCTCCATCGGTGCGCCATCACTAACCATCGTTGCACCTGCTCTCTCCATCGGTGCGCCATCGGTAACCATTGCTGCGCGTGCTCTCTCCATCTCTCTCCACCGGTGTGCGATCTCTCCCGACCTTTCTTCATCTATCGCCATCGCCGAGCTCTCTTTCCCAATCTATCTCCATCGCCGCGCCATCTATGTCCTTCTATCTCCTTCGGTGTGCCATCTTTCTCCATTGCTATGCCATCGCTAACCATCGCTGCTCCTGCTATCTCCATTACTGCGCCATCTTTCTCCATCGGTGCGCAATCTCTCTCCCTCGCTGCGCCATCTTTCATTATAGTTGTCTTTAGACTGAAAGATGCCTTGAATTCAGCTGTAATGATCGCACGTTGTATTCGGGGGAAGACTGTAACTCCATCTATCTCTCTTGGTGCGCCATCTCTCTCAATCGGTGCGCGATCTCTCTCCATCTATTTTCATCGGTGCGCCGTCTGCCCATCGCTTCACAATCTTTCTCCATCTTAAAAAATACTATGCAATCTTTCTCAATTTCTCTCTTGCCACGATCTGTGGTTCGTACTACACGCAGAACAAGTCGAAAACAACTCGCACTTGTAAAAATGCTCGTTTGCGAGTGCGAATTTATTCGCTCTTGAACCAACCAGCCCCCTAAATTTGTTACTGTTTAGTCGACAAGTCAGAATTAACTCGCACTTGTACTCACAGTCTCAAAATCGAAGCACTCGAGCAGTAAAGTCGCATATCTTCTCGACCCAAAAAAATGAAGTCCTTTTCTATTTCCGAATTAACTCGCCACTGAACCAACCACGAAAGTAATTTCTTATTGCACGGCGAAAATTAAATGCTCGTTTGAAGTGCGAATTTATTGGCACTTGAACTAACCACGCCCCTAAATTTCTTGTTGTTTACTCGATAAGACCGAATTAACTCGCACTTCTGCCCTTAGTTTCGAAATCGAAATGTTCGTTTCAAGTCCGAATCAACTCGCATTTATACTCTCGCCTGAAAATGTACGAGTTTACTCGGACATATCCAAACCACTTGCACATTGAACTAACTAGCAGGAAGAGCAGTCGTTTTCAACGACCACAAACAGAACGAGTGGGAGAGGAGTCGGACTTGAGATACCACTTGATCTTCGAATCAGGGTCCGAGGAAAACGATATGGATTAAAATGTTGTTGTTCCACTGTTTTGTGATAAATATTGGAAATGCGAGTTTACTCCCTCTTGTTTGTTTCCCTGACCTCATCATACGTTGACGTGATCTTCTTGTTGTACAGTTTTCATGTGAATCGTCTCTTCAAATGGGTGTCCAATCTGTCCCATGTGTCACGCCACCGCCGCCTTCACGACAACGAAGAGAAGACAATGTTCGAGAACGTAGTTCTTGTGACAGTAGCCCGGAAACTCTCTCTCATCGGCATTGCGGTTTGAAAAGGGACTTTTCGATGTTGACCCCGACGAATCATTCAGGCTAGTCTACGACGTCCGCTCGGCGTCGTTTTGTTCGCTTTACTGACGTTCCCGACGGTCAGCGCGTTTCTATATCGCTAATCCCCGATAGTGAGGGTATTCGGGATGTCGAGACGTTTCCCGGTGGATGGATGTTCGTGGACACAAATTTATGTGGTGTGTCCGAAACGACTGGATCAGATCTCGTGCGGAGAGCGGGTAGACTGTATGAAAGCATTGAAGTTACCCAACCCCTAGCATTTGACTATAGTCGGTCGTTGGTGGATACAGACTTCTATGGTACGCCCGATAGAACCGGATCTGATCGGGAACAATGTGGTGCATTTGGTAGAAACGGGTCTGATAGGGAATAGGCAACGGACCGTGCGTGTGAAAGTGCCGAGATAGGTAAGAGAATTGCATGTGAAGCCGAAAAAATTGACTCTCCATCGATGACAGTCAGGGGTACAATGGAAAATTGGCAGACTGGTTTTGTAGACACAGATTTCTACAGTTCATCGGATTCCTCCCAATCTGATTTGTCGAGAACCGCTCCCACGGACAGATTAGAATTCCTAGGTGCAGCGCATAGGTCCCCGCCCAAAAGTCGCCCTGGAGCTCCTGAAGCAGTCCTTCCAGTTTTGTCTCATCCCCTACTTGGAGAAAGGAGAAGATATAATTGGAAAAATAGGCCGGTAAGAAGGTCAGAACATTCGAAGAGGGCCAAAAGTCGATTGAATGAAACTAACATTGCGCTCGTCCCGACGCACAAATGTTGTAAGAACAAGTGTCTTCGGGTCTTTGACTATTGATGATACCAAACCGGTACGGGAAGCCTATTACGAAATGTCCCTCGAAAGGAAGATCGAGTGGTGGATGCAAACCCTTGACAATTTCACTATCCTCGACGGTGGTTTGGAAAGAGTTCAACCAGTGCAGTGCAAACGTCGTGTATGCATCGACGGTTGGTGCAAAATAATAGGGATATGTCGAAACACATTTCGTCGTTATAGCAAGTGCAAGTCAAACGGGGTCGTCCGTGGACGACATGGTTGATGGGGATTGTTGAACCCGAGATCGGAGTATGTGAGCATACTGGCTCATGTGACAAGGTTCGTGGAAGAACATGGAGATGCTATGCCTAATGAAATGGTTGTGAGGGGGACCACACAAAGACCTAAAGTTAGGCTCCCTGCTTATTTCACGAAATTCCTTGTATACGAGTCCATCAAGGCGGACTTGGAAGCAGCGGGTCAGACTGTCATTTCGGAGCAAGTCTTCTACTCCATATGGAGGAAGTACTTGTGGCATGCCGACCTTGCGAAGTCCAACTTGTTCACAAAGTGTGGCGAGAGCGTCCGCCTTAGACAGGCCAGAGATAACGCCTTTCGCCTTTGTGACCGTAACGATTTCGACGAAAAGCACAGTAAACACCAACTATATTAGGTCGCTCACCGTGCGGATTACGATGACTGGAAACTTCGTTCCATTTTGAACCCCGCGGAATACCTTTGTCTTATAGTGGATGGAATGGATCAAAAAAAGACAACCATTCCTTACATCGGCATGTACAATTACTCCAAGGATCATCGACACGACATGATGATGAAAACGAACTTGACCACAGTCGTAGCTCACGGTAGGAAACCGTCCATTTATGTTTACACGTATTTGCCTTTCTATGTGCACGGTTCCGATGACACCATGACGTGCGTTATGAGGACTCTATGTGAGTTGCAGGCGTTGGGACAGCAATGGTCACACCACCTCAGAATCCAGGTGGATAATTGCTGAAGGTTAAACAAAAACAAATACCGTATGTGTTTGGCCTCTCTTCTGGTGAAATTCGGGATTTTCGAAAATGTCGAAGTAGGGTTCATGCTCGTTGGCCACATGCATACCGACATAGACGCGACTTTTAGTGTCTTCTCGAAAAACAGAAGGACAACGATGCTTGCACCATGAAGCAATTGTTCTCGCTTATCGAGCCGCCGCACAAGACACCGCCGAAGTGCACTGAGATCGATCACATTGCCGATTGGCGCCGGGTGGTGGATCGCGTGATGGTGTACAAGAAGTACTGTACCGATGCGAAATGGATGCCGGAAGGTAGACCAGTTTACTGGTTCCCGGTTGTCGATGGGCAGTATGCAGGCCCTACCTCCCCTCCACAACCATGTGTTATTCCCCATGTCATTAAAGACTATTTTTGGATGGCTCATGACAGTGTCCAAAAATTTCTCGAAGTCCTCGAACAACATAGATACATGTGGGGCAGACATATAGGAAGGAGGAGGTTGACAAGCGGGAGGATGCTTTGTCTTACTGGAAAGCCATCTTCGTCGAGGCGGACGATATGATCCAAAAGCAAAGGAAGAAGGAGACGGAAGAGGGTGAGGAAGAGGATGTCTTCGGGGCGGACGAGCCTGAGATCTACCCTCACACCTTCTGGCCACAATTAGTCGACATTGTGGAGGAAGTTCAAGAAACTGACCCTCCTTCACTAGATGTTTCTCTTATATATGTAGGACCGAGGGCGGGTCGTCCAAAAGTGGACTTCGACCCTCGGCGCCATATAAACAAAGGTAATTTTCTGATTGTAAGGCCGCCCGATGAGGAACTGTCTCAAGGTGTCCCGTTCTGGGTTGGCAGAGCACAGTCTGAGGTTGTGGACGACCGTTCCTTACCTCATTTCGGTTGTTTATGTATACAGTGGTGGGTGCCTACAGGTCACTCGTCCGATCTTCGCGAAAGGTACTCCGACACTTGGACGAGGATGTGGAAACATTCCATCTCGAACGATGAACAATGGCAACGCGCCGAAACTGTGGCTTATTCCTGGAGAAGACCCTTTCGCAAAGGGACGGATGAGAGCAAATTCGTGACAGGCCTTACAATAACGACATCCGTTTGTGAGAAAGCGTTTGTGGCCCTCGGGGACGGTTGTCTTTCTAATCCGTCCAATGTGTCCGTTTAGTTAAATGCGAACTGATTTGGATTTGTTAGCTACGAACTCCGCAAAGATAATGACGACACGTTAACTGCGAACTAATTCCGGTTTCTTGTCCTGAAGGATGCATGAGGACGACACACAATCGTGTGACATTGTATACGAGACAACGTCCTAAGAAACCTCGTCGTATGCTAGCGAGTATTCCTTTTCGATCGAGAATGTGGACACGGATCTTATCATCATGAACAAATGCATTCGGGCACGAGGAATGCTCTGTCTTGACAACGATTATCTGCATATCGAGGCTGGGGTCGGCCTCGACGGTTACATTGCACCCGAAACACGTGTTGTTGATGAAAAAACTATAATAGTTTGTGATAGAGGATCAAATATGTGGTACCTCTACTAGAGTTCAGAAGAAGTCCAACTGTAGGAAGTTCCATCCAGTCAGGAGGAGAAGGTCGACCTCGAGGATATGGCAGATTTCCGGGACTCGCTGTGCTTCGAACAAGACTGGGATTGTATGGACGACCAACATGCTGAAATTTGCGTATGGTACTGCATCGGAAGCCGCAGTTGCGTTTTCCTGAGATCATAGACTACCATGACCGAGTTCGCCTATTCAATCGCGACACCCTTGTACTAACTCTTTTCACGGCGGCCAAGCTTTGTGGTAAGCGAATGAGAGTTTTCTTCCTTGTGAGAGAAGACTTTCGCGAGCCCACGTCCGCGAGTGCTCTGAAGCGCTTCCGTGATCGAATCGAAATAGATCCTTCGCTCGCAAAAGAGTTGAATCAAAGGGTTGACTGTTTGGTGCATGCCCAACTTCACTTCCTTTTCGAATTATGTGAAACATGTTATTCATTAAAATAGGACATTATGCTATGTCCTCTTTCTAACGAATTCATTTTTGGCTACATTCTAAGCAACGTAGGCACGCCCATCTAGGGCTTAACCACATGCAGAATTGTGCTGAGATCCGTACTTGTGAAACTTTACAAATGATATCCCAAATGAGGAAGCGTGTTCAGACCCGTGCATGTCAGGCACGCCGCACGGGGATCTTGTGTGAAAGTGTGCTGGGATCGTTACTTGTTGAACTTCAAAAACGTGGCAGTGCTGGGAATCCTTTGCGGAAGTGTGCTGGGATCCGTACTTGTTAAACTTAATGCAAGAGTGTGTTGAGATCCGTACTTGTAAGTTAGTAATTGTGATGAGCAACTTGAAGGTGTCATGATTGCATCCTCATTGGATAATTATATTAGAAGATGTAGAGTAGCGATAGGCACGCCCATCCCGGAAGCCTGTGCGACAGTGTGTCGGGATCCACACTTGTCAAACTTCAAGTTTGTAAATATGATGAGCAAGGTGTCATGATTGAATCCTTGTTGGATAGTACAATGTCATTTGTCTCGGTTATGTGTAAGTTGTACATGCATGGCAATTATGTCGCCCGAGGCGGTTGTTTGGATGGTGTTGAGATTCAGATTTCTTTAGAATACTCAGTGTCCGTAAAATACGTCCACCATCTCGTCGGATGTGCAGAAATGTGATAAGATTCATACTTGTTTACAATTGTGATGAGCAAGGTGTCATGATTGCATCCTTGTTCGACATGTATGTTTTGAAAAATGTGATATTGGAAACTTCAAGTAATGTAACAGTCACAGTAGCAGTCGAAGTACAAACAGTTTATTTAGACATACAATTTCCTTTTCCCGGTCACAAACGCAAAATTGTCGATTACATGCAATTCAGGCGGTCACAAGTATATGATTCTCTGTGCACACATGAGACGTGATGTCAGTGCTCTTTGACTCTTTGCATAACGAACCTCACACTCACACACTCGCCGAGATTTGTTTTGCATCCACACTCCAATTCGTCATGTCGCACCACACACACGAATATCATCTCGAGGTGAATTATATACACAACTTTGGATGATCTGGACACAATTTGAAACGAGGAATGCAATGCGACGAATTTAATGGCACGACAGACGAGCGGGACCTGACAGAGATTCCAAAGTCAACACGCGATGCCAGACTGGCAGCCAGCATACAAAAAACAACTCAAACTCGCAACAACAAAAGAAAGTAATGTCGTTGTGAAAGCGACAGTTAAAATATAAAATATTCTGAAACGAAAGTTTGTAAATCAATCGAATCCATAAAAAACAACGGCTTTCCAAGATACATGATGCCAATTGTCGTCTAATATGCGGAATATTTTTACAAGAGAACCTGAAAGGCGGTCGATCGCCACGTTGCAATAGTGTCGCAAACATCAACATAAACACCCCGCAACTAACTCCATCCACTTGTCTTGGAACTCCCTCTATAACAACATTTGTTGCTACCGACTTCCAACTCCTACACGACCGCCTATGTAATGTTTGACATTCCAAATAGTGTACGATCAACTCGAAAACACTAAGGTAAAAACTAGAATCGGCCACAACGCGAGGAAAAAAATCGAAAATCTCAAGAACATTATCTCTCAAGTTCATGGAAAGGAGGATCCAGTGATCATTATCTTTGTGGACTGGAACAAAGATAATATCGTATTGAAGCTGATCCACGTTTTTAGCCCGTCTTTTCACCTCGCCGTGTCCTTGAAGTTGCAGTTTACTGAAGAAGAAAAAATTAAAGTTGAAGACTCGAAGGTCCGATGGGATGTCATGTATCCCATATGCGGTCGCCCCCAATAGCGCCATGTAAAACTTGACCACCTCATCATTCACCCTGCCGTTGGTAAGCGAGAGGGTGAGAATATTTTTTGCTGCAATTCGCAACTGACCATCGCCGAGGGTCGAGAAAACAGTGTTAGGTGGTACCAAGCCTCGTTTAATGTCGTCAAAAACCCTCAAGCTTCCAATCGCAATCACTGCAGTGAATCCTCCCCAGCCGGTTCCAGGTGTCGTGGCCCGTACTGCACAACATCAAGCAAAGGACATGGGGGAAGTGAGAAACGAAATTCTAAGGATTCTCCTTCATCGCACGATGAATACCTAAGTATTTCTCATACATGGCCCTCCATAGTCATAGATCGTGGATATGTCCCTTTCTCTGGGGGCAGAAAGGAAAGACACTCCTCAATAGCAATGGTACGCTCCTTCTTCCCGATTTCGACATCAACCCCGGGACTGTCTGCAATATGTGTTCCGGATATTTCGAGGCCCTCCGTGTTCGAGATGACCCTACCCCTGTACAACAGAAGAAAGACAAAACGGAAAATGAATATACGTTTCCGAAGACGAACCCGACGAAAGGACAATTAAAGAACCATGAAATCTAAAAGACGCAGGATCATGCAATTACATAAC
The DNA here is from genome assembly GCA_003427395.1 of Chara braunii. NCBI lineage: Eukaryota > Viridiplantae > Streptophyta > Charophyceae > Charales > Characeae > Chara > Chara braunii. The sequence continues at coordinate 725,675 of BFEA01000326.1, read as the reverse complement.
CCCATTTTGTCATGAGAGCGAGAGAGAGAGAACTTCCGCGTGAGTCCCGCTGGAAAACAAAACGACCAGTGCATTCGAGCTCGACACCCCCGCCCTTCAGAAAGGAAAACCACAACAAGCCACATAAGCGAAAGCCAAACATCTCTGAAATCCGGATCCCGACGGACTTTTTCCAATCCAGGGAGATGACCCTACCCCTGTACAACCGAAGGAAGACAAAACGGAAAATGAATACACGTATTCCAAGACGAATCCGACGAAATGACAATTTAAGAACCGCGAAATGTAAAAGACGCAGGACCTATTTAATCACCAAACCCCGTTTAGCCATGAGAGAGGGAGATAATACTTCTGCGGGAGCCCCGCTGGAAAACAAAAGGAGTAGTGTGTTCGAGCTTAACACCCCCGCCCTTCAGAAGGGAAAACCACAACAAGCCACAAATGCGGAGGCCAAACATTTCCGAAGTCAGGATCCCGGCGGACTTTTTCCAATCGAGGCACACATTATCAAAGAGTAACCGCATTACGCATCGGCCTTGGAAGTGCGGATCCCGGCGGACTTAAACCACCACTCATTCCGAAAAAGGAACACCATCATTCCATTTTGTGAGGGAACGCTTCAAAAAAAAAACACATGTTTTTGTCTCGTATGCCTTGCACACGACCAGTAACCTGGCCGACTCACAGGAAGGTCGTTCACAGGTACTTAGGCCGTCGACATCCGAACTACGAAGGAAGCCGCACTTTCGCTCTTGGGAGGCCAGGCGAGCAGACAGAGGCGTGCTGACACTAACTGCCCGCCATTGAAACGAACGAAACACAAAAGCGGTGATAATAATGAGACAGCGCACAAACCCACACACAGACATACACATGCACATGCCTGCGTCCTGTTATGATGTTGCGATTGAAACAAGTGAAGCACACACGCGGTGATAACATCGGTACAGCACATGCGATCGATCGACCGATCGCGGACAATCTGTTTGTTTTTCCCGATTTGTCGATTAATCGCGTGTGTTGTCTCCACATTACGATCACGGGCTTTGATTAATCAAATGATCGAGGGTGAAAACATTGGGACGACACACACGATCAATCGTGTGTGCGCGAGTGATCTGTTTGTGTTTCGCGATTGGTCGATTGATCGAGTATGCAGTGTCGACATTGTCATCCCGCGCTCTGATTGATCATCCTTTCGGCTGCCTGTTCGGGGGCCATAGCAGTGGGACAACACACACGATCAATCGACCGATCGCGTGTAATGTGTTTGTGTTTCGCGCTGGGTCGGTTGATCGCATATGCAGTGTTGACTTTATCACCGCGTGCTCTGGTTAATCATCCTTTGGGTGGTATGATCGGGGGCTCTCTACTGTGCAGTGTCATGCTGGTTTGCCGATGGCCGAGCGAACTGTTCACTGAGCAAGTTCTGATAGTCGAAATGAATGGAGTCTAGTAAGCGTTGTAATGCAAACACACAACACGATCCACGCAACGTGCAGCGCTAGAAAGTACACGTTCGTTGGATCGCTTGCGCACACAGCAATCATCCCTGAATAAAAAATGAACACATTCACGATACATACCGTGCCATTCATCAGTGAGCGCACACCTTTTCACACCATTCATCGCTAAGCGCACACCATATCATTCATCCCTAAGCGCACACCATACCATTCATCCCTGACCTCGCACCATATCATCTCTCTCTCTCTCTCTCTCTCTCTCTCTCTCTCTCTCTCTCTCTCTCTCTC
>BFEA01000326.1:707684-718861 GCA_003427395.1 Chara braunii | reverse complement strand
TGTGTGTGTGTGTGTGTGTGTGTGTGTGTGTGTGTGTGTGTGTGTGTGTGTGTGTGTGTGTGTGATTGGGTGGGGGTTGGGGGGGCGACCCATCCGCCACCAATCAATCAATCAATCAATCAATCAATCAACCATTCAATCAAAAAAAAAAAGAAAAAAAAATCTATCTGTTTTGAGTCTGGTTCTGTTTTTGATTTTTTAAAAATAATTTTAATGCTAAAAAAATTAACATAAAAATATGAAGATGTAGAGAGCAAAACAATATACACCCCCATCTATTTGTTTGTTTTTTTCACCTATGTTTTGCCACCAAAAAACACATCCGCGGGCCGAGTTGTACCACGTTCAACTCAGTTGAACGGGAAGTTGAAACGGGAGTTGAATGGGAGTTGAACCGTTCAACTCAAAACCCCCATTGAATCCGATTTCGAACACATAGCTCTCTACTCCTGAGACCTTTGGGTGCGCAAAAGTGCCAGCCTTGAGAATTGCCTTGTAGGGGTTTAAGGGGGTTGCCGACGGCGGTGTCGTCATCGACATGCGTGCAATCTGGTCACTGACATTCTCGTGTCTCGGCGCGCTTTGCGGTTCGCGATGTCATATGTCGACGTTGGCAGCGAGCGAATCGGACCTCGCCTTGTCGACTGGACGAATCGTGGTTAGATGGGGTTGCAGGGGGGTCCATCAACCATGGTCATATTTTTCTGCTGATAACAGTCAATATCATCACGGATCACAACATTTGTGAGTGAATCACCGCACGAGCTCGCCTTGTCGATGGGGAGAATCGGTGTCTATAGGGGTCTATTGGGGGCCGCGCTGCGCAGATTTCTAACGTGGTGCACCTACGACTAGCCTTTCTTCTGTGCGTGCTCTCGTCCTACAGATATTTGTAAGTAGCAGTAGGGCCTCCCTGACCATGCAGCCGCGTGTAGCGTTCCTTCTGTGCACTTCCAGACCCATCCTCCCAATATCCGACATGCCGCGCACAAACCGCTTCCTCACCACTCCAGCAACCGCCAAGTTCGGATCCCAGTGGACTTTGAGGTTCCTCGTAAATTTAACCGCCCTTTTCGACGGCCTCGACTATCGAGTGTGTTCTGATTAGATTATCAGAGGCCTTTGGGTGCGCAAAAGTGCTCGCTTTTGAAATTGCCTTATGGGGGTTTGTGGGGGTTGCCGTTGGTGTCAGTGGTCGCAGGACTATGGCCACTTGCAGTTTGGTTCCATTGCAAGCTTTAGCAGGCACGACGACGAACGTGTCCGTGCGATTGTTGGAACCCACGATGTGGTGAACATGACGCAGACCTCGAAGTTCGTCGGAATCCGGACTTGCAAGCGGCCTGATTCCCACGCTGATTCGAACAAATTTCATGCCACAGAAATCCGCAGTGAGGGCAACAGATAATCGGGTTTTGTGGGGGTCGGTTGCGGGCGGCGATGAGCCGTTCCGAAACACGAAGTGCCTACAAGTCGCTTGCTTCAGTGCAAACGCCAACCACCCATTCGAATAGCTACAGCCACGCGGAACCTGTTGCTCGTTGCACTCGCATCCGCCAAGTTCGGATCCCGGCGGACTTTGAGGATCCGCGCAAATCTAACCGTCCTTCGCATGAGGCCTGGACCTTCGCGTGTGAGTTGATTGCGAGAGGACTATGGGTGCGCAAAATTGCTCGCCTTCTGAAATGCCCTTGTAGGGGTTTATGGGGGTTGCCGTCGGTGACAGCGGCCGTATCCGTTATCGGTCTGCCGCCGATCTTTGTTGCCCTCCAAGGGTTTTGATCGCCGCGGTGCGCAGAGTCTTGTCGCAGACATGCTCGTGTTTCGGCGTGCTTTCCGGTTCGCGCTGTCATACGTTGATGTTCCCGGCGTGCGAATCGAGGGTCGCCTTGTCGACTAGAAGAATCGGGGTTTGAAGGGGTTGCAGGGGGGGTCTTTCATCCATTTCTACATTTTTCATGTCCGCGCAGCGGAGATGTACGACTTCCACGAGCTCTTCTACTGGTACCTCTGAATGGAACACCGCACGAGCTCGCTTAGACGATGGTGAGAATCGATGTTTATAGGGGTCAATTTGGGGTCGCGCTGCGCTGATTTGTGAGGTGGTGCATCCACCACTACTCTTTGTTATGTGCGTGCTATCGTACAACGGACACTTGAGAGCGCCAGAGCCTTCCTTCTGTGCGCCCAAACATAGGGTTCCTTGTGTGCACCCGCTGACACTCCCTCCTAGTGGCACTGGCCCCGCGAAAACCAGTTCCTTGCTACTCCAGCACCCGCCAAGTTCGGATCCCGACGAACTTTGAGGCTCCGCGTAAATCTGACCGTCATTTTCAACGGCTTGGACTTCCCCGTGCTTTTTCGTTTGCGGAGGCCTGGTGGTGCGCAAAAGTGCTCGCCTTGTGAATTGCACTTAAAAGGGTTTATTGGGGTTGACGACGGTGTCAGTGGCCGGGTCCATTTCCGGTCTGCCGTCGATCTTCGTTGCCCTCCAATAAAAGCAATCATCGTGATACATGTGGTTTAGTCGCTATATGCTTGTCCCTCGGCATGCTTTGCGTTTCGCGCGGTCAGGTGTCGACATTGCCATCTCACAAGTCGGAGATCGCCTTGTCGATTTCACAGATCGGGATTTGTTGGGGTTCCAGGGGGGTCTTTCAATCATGGTCATATATTTCTTCTCCACGCCACTTGGATCAGCGGAGATGTGCGACTTTCACGAGCTCTTCTACTAATGCCTCTGAATGGAACACCGCACGAGCTCGCTTTGACGATGGTGAAAATCGATGTTTATAGGGGTCAGTTTGGGGTCGCGATGCGCCGATTTGTGACGTGGTGCATCCACCACTACCCACAATCCCTGTGCGTGCTATTATCCAACGGACACTTGAGAGCGGCAGAGCCTTCCTTCTGTGCGCCCAAACATAGCATTCCTTGTGTGCACCCGCTGACACTCCCTTCAATGGCACTGGCCACGCGAAAACCGGTTCCTTGCTACTCCAGCACCCGCCAAGTTCGGATCCCGGCGAACTTTGAGGCTCCACGTAAATCTGACCGTCATTTTCAACGGCTTGGACTTCTCCGTGCGTTTTTATTGGCGAAGGCCCGGTGGTGCGCAAAAGTGCTCGCCTTGTGAATTGCCCTTAAAGGGGTTTATTGGGGTTGACAATGGTGTAAGTGGCCGGGTCCATCTCCTGTCTGCCGTTGATCTTCGTTGCCCTCCAATAAAAGCAATCATCGCGATACGTGTGGCTTAGTCACTGACATGCTTCTGCCCCGGCGTGCTTTGCGGTTCGCGCGGTCAGGTCTCGGTATTGCCATCACGCAAGTCGGAGATCGCCTTGTCAATTTCACGGATCGGGTTTTGTTGGGGTTCCAGGGGGGTCTTTCAGCCATGGTTATATTTTTCTTCTCCACACTGCCTGGATCTTGGACTTGCGCGCCGTTGTACCGATACCTGTCAAAATCAGCGCGGAATGTAACACTTGTGACTCAGACACGGAAAGATTCTACCCGTCGAGGCTCAACGTGTATTCTGATAGTTCTGACTCGGACACCGCACGGGCTCGTTTAGTCGATAGGGAGAATCGGTGTTTATAGGGGTCTCTTGGGGGCCTCGCTGCGACGATTTGTGAGGTGCTGCACCCACGACTAGCCTTTCTTCTGACAGCGGCAAAGCGTGAACACGTTCACACCACCATCAACACCCAGCCGGATCACGACGAACTTTCGAGTTTCGGGTGATGCTAACCGTCCTTTTTCCCGGCCTGGTCCATCGCGTGTGTTTTCATTGTCGGGGAGCTATGGGTGCGCAATCAAGCTCGCCGTGTGTGTTGCCGTAATTGGGGCACATAGGGGTTGCTGACGGTGGCAGTCATTATTGTCGTTCACGTGCGAAGGCGCTTGGATGTCGAAGCCGCGCGGGCTGCAAAGGCTTTGAGTCCCATCACACAGCCTCCGAATCGATGTGCAGTTACTCGGGGTTTGTCGGGGTTGGCTGAGGGTCATTAAGCCATGGTTTCTTTTGTCTCCAACCTCTCATAGCCTTGCATTCATTATAGCGATTGGCCAACAGTCAATTCACGGCGACCCATTGATAACCGGTTCGCCGTCGATTCGATTTCTGCCACGTTCGGATCCCGGCGGACTTCTGTGATCCGCGACAGTTGGACCGTGCCTTGTGCACGTCTAACTCCTGATAGGACACATCCTCCTTGGCGCAACACACAAACAAAAATGTATCGACAAATTAACGACAAAGATTCACGCCTGACCCGTGGAGTGTCCGGCCCATAACCAAATATCACCGACCAGTGTCGTACCCCCGTTCACTGTTCACGGGGGTTGTGAACAGGGACCGGTCACCGTTCACGGAAATCGTGAACGCCGGTAGTTCACGGAGTTCACGGTGAGCGGGAACTCCGTTTTTTTTTTTTTTTGCCTAGTAGGGGTACTTCTTTTTTTTATAGACGTGTGGGGACTGTCGAGGGGCACCTGCCCATATATATATATATATTTTTTTCGATCGGATTTTTTTTTTTTTTGAAAAAACAAATTAAAAAAATTATAATAATAATAAAAAATGGGGGGGCATTTTCATGGAGAAAGGGATGAGACCCCCGGGCCCCGGTCGTTGTTTCGGTGGTGCAATAAAGCATCGACCACGACCGCTATTCTGCAAAGAGAGAGAGAGAGAGAAAGAGAGAGAGAGAGAGAGAGAGAGAGAGAGAGAGAGAGAGAGAGAGAGAGAGAGAGAGGTGTTTGTGTGCGAGCGCGCCGGGGTGTGGAGGGAGGACCCCTCCCCCACCAACCAATCAATCAATCAATCAATCAACCCTCAAATATTTATTTATTTATTTATTTTTAAACACAAATATCCTTTTTTTTTTCTTTTTTTTTTTTTGATTTGAAGGTACGGGGGTGTAGAAGGGCCCCGCACCACCCCCCTCCCGCCCTCAGCCCGACCGCACCGTCGGCCCCGCGGGCGTAAAGCCCATGAACGGCTCCCGTGAACGGCCGTTCACGGGATTTAGGCCCGGTGACCGGCCGGTTACGGGTTGGTGACCGGTGCCGGTCACGTTCACAAGGCAGGCACTGTCACCGACCACTTACAGGCAACGCGAGGTAGACATCATTTAATGTGGGCTGCACACAGGCTTCCTCATAACGACTAGCCATGCACGAGTTCGCAAGTTATCGAAGGGATGGCATGTTATATACTGTCCATACTCGCGTGGCCCTCGGTGTTGTCGAGGGTCTCAAACGACACTCAAGTGTTGGCTGATACGCGCCTTGAGGGACTTGCCTCTCGACGCTAAGCAACCGTGAAGACAGTTGCGGTACCTACCCTTCAGCTACTTGCGGGAGCGACGGGTGGGCGGGCCAAGGCCCTTTTGTAGTAGCTGAGTTCCATATACGGAGGCCTTTAAAAAGGTCGAGGGGCTTGACTTTGACATCTGCTATGGACTTCAACATCCCAATCACACACACACACACACACACACACACACACACTCTCACTTTTTTTCGCCCAAGTTGCGCGGGCGGGGACCCCGCCCAACTTCGGCGCAAGTGAGTGTGTATGTGTGTCTGTGTGTGTGTGTATGTGTGTGTGTGTGTGTGTGTGTATGTGTGTGTGTGTGTGTGTGTATGTGTGTGTTTGTGATTGGGTGGGGGTTGGGGGGGCGCTCCATCCCCCACCAGTCAATCAATCAATCAAAAAAAAAAGAGGAAAAGTAAAAATAACGAGAAAAGCGGGTTTTCCTTTTTTTTTTTAACTTTTTTTTTCTCTTTTGATTGATTGATTGATTGATTGATTGATTGGTAGGGGATGGGTCACCCCCCCCACCCTGACCCGATCACACACACACACACACACACACGTAAAAATATATATATATATATCTATATATATATATATATATATATTTTATTTTCAATTTGGTGAAGATTTTCCATGTGACCCTGAGTTAAAAGTTGTTCAGTTTATTTTTTTGCATAACATAGTTTTTTTCCGGAATTTTTGGACGATGTCTGTTTTTTTTTTCCAATGGGATTCAACGGTGATTCAACGGGATTCAATGGTGATTCAACGGGATTCAACGGGGATTCAACGGGATTCAACGGGATTCAACAGGATTCAACGGGAGAATTTTTTTTTTGGTTCACGTGCGTCCAGTGTCGTGTCCGAGGCCCAATGCGCCCTCCCCGTTGCACAATATTCAACGGGGAGGGCCCGTTGTACCATTCAACGGGAATTCAACGGGGCCCCGGGGGCTATTCAACGGGTACAACGGAGTTGAAACTTTCCCGTTGCCCGTTGAATAGACACATAGCTCACATGATGTGGGTGCCAATTGGCCTGCAGGCCGGTCTTTCCGTCGGGTACGATGACAGTTTGAGGCGGGCATTGGATGTCGTTGAACAGTTGCCTGGGGTCTTGTACAGCCTATTTGCATCTCCTGCGTGACTAGCGCATTTGCGAGCGACGGCACGTCCGCGACGTCCTCCATCGCCTTCGCTGCTCCGCTGTCACGCCACGTGCCTTATGGTTTTCTTATAAATTGAGGTGAAAAATAGGGGGTCCGTTAACCTTTTCTCATGTCTGCGAGCGTGGCCGTCTGGGTTTCCTCTTGTCGTTGCCTCGTTCCCGTCCTTCCGACCGCTCATGTACTCCAGTTGTCGGAGCTTCGACACCCCGTCTTTGCGTTCTGCGTCAGCCATTGTCTGCCATTGTTTGAGCTTCGCCCTTGTCGAAGAGCTGCGCCATCTTGTGTGCTTTACCCTCGTCGAAGAGATGCGCCTCGTCGAAGAACTGCTCCACGTCGAAGAGTTGCGCCATCGTGTGCGATTTGCCCTCGTCAAGGTACAGTGGTGTTCTGCCTGCCCACGTGTCAGCCGTCGACCACAACTGTTGGGGTTGGCATTGGGGCACATGCTTGTCGGCGCATGACAGCCACCGCGTCATGCCACGTGCCGAAAGTGGTGGGGACGGCGGGAACGGCTGTCGATGTCATTGGGGCACATGGTTTCTGTTTTCTATTTTCTTCTCACTCGTTCGTTCCTCGCGATCGGCCCCATGATTCCTGCTTGGGTTGGCATCGGGGCACATGGTTTCTGTGTTTCCTTTTCTTCTCACTCGTGCGTTTCTCGCGATGGACCCCATGATTCCTGCTGGGTTGGCATTGGGGCACATGGTTTCTGTGTTTCCTTTTCTTCTCACTTGTTCGATCTTCACGATTGACCAGACGACTTGTAACTGCATTGCGTTCCTATTTTGCGGCAACTACACGGATTTCACAAAATGATTTAAACAGGGTTGTTGCTTACTCCACTTGTTGCCAAACTGAACATTGCAAAACACTCGCACGTGGTTGAGTCAAACACGAATTCGCTTTTTTGAAAATTGGAAAAAAACTCCTTGCCTCGCACACTTTTTTTTTTCATCAATCAAATCAAAGGTTACGTAACACAAAGGTGATGTATTGGACTTCATATCCACGACTGATGGTTCAAACCCGTCGCGAAGCCAACTGCGCGAGCAGGAGAGACATTCGTCGCGGCGGGTGTGGTGGACGATAAGCGGGTGCCACATGGATTGCGCGCGACCAGGGTCGGTGTTAAGCATGGCGCGGTAGCCCTCGTGCCGCGTCGTGCAAAGGATGTCGATCATCCACGTGGCGTGAAGTGGTTGTTTCTTGCGCTGAAGTTGGCGGGCGTGTGAGAGGGTCCAAGGGATGGTATTCATCAACGGGAGGAGGTCGTCATTCCGTGTTCAGGTTCTCGCCACAAAACTTGCGCCTCTCTCCTCGAAGAGACTACGGCGTCAATCCCTAGAGAGCTGGTGTCGCCTCCATCCCGCGCACACAGCGTGCACATGATCCATCCGAGAGCCCATGGATGCTGAGCGCGCGCTCCTGGCACTGGTCGTGAGGGGCGCGCTACCACATTGCGTACGACAAATGCCAGGACTGTGTGCGTGACATCCGTGGGCTCCCGGACGAAGAATGCACACGTTGTGTGCGCGCGATGGAGAACAAAACCACCGCTCGCTGCAATGATGATGTCGTTTCTTCGGCGTGAGTGCCGCTTGTTTCGTGACGAGAACCTCAACACGAAACGATGGCCTCGTTAAATATCGAACAACGCGGCCTCCTCTGGGATACGTCTCTGTGCTGCCGGAAAGTATCATTGTGTTGCCGTCGCGTGGCCGTGGGGAGAGCACAGCGCATGATTGTTGTAGTTCGTCGGTATCCGAACGTCCCTTTTCGCTAGGTAATTACACTCGACTCGCCGTTTTTTGGTTGGCGGTTGTCGGTTCCACGCTTGCAGTTACAATGGCGTCCCCCATTGCCCTGATGACTAGCTTCTGCGGGACAGAGTTTCCAGCTTTCGGGGGTGCGGTCGAAATCCCCGAACGGCCTGGCAGTTGCCACCGTGCGAGGGCGATAACACGAAGTTCGGATCCCGGCAGACTTGCGATCTGGCGCATGCGAAGTCGCGAGCTGCTCAGATGATTATTCTCGTGTTCCTTGGGAATAATTGGGGGTCGTAGGGGTTGTTTGAGGTTACTTAACAATGGGTTTTGCTTCGGTCCACTGACGCTTAGATGTGGATTTCAGAAGGCGCTCGTCCGAAACAGCTCCACCGTCGTGTTTCCCGCTGACCAGCCCGTCTTATATGCGAGTTGCCGCGCAGAGACCGGTTCCTCTCTACTCCGGCGACCGCCAAGTTCCGATCCCGGCAGACTTTGAGGTTCGACGTGAATCTAACCACCCTTTCCAACGGCCTGGACTTTCCCATGTGTTTTGGTCGCCAGAGACCGTTGGGTGCGCAGAAGTGCCAGCCTTGAGAATTGCCTTATAGGGGTTCAAGGGGGTTGCCGACGGTGGTGTACTAATCGACATGCGTGCAATCTGGTCGCTGACATTCCCGTGTCTCGGCGCGCTTTGCGGTTCGCGCTCTCATATGTCGACGTTGGCAGCGTGCGAATCGGACCTCGCCTTGTCGACTGGACGAATCATGGTTAGATGGGGTTGCAGGGGGTCCACCAGCCATGGTCATATTTTTCTGCTGATAACTGTCAATATCATCGCGGATCACAACATTTGTGAGTGAATCAGCGCACGAGCTCGCCTTGTCGATGGGGAGAATCGGTGTCTATAGGGGTTGCGCCGATTTCGAACGTGGTGCACCTACGACTAGCCTTTCTTTTGTGCGTGCTCTCGTCCAACAGACATTTGTAAGTAGCAGAAGGGCCTCCCTAACCGTGCAGCCACGCATAGCATTCCTTCTGTGCTCTTCCTGACCCACCCTTCCAATATCCAACATGCCGCGCTGAAACCGGTTCCTTGCCACTCCAGCAACCGCCAAGTTCGGATCCCGACGGACTTTGAGGTTCTGCGTAAATTTAACTGCCCTTTTCAACGACCTGGACTGTCGCATGTGTTCTCATTATCAGAGGCCTTTGGGTGCGCAAAAAAACTTGCTTTTATAATTGCCTTAAAGGGGTTTGTGGGGGTTGCCGGCGGTGTCAGTAGTCACAGGACTGTGACCACTTGCAGTTTGGTTTCATTGCCAGCTTTAGCAGGCACAACGACGAACGTGTTCGTACGATCGTTGGAACCCCTGATGTGGCGAACATGACGCAGACCTCGAAGTTCGTCACGATCCGGACTTGCAAGCGGTCGGATTCCCGCGCTAATTTGAACAAATTTCATGCCACAGAAACCCGCAGTGAGGGCACAGATAATCGGGGTTTGTGGGGGTCGGTTGCGGGTGGAGATGAGCCGTTCCGAGATGCAGTGCGCCCACTCATAGCCTGCTTTTGTGCAAACGTCAACCACCCATTCCAATAGCTGCCGCGCGAAAACCTTTTACTCACTGCACTCGCATTCGCCAAGTTCGGATCCGGACGGATATTGAGGATCCGCGCAAATCGAACTGTCCTTTGCATGAGGCTTGGACCTTCACATGTGAGTTGATTGCGAGAGGACTATGGGTGCGTAAAATTGCTTGCCTTATGAAATGCCCTTGTAGGGGTTTATGGGGGTTGCCATCGGTGACAGCGGTCGGGTCCGTTATCGTTCTGCCATCGATCTTTGTTGCCCTCCAAGGGTTTTGACCGTCGCGGTGCGTGGAGTCTTGTCGCAGACATGCTCGTGTTTCGGCGTGCTTTCCGGTTCGCGCTGTCACACGTCGATGTTCCCAGCGCGCGAATCGGGGGTCGCCTTGTCGACTGGACGAATCGGGTTTTGTAGGGGTTGCAGGGGGGGTCTTTCATCCATCATACTACATTTTTCTTGTCTGCGTAGCGGAGATGAACGAGTTCCATGAGTTCTTCTACTGGTAGCTATGAATGAAACAAATACACATTTCGTAACAAATGAACTTTTTGTCAAAAAGTGAACTATTTCAACTACGAATAAACACTCAGTACATGGCCCAATCGGGCATCATGCAACACTTTAAGTGAGGATAAATGGTCAGTATCTGAGGTGTTGACATGTCAAATGTTGCGGCGGGGCGTTTTGAGCCCTTCGTACATGAATAGTCGTTACTAAATGCGAATTAACACAGTGTAAAAAAGGGCACGGGCTCTTTGTATGACACCTTGACAATGTTGTCCTGCCTTGTTGTTGCTGTGACAGAAAGTACACGATTCAAAAAGGCATTTTGTTGGGTATGTGGTGCCTGTTTTCCATAAAAGGTCAGGGGTCCGGCGCCCGACTTCTTGCAAGTTGATGGACTGAATCCGTCAACTGTGGTCGAGCGGAACACCCAACCTGGTGCACGACATTTGGCAATTTGAACCCGCAACCCGTTAGTGCCCCTGCAACAAATGTGTCCACCATTTATCTTCTCGGAAGGACCTCCTTCTCCGGTTGACAGATAGTAGTTGAACACCGAATGATTTGGGAGTTAGTGGTGTTCGACAGAGCACCTTAAGGAAGTGGCAAACAGTCGTTCGCTCTCGATGCCGATTGCCAATAGCACTGTTAGGGGCCTTAATGCTTGTTCCTGATCTATTTGGCGATCGAGCAGCTTGAAGAAGTGTGAAACAGTCATTGGTTGTTTGTGTGGATTGCCATTAGCACTCTTAGGGAATCTTGATGCGAGATCTGATTCCGGGTCGTGAGAGAGAGAGAGAGAGAGAGAGAGAGAGAGAGAGAGAGAGA
>BFEA01000326.1:672123-707618 GCA_003427395.1 Chara braunii | reverse complement strand
GGGTCGTGAGAGAGAGAGAGAGAGAGAGAGAGAGAGAGAGAGAGAGAGAGAGAGAGAGAGAGAGAGAGAGAGAGAAAGCTCATTGCTTTAACCTGGAAAGGCATTGACAGATACTAGTTGAACAGCGAATCAATTCGCAGATATCGGTTTGGTGACTGAGCACCTTCAACAAGTGTCAAACAGTCGTTGACTGTCTCTGCGGATGGCCACGCACTCTAAGGGAACCTTGATGCTGGGTGTGGATTTGCTTGCCGCAGGTTAGCAGTTGCTGGGAAGTCTTGGATGCTGAAGCCCGCCACCGGGGCAAGGTTTGATGGTCTGTGGTGGGACTTCCTATTGGATTTGGACCTGTTTCGAGCAAAGTTTCACACTCAAGAAACAGAATTGAACTCCATATCCCGCAGGTTATCAGTTCTTGGACATTTGCATGGACAACTAGCAGATTGCTCAGGGTACACACCACAAGTAGGAGTGAACTCTCATTTAGATGGACAACATGAACGCACACCATCAGCGCGGTGATATAATACGGGCGTTGGTTTGTCATTTGCATGGACAAATCAATAAGTTAAACATAGATTCCTAACATTCACTCTTGTCATCGAAAACATCGATCCCCTCCTTGACATGACCATGTTTAGGACTGTAAGACATTCATGCATCTCATGGCATGAACATCAGAGATTGAAACACTTGCAAGGTCATCGGCGTGTCATTTCTTTGCATGGACAAGAGACATAACATCCATTCAGAACATTTACTTCTGTCACCGCAACGTCGAGATGGAAACACTCGCAACTTGCGCAGTCTTTTCCTAACATTGCACCTTCGCAGATGGAAACACGGCACACAGAGTTTCGAGAAATGTTCAATGAAAAAAATTATTAAATCGCACATTGCAAAGTAGACAGGGGTTGTTTCCGAAAAAACATTCAAAGCAAAAAATCAGTCAATCACACATTGCCTCGCGCACCTATTGCAACTATTGTCTCTCGCACCTCTATCTACTACTTCGTATCCACGATTTCATGGTGCACATGCACATGCACATCATGTTCCATAAGATTGTATTTTAACACGTTTTCCCTTAAACACAAGGTCTGACCACCCGTCCGTATCTTGTGACATACGGGTTTTCCGCGGACGAGGTCGTGAACGAAAGCCATACATAGCATTCATAGATGATCCAAACACATGCATCTGCGGCTCGTCGACTGTTGCATTCTCCGAAAACACGAACATGTATTTCATCCTAACAAACCTTCCTGGTCGTGCTAAGGAATTCCCTTTACAGTCTCGTATGTCGGACACTTTCTCTTCCACCTCATGCCACAATGAAAAACATCTGACCTAACCTGCTCTCACGAAATATGACCGCCCATCTACATCGGGGCGAGACATCACCGGCTTGAACTTGGATCCCTGAAGTACCATCTCGTCCCGTGACACGAGCACAACTACATCGACGAGTTTTCTACTTTTGTGTGAAGAAGCCACACACAACACTCTGGCGTAAGGACATCCGTCATCAGTCCACACACAACAATATGATATAGCTTGTGGAGAAGTTCATGGGTAACGGGGTGAGTAGTGTTCCAACAATGAACAATGACGAGCGCAGTCCACCAACTCTTGCTTCTGCGAACTTCCCCAAGTTCGTGGCGAAGATGTGATGTGCTCGCAGCCGATGCGACTTCTGAAACTGGTACGGTAGCGGATCGGTTTACCCTTATCGTCCAGGATCTTTGGCTGGAGGACACCATCAGGCAGTGCAATGAGGCTCCCAAACTCTAACATGCTGGCAAACTTGTAATGGTTTGCCGTAGGGCAGGCGCACTCCATCGCCTTCCAATCATTATCGTTTCATTCGTCGAGTTGCCGGTTCATGTACGGGACGACGGTCATCCATGGGTCTTCTTCGAAGTCCTCCTTGGTTGCTTCGTCGATCCACGTTTGACTGTCATGATGCCGCATTGATCTCGCACAAGGTGAAAACGATCTTGCTAAGCTCATGTGCGTCGTAGGACTCATGCCGACGCTTGTCGAAGGTCTCGACGACATTACGCTCCCTACAAATCACGCACACATAAAAGACACATACGGACGTGTAGACCATCGTAAATAAAGTTGCCCAATGATAAGTCCCCTGGTGCGACCAACACTCAATCGTCACGCCCCGAACCATATATCGACAAGCTCGTCACTTAAGCAAAGTGCGAGTGAACTCTCACTTACGTGCGAGTGAAGTCGCACTCAGATGAAGAGGCAGGTGCGCACACCATCAGCGTGATGATTAAATATACACACTGGCTTGTCATTTGTATATTCCTGGATGAAAATGTCATCAAATCTTTGCATGGACGAATTCGCAACATAGATTCATGACGTACACTTAAGCGGATTGCTCGGGGTTCAAAGCACAAGTGCGAGTGAACTCGCGAATTCTCAGGGTGCACACAGCAAGTGCGAGTGAACTCGCACTTAGATGGAGAGATAGGTGCGCACACCATGAGCTTATGTGTGTAATGTATAAGGAAATTGGCGTGTCCTTTTTGTATACCCTGATGAAAATATCGTCATTTTTTTGCATGGACACGATACATAACATCCGTTCACAACTTTCACTTCTACTGATGACGACAGGCCGGTGTGTACATGCATTCATTCAAAGTTTGAATAAGCGACCCGAACGTAAGACACTGAGGCGCATCTATTGGAGCATCTTCCGTGAACATAGAAATATATTTCATGCGAACGAACCGGGTCCTTCCGGCTTGAGACCTGCCTATAGCATCCCGTATAGAGGACGCTTGAGCTTCAACCTCACGCCATGCGTCCACATCGTCCACCTTACCCCCGATTACCAAATCCCATGTCCCTTCGAATTCTCTTGTGACCAAACCCATCCCGYCTCTCCCGAGGTGCAACTCATTCCTGGACACGTACACCACAACGTAAGTCAAGGTCCTATTCCGATTCGAACACGCTACGCAAAGGACCCTAGATAAGAATAACCTTCCGAGACGCAATGTTACGCAACAGTAGGAAACTGCTCGAGGCAACAACCCTAGAGAGCGCAACGGGTACTCCTCGAGGAACTCGGAATGTCGTGCACAGGCAAGCAACTCGTGTTTCAGCGCACAGGACCATGTGTGCGGCGAAGCAGTCACGACGTTGCAGGCCAACACATTGTGATGACGAGCAATATTTAGCTTTGCACTCAAGCGACGGCACCGAACTGAACCGAGCACAGTTCTAGGCACGGGAATGAAACTCCCGAACTCGCACATATTTGCGAACTTGTAGTCGTCCGCCCACGGGCACTCCCTGAGCATTTTGTCCCACTGGTCCTCTTTCCACGAGTCCTGGGGAGCATCAGTGAATGGGATGACCCTTATCCAAGGATCACACTCAAAGTTGTCTCTTGTCGCACTGTCAATAACAGTGGAGTCTCCACTGCCGGAGACGCGCAGCGAGCATGGCGGAAAAGGGTCTGCCATGCGCTAACGCCAAAGACCCGGGGTTATCCATTCCGAGACGGCCATCGCGATCGGCAAACGCCCTACAGGCCACAACGAAAAAATCAGCAAATGCATACACCCAGCTCATAGGGAAAGAAAATAACCATGCCCCCAAGGACGTCCGTCGAAACTCCGATGACGGGCGTCTTGTTGAACACCACCAGCACCGCATGGCCGCTCTGCACCCAGCTGGGCCAGAGGTACATCAACGGTCATGGCAGGTGAGAGAGAGAGAGAGGGAGAGAGAGAGAGAGAGAGAGAGAGACTCTAGTTGAACAGCGAGTCAATTCGTAGTTATCGGTGTTCGACAGAGCACCTTAAGGAAGTGTCAAACAACACTACATGTATGCAACGCCGAGCACCCATCGACACGTATACAAGCAATGAAAGTGATCACGAGCCTTCTGCATTGGTTGAAATGACCACATTCACAAGGTGCCTAACAGTCGGCGATCAGAGGTCTCTAGTGCTAAAAGCATTCTTAGGGGACCTTGCGGTCGTGTTAAGAACTTATTGGCGTAGCACTAGATGCTCACCAAACAGTTTTCGATGTCAATTGTATGGACACACCACATGATGCTTACAAGCATGCAGTGGCTGATTGCAGAATCTTCTATCCGGTGTGGATCTTTGAGAACAGATTTGACGCAATCCACCGTTAGATCCATTCCGGCGAGGGGGACCTGCAATCCTGCCACTGTTTACTGTACTCATCACGTGGAAATCGACGACGTGAGGAACCAACAATGAACATTCTTAGGGGACTTTGCGACCGTGTTTGGAACTTATTGGCGTAGCACTAGATGCTCACCAAACATTTCTGGATGTCGGTTATATCGACACATCATATGATGCCTTACAAGCAAACCGTGGTCGGATTCCGGCCCCATCCCCAGTGTGGATATTTGAGAGCAGATTTGACGCAATCCACCGTTACATCTACATCGGAGAGGCGGACCGGTCATCCTGCCACGGTTCAATGTAGTCATCATGTGGGACTCGACAACGCAAGAACCCGACGATGTTGCAATTGGGACGTGCTCTTGCTTCGTGATTGTAGGTGCTTACCGGCGGTTCGTTCGATTCCCTCCTTGACATGAGCATCTTGTTATCGAAAACATGCATGCATCCCATCACATGAAAATGAGAGATCGAAACATTTGCAAGGTCACTATTGTGAAAGTGAGGAGAAATGGAGAGAGGGAAACATTTGAAGGTTGCCTGTTGTTTTTGTAAAGGTCAAGTCAAAGCAAAGTGCGAGGGAATTGTTTGGGGTTCACACCAGAAGTGCGAATGAACTCGCACTAAGATGGAGAAGCAGGTGCGCACACCATCAGCGCGATGACTTAATATGGACGTTGGCTTGTCATTTGTATATCACCGGATGAAAATGTCATCAAATCTTTGTGTGGAGAAGATACATATTCATTCCTAAAAGTAACTCTTGTCATCGCCTTCAAGTTGCCTAGTGTTTTTCTAAAGGTGAAGTTGTACACCAAACGGAGAGTTTCCAGAAATCATTCAATGCAAAAAAATCATTCAATGGCAAATTGCAAAGTACACAAAGGCGTTTCCAAAAATAATTCAATGCAAAATTGCAAAGTACACGGAAGCTTTCCAAAAATCACAGACTACATGAAGCCTTTCCAAAAATCATTGAAGGACACGTTCAAAGGCACATGTAGGCTTTCCAAAAATCATTCAATGCTAAAAACATTCTTAGGGGACCTTGCGGTCGTGTTCAGAACTTATTGGCGTAGCACTAGATGCTCACCAAACAGTTTTGGATGTCAATTGTATTGACATATCACATGATGCTTACAAGCAAGCAGTGGCTGATTGCAGGACCTTCTATCTGGTGTGGATCTTTGAGAACAGATTTGACGCAATCCACTGTTAGATCCATTCCGACGACGGGGACCTGCCATCCTGCCGCTATTTACTGTACTCATCACATGGAAATCGACGACGTGAGGAACCGACAATGAACATTCTTAGGGGACTTTGCGACCGTGTTTGGAATGTCGTATAGTCTACATGACATCCCCTTATCTACAGAAGACGATTGTGCACAGTCTATATGACACGCCCTCGTCGCCACAAGCCGAAAAGTCCTGCATTACACTTGAAACAAACCCTACCTCAAATACGAACATGTCGAACACAAGTTCAACCGAAGTCCTACAGGAAAGCTGATTCAATCCGAAGGCCTACACAAACGCTGATTCGTGCCGAAGTCCTACATCAGACAAAAGTTAATCCAAAAACTGGCACGATGTTCACGTGCCTACACAAGTCCCACACAAAAGCTCATCCAAGTGCGACATGATGTCCACAACGTAATAGGGTCAGACCCGCTGCACGCATAACAATATTCATGATGAAAGATTCTAAAGGCGTGAGGTGATAAATGCGAGTCTATTCACATATAGAATCCGAATATCCTAAGACGATGAGTATCTTCGTAGTATGCGTCGCATGAAAAAAGTTGGTACGATCTTCATGGTAGCAGCATGTACAGTCTTCGAGTAGCTTCCCGCGATCGTCGTCGTTGCTCTCGTCTATGTTAAACTCGATTAAAAGGACTTGGTTTGGGAATTCGGGCCTGAAGATGTGCTTCGATATTCGACAAGTCGCGCATGAGTATATCTCTTAAAACTCGATTCAAATTGCTCCAGTGACAGATTTGGAATGGACAATGGTCTCCCCAGAACGGGGGACTGTCATCATCTTCTCTCACGCCAGATACAAGGAATAGTTCTCCATCTAAGCACGAGGCGATATGCATGATGAAGATCGTTAAGAAAAACGTAATAATAGGCTCACAACCTTCTGACATTCTATCGAAAGATGTGCTAGTTACGTATGAATAATACAAGTAGCTTCTCAACTCCCCTTCGGACGCAATGTAGAAATCAATTCTGAAGATGGGCCTAAAGCGTAGCGTGACCATCACAATGTACTGAAAAGCTGGGGTAGGCGGGGTCGAAACAAACGGCTGGACACGAGCGCGAACGTCTTCGGGGACCAGAAGGTAGAGGTATCTGGGAAGCCCAATGTTGCCAAACCACTCTAAACCATAAATGTTCTCATCTGCGGCAACAACTACACTTCGCAGACTTCTGAAGTAGTTGAGGTCGCTGACAACGATCGTCTCACTGACACTTCCAGACGACATCCTGCATCAGAATAGAGAACAGCGTCCTTGCGGGTGTCAAACATTCCACCTTGTCATACACAGAGAGGTGGGTAAACGACGAAGTTGAGACCGACTAATGTTGGTAAAGTGTGAATGAACTCGTAATTAGATAGACAGTTTGTCATGCAACGGGGTATACCAAACGGGATGGGGCATGATGAACGAGAGATAAGTAAGGGGGCGAACATGGAATTCGATGGGCTGTAAGCATAGTGCGAGTTTATTCGCACTAGAGAAAACACGAAGCAACTAATTCATAACGCCGCTAGTGAAGATGTAGATGTCCAGCATCGCAGTAAGGGCGGTCGCACACATATCTCGTCTGCCGGTTGCGAAGTGTCACTTCCTGAGGTCCGGAGGCTGAATAATCCAGATGGCGGTAAACAAATTGCAATTCGTTGTCCCTATGTTCGACTGTGGAATTTATTTCATTGCAACTATCGAAGAGGTAGTGAAGTTGTTGGTGCACCAAACAGTCAACCCGCAAATGCAGCTCATCTTTGAGTGATTGATCTATGGCGAGCTTGTTTTTGAACCGTGTAAGGGAGCCAGTAGGGCCGGTTGTGTGAAACGCTTGAAAAGAAGTGAGTTTGACACCGTGAAATTCCTCCCTTGCGAGAAAAAGAGGTCTCATTCGTCGACCGTCCACCTTCACAGCAGTGAAGAGCGTCACGACGGTGGTGCCTCGATTACGCACCCTCACTCGACCGAAGAAGTCTATGATAACCGGCGCCGACTTCGTCGGTTGGCCGAGGCAAAACAAGGCACACAGTTCTTGATGCAACTTGTCCAATGGCGCCCACTTAAGTTTCTCACATCAATGTGCCATGCTTCAACCATCTTAGAAGTTTCGACGGGTTCCCTCTTCAGAAGTGACTCCAACTCGATAGGGTATGCCTGTACATCCTTCATCATAATGTACAGGTACCGAAAGTTCGACCCTGCATCATGGCAAATCCGAAGGTGTCCTTCTTCCGCACTTTGCCACGAAGGGATTTCCCCGTCCGGGGCAATATCATTTTCGAAGTGCAGGTAGTCACGGTCCTGACCAGAGCGTCCAATGTCTTCCCAAATGTTCTTCGACAAAAAAATCAGATCGATCTCCGGTGCTAAGGAGTTCCTATTCTGCGATGAAGTCCCGATATCCATTCTGCACCATCGGAGAAACGCAAAGAAGCGCATCAGTTGCGATTCTCCCAAGTGCATAAGCAACAAATACAGGATCTTGATATGCAGAAGTTTTATAACTGCCGTCCAATCCCGACTTATTTTCTACACGTTATTCATGTGCGTCGATAAGTGAGAGTAAATTCGCACTTCGCAAGTGAGCGCAAGTCCTGCAACCGCCGCTTAATTTCGACTCATTTCTAACACATCATTCATGTGGAACGGTCGGACTACTCTCCTATTGGGGACGATTTTCCTTACATATATTAAGGATGTCCGTTGCGACAGTACGAACAATCGTACACATAACGGGCCGTTGACAGACGATATTCCTCCTCTCGAAAAACAGTCTCTAAGTTGTGGTCCCTATGTTCCACTCTCCAGAAAATCTCGTCACAGTTATCAAGAAGGTAGTGCAACAGAGAATGCATCAACGGAGAAACGCAAGGAAGCGCGTCAGTTGCGATTCTCCCAAGTGCACAAGCAACAAATACAGGATCTTGTGCAATGGTCAGACCACTCTACTATTGAAGACCACGGGGTGAAAAAAGTGACAACAATGACGAGTAGCTCAAACTCATGTCAACAAAGAGGTCGTCGAAGAACCGCGAGGTTGTTCTGTGAGTACAGCAGCAAAGTGCTAATTAACTTGGAGTTGTGGAAGTCCCCAAATAGGAAGGCTTACATAGCAGGTCAAGGCGACTTGTGTCCATCGTCATATTAAGGACAGTCGTAGATCTGTCTCCGCCTACCACCTACGAATTCCAATGTTTGGACACCCGAATGGTGATGCGAAACTTTTCGTAGAGTGTTGTCATTGTACTTGTCCTTGTGTTCCAACGTGAAGAATATCTCCTCACAACATGTTATTCGTTAGAATGGGACATTATATTTTAAATTGGTACTCGCAAGCTATTAATTTCATATTAAAATCGCTATATTTTGGACCTGAATGGAACTTAGGAACCCGAAGAATGCAATTGACAGACCATAAATTGAATCTAAACTGGAGATTCAAGGGAACCGTTTACTGCTCATAATGAATTAAGTGTGGATTCCATTGCACTTCCATAAATTTTGTAACTTAAAAGTCGTTACGGTTATAACATGAATTGTTAGACTCTCGATTTCTTTACACCTTGCTCGATTTTGTGTCTGCATTGATTCGGACCTATTTTAAATGACATTGTGACTTCCCTTTATTTACTGAAACTCAATCGAAGTGTGACTTTGAGGCAATCACACGGATGGTTTAAGTACTAATCGTCTATGGATTTTGTCGCACTTCGATCATTTATGCTTTAAATTTATGCACTAACTTATTAACTCATGTGAAGAGTAAAGTCTACTTTAAGCCTTAGGCAATCACACGACACTGTTCGGAGTGATTGGCATAAATTGGAACTCAATTGAAGAGTAAAGACCATTACATGGTAAACGAGATGGTTTAAGGATGGATTCCAACGCACTTCGATAATTTTGGACTCTATCACACTTCGACAATTTATGTGACTTTAAAGACGTAACTGGCATGTCATTGTCATACATTGAAATTCACTCGAACGCAGACGTAATGAGACATTGAACGACAGGGTTGTGAATGACCTCAGAGTCTGCATCACACGGACTATCACTGAGCATTGAGTCAGACGTGCTACACATGATATTGTGTGAAGGAGAAACTAGAAATTTTCATCGATGATTCAATGCAATCACACGGTAAACAAGATGGTTCATGTATGGATTCCGGCGCACTTCGACAAATAATCATAAACTGATATGACATTGTCATATCAAACTGAAATTCACGTGAGTACCATGGATTCCGTCTCACTTCAAGAAACATCGTAATTATGAAAAATTAAAAGTTGAAAATTGTATCGGCAATTAAAAGTTCAAAATTGTACCGACACGTGCAAGAAATCACAAATGCAAGATTGAAGTACGTCTCAATTAAACGCTACAAGTCAACTATATATTGAGCTGCGTCAAAATTAAACGCTACGAGCCGCAATAATCTATACTTTCTAAAACGCTATCATTTACAAAATTTAAAGTTCCTACCAATGTCCCCGCGTCCCATGAGAACCAAACCCGTATAATGCATTCATTGACGACCCGAAAGCAAGGGTTTGTGGCTGTCCCTTCGTCGCCACCCTCGAGAACACCGAAATGTATTTCATCCTTACAAACCTACAGGCACCTGCCAAGGACTTACCGATGGCGTCATGCACACAACATGTCACTTACTCTACCTCATGCCACTTATGAACCTCATCAATTTGACCGACAATCTCCAAATCGGATTGTCCGTTCTCGTACAGAAGGCGCAAATTCCTCATGTTGCAACCATAAATTCTAAGGTGGTTGCAAGAAACTAGCACTACAACGTCTACCAAAGTCCGCTTTCGGTTTGAACATGCCACACACAACACTCTGCAGAAGTCGCAATCGGCTTCAGACAACCGTACGCAACAATACGACACATCTTTTGACCGTATTCCGGCACCGCGCAGCGGATATACTTCCAAAAATGGATTGTAGGATGCACAGTCCAACAACTCTTGTTTGAAGTCTGCAGACCACACCCGAGGTGACCTCGTGACGTTGCGGAACGGGAGAGCGGAACGATTTCGGGTGTTGGCGGACTGCGCATTGTCGTCTTGCCTCCGACGTCACGGTCGTTTTCCTGCTGCGTCGTGGTTTTCACCTGGCACGGAAGTGCAGATCCTATCTGTCCATCTCTATTTCTTTGTTGCATAGTTCGGATCCCGGCTGACTTCGCCTTTCCACTTCCCCTTTGATCTGACTGTGGTCTTCCTTGTGCCCCTTAAGTGCGGTTCCGGTTTTTCTCTATGTCTCTCTCTCGAGAAGCCTCCTTAAGTTCGGATGCCGGCGGACTTCGCGTTTTCTTCTGCCCGTTCAGCTGACACTTGTCTTCCTGATCATCCGTCGATTGCAAGAACAACCCTAGTTCGTCCGAATCCGAACTTCTCAATTTGCCCGGACAGGGTCACAGAACATGTTGGCCAGGCTCCTGCTTTCAATTAGGCTTCATCGAGTGCCAGAGAGCGCCACGGGGGACAACATACGAAGTTCGGATGCCGGCGGACTTCTCATTTTGAGGTGGCCTCTGATGTTAGTGTGAACGTCCTACATCCTCGTCGAGTTTAACGTCCAAGGAATTGTGGATCTTGTGTCTCTTTCACTGTCTCTCTCTTATGCACCGTCCTTTAGTTCGGATTCCAGCGAACTTCTCATTTGACCTGTGCGTTGGTCGGTTTGTGATCTTCCTGGTGCCCCATCGGCCGAATAAACAGTGCTGAATCCCCGACGCACTGCGAGTTTTCACTGGCTTCTCTCTCTCTCTCTGCCTCTCGTTCTCATACCCTCTTGAAGTTCAGATCCCAACAAACTTCGCGTTCTCACCCTTCCGAATTGGGGTGCCGGAGGGTCTTTGTGTGCGGATTTCGCTGCGGCAGAGCCTGCGTTGTTGCAGCGGGCCTTCATCTGCCCTGGCCCACAACCAGGGCCTATTTGGCTATTTGCCAGTTCGGCCTGTGGGACCAGGCCGTGGCCTGACCCCACAGGCCGTGTGCTTATTCAGTCCAGTCCAGTCCTGCCCGGTACCACTGTCGGTACCACTCTAGTCCAGTCCAGTCCAGTCAGTCCGCTGGGGTAATACCCCAGCTGCAGTTTGTTTTGTGATTCATTCTTCATTTGCACAGATTGGAGTACGTGTGTGTTGAGTCTGCGTTGAAGTTCCGCTGTCCCTTCCAGCTCCGTCTTGATCCTAACGGACCGCCATCCCGGCGGGTCCCTCACACTGGTATCAGAGCAGGCTTTCCTCCATGCTCCTCTCCCCCACCCACCCCACCTATCAGTTCCCATGTGGCTTGAGCAAAAAAAAAAAACCCGCTCGCCACTGTTCTTTGGTAATGACACCGGTGCACTCTTTCAATTGTAACTTCTGCAACGGTCGTCCAAATTTATTGATATTTAGCTTGTTGGAAATTTCTCGATGACTCGCTTCCAACAAGCTATACTTCGCATAATTCTGTGCGGTGGTTGAGGAGCTACGATCTTTCAAAGATCGCAATTTTTTAAAAAAGCTCCAAAAAAAACCACCCGCGCTCGTTCTTTCAACAAGCGCTATTACTCTAGGCAGTGGCTGATGCTGCACCTTATGTCGTTGGAAGCGGCTTTCAAAAAGCTTTCCAACAAGACCTCTTTTGCCAAATTTCACCCAGCGGGTGAAGGTTATTGACAAAAAAGTTTTTGCCCTCTACATCTCCTCTCTTGACCCGTGGCCATCTCCAAAAGTGCCACGTAGCAGTTTGCTGAGGATTTTTTTTTGAAGACCCCCCTGGCTAGGGGGCTGCACTACAGTGGAAGTGGGTGGCTGATCAAGATCTCAGCTAGCCCCAGATAATGTGCAGCAGCAGTTCATCACCACCTTGAAGACGACTTCTCCCAAGGGGTGTGTGAAGGCCAAGATTTTGTGGATCTTGGTGAAGTTGTATGCTCTTGGTTACCCAAGAGCTGGGTATCACCTCTCTCATCCCTAATCCACTCTCCCACTCCCTTTTCCCTCTCTTCCCTTCATCATCTGACCTTCTTTTTCTCTCACCACCACTCATCCATCACCTTTTCTCACTCCTCTTTCCACTTTTCTCATTTCTCTCCTCTTCTCCCCACTAATCTCTCATCCCCTTCACTCTTTCTCCATCCACTACCATAGTTTTACTCTCTCCTTTCCCAACCCCACTGTCCTTGCTTCTTTTCCCTACTTGGCTCCTCTCCTCCTTTCTTCCCCCAACTACAACCCCATAATCTCCCTCACCTACCACTTCAATCCTTTCTCTTTCCCACCTATTTTTCATTTTTTTTTTTTCACTTTTTCATCTTTCCCCCCCCCCCCCCTTCGATTTTTTCTGTTTATTTTTTTTCTCTTTCTTTTGATTTAAATTTTCTCTGTTCCTCCAAAAAATTGAATTATCATCTTCCCTACTTCTTTTCTCATCTTTCTGATTTATTTTATTTTCCTTTATTTATTTTGAAAATTTGAATTTTTCTTCGGCACCCTAAAATCTGATTAGGATTTGGTTAGTTTCTCTTCGTGGGGGTAACACATTTTGACCCCGTGGGGGTAACGAAGTGCTGCTGAAATTTGTGAAAAATCCAAAACTTGGTTAGTTTTTTTTCACTCTCCTCCACCTCTTTATTTATTTTTTTATTTGAAAATTTTAATTTGCGGCATTGTAAAAATTAGTGTGCTTCTTTCAATCTCTCCTTTCTCTTTGCACATTTTGACCCCGTTGGGGTAAGAAAATGCTGCCGAAGTTTTCAAAAACATAAATAAGTCTTCTTCCCTTGCGCTTTACATTTTATTTCTTCATTTATTTTTATTTCTTCTTTTATTTTATTTTTATCTCAAAATTTTATTATTTATTCTATTTTTTTTTCCCCTCCCTTCCATATTATTTTTTTTGTTGATTAGGTCGCCGCTACCCTCCCCTAACCACCTTAATTTCAGTTAGGGTTTTCTTAGGGTTTTCTAGGGTTTAGGGTTCTCCTAACTCCCGCCCCCCTTCCTACTCTCTCGCCTCCTCCCGTCGGGCACCCTGGACCTGGACGGCTCCTCCCCCCTCGAGCGGTTCGGCGCCTTCGTCTCACGCGCGACCCGCAAAATCCGACGCGAGCGTACTCACACATACTCACTCCGCTCCTACGGTCCCCTTCCTCTTACCGGTGGGTCCTTTCCCCACACACTCCTCTGAGGACTACCTCCATTCCCCTTCCGGCCATGGAAGGGAGTTCATCCCAGGAGATCGCCGCGACAGAGTCCACACCCCAGGTCAGTGCGTCGTCAACGACTCATGATCAGACCCATGCGGACACCATGGACCTTCATGCCGTCCTTATAGCAATCCAGACACAACTTAGTACGCTTGGACCGTTGCAAGCGCAAATCAATGCGCTAACCCTCGACGTCAATCGCCTCAAGGGCTCCCCTCATCGCTTTCCCCACCGCTCTCACAACCCTTCCCCTACCGGCTCCAATTCCGGCTTCCCAGGACTCCGGAGACGGAGTCACCATGGTTCCCCCTCCTCTGCGGGTCAGGCCCAACACTCCCACTCAGCAGTGGCGAGTGCTGCTGCCGCTCAGACGACCCCGTCCGTTGCGGCAGTTCTTCCGCCCACAGCCGTCCCTACTGTCTCTACTACTGCCGTAGGTGCTGCGGTCCAGGTACCGCCATCTGGCCCAGCAGTTTCATCGACCCACACTGGTGTTGCTTCCCAGCTTCCCGCACCGGTCGCGGCAATACGGCTCCACCCTTTTCTTCCTGCCTTCGTCCCCCTGCCCCCACAGCAGGGTACCGCCCAGGATGGGATTCCTCCTCCCACTGGGAGACCCGCTCCGCCCCCTCCACTTTCGACCCCGCACACCCAGCGAGTGGCCACTTTACAGGCCACCATTGCGCAGGCTCAGACGGAGATTCTTGCTCTAAGACAACCTCACCCATCACAGGCTGCCCACCCTTCTTCCTCTACCACCTCTTCCGCCCCCATGATGCAGGCTCGTTTCCCTCGACCTGCTCCTCAGCCTCTTCCCTCCTACCTGGCTATTCCGGGACAGCTGCCTGCGAGCGTGGCCTCCTCGTCTGCTGGTCCATCCGCCAGCGACCACGACCCACAGTCTTCCCCCAGCTCTGCCCCTGTAGCGGCCTCGACTTACGCTGCTGCAGTACACTCGCCTCGATCTCTTTCCCCCCGCCATCAACACAGTGGACATCCTCCTGTGTGCACCACGGACATTCCCGAGTATGATGGCACATCCCGTGTCTCTCGCTGGTTGTAGATAGCTACGCACACGCTCTCTATAACGACCACCCGTCAGGAGTTGTGGTGCGATGTGCTCGCACCCAAATTGCGAGGTAGCCCTTCCACTGTGTGGGAGGATCATTATACCCAGCGCCTCTGCATGGGTGACGTCCCCACTCCGGCCGACTTCGCGGCCTTCCTTCAGGACCGTTTCGGCGCTCATCATGACGCCACCAACGCCTTAGACCGCCTCACCCAGACCAGATGGATCGGGTCCTCTGTACCGGCCGACCTGGAGAATCACATTCGGGTGTTTCAGGACGCTCGCCTTGTTTGTGACGAGACGTTCCTCCCGGAGGTCACACTCACCGACCGGTTCCTTGTCAACCTGCCGACAAACTACCGCCTAGAGGTATGGAGGCGATCATTCTCTTCCGCGGAGCAGGCATACGAGGCTACGCGTCAGTACCAGAGGATGTGCGGTCGCTTCTCCGTCGCCCTATCCTCTTCGCGGCCAGCCGCCACCTCCCAGTCTCGGGGTACCACCCGAGGCCGATCCTCGTTTGCTGGTCGTTCTCGTTGCCCGGCTCGACCTGGAGCGCCATTCGCTCGACACTACAGTTCTCTCGAGTATGGAGAAGACACCGCTGTCGAGCTCGATCCTACCATTGGGGACGCCCCCGAGGACATCGAGCTTCGGGACTTCATCCAGTACCACTTGGATGACGAAACTGTCCCAGTGGCCGAGCGCCTGCAGATGGCCATGTGTGCCATGGGTCGTGCACGCAGTCGGGTTGCACAGGCTGGCGCCCGCACACCCACGGTTCCTCAGATAGACCTTCCGCAGGGTTATGTCCCTCCTCGCGTAGCTCTATCCCCTGAGGAACGTGCCGCCCTCGAGGCCCGACGCAGCTGCCTTCGTTGCCGCCTAGATGGACACACCTCCTCACGGTGTCCATACCATACCGCCCTCGATCGGCACTACGCTGATATCTCTCGTCAGCGTCGATCTCAGTCCCCCCCCGGCCCCGCCCGGCCAGCCCCATCCACCTAGCCACGGTGCACTGTGCCCCTGAGGCCTCGCACGTGGCCGGCTGCCCGACCACCGAATCGCGGTTTGCCCCTTTAGCTACCCCACCAGAGGACCCTCAAGACACGACAGACGCAGTCTACTCCGCCCCATCGTCTGTCGAGGTACCGTCTGCCTCCCAGCAGACTGCCGTATCTAGCGCTTCTGCCCCGAGACTTCCGACGCATCGCGCCATTCGCACAACCCGTTGTAGCGCTCAGCTGGTGACCCGCGATGACGTTGTGTCATCTCTCCTAGACTTGAGCATTCTGCAGGCTTGTCAGGAGTGCCTCACGAGACACATCAACATCCTGCGTCGTCTTCTCGCCTTGCTCTCTGACCCTGATCGCACCCTACCC
Source organism: Chara braunii (assembly GCA_003427395.1). Classification (NCBI taxonomy): domain Eukaryota; kingdom Viridiplantae; phylum Streptophyta; class Charophyceae; order Charales; family Characeae; genus Chara; species Chara braunii. Next base: position 691,478 of record BFEA01000326.1, on the reverse strand, counting down.
ATCATCCCTATTCGCCTAGGGACATCTACGAGGGTGTATCGCGCTTTAAGGGACTCTGGCTCGCAGGGAGATTACGTTCACCCTTGCGTAGTTGAGGAAGCTCGCCTAGCTACCTCTGGGTCTCGCTCTCCTATCTCTGTTACCCTTGGAGATAACAAAACGCAGCGCTTCTTCGATCAGACGGTCCCCGACCTCCACTTCTCCCTCACCCTCCAGCCATCGGATAGTACCCAGACGCCTAGGCGCTACCATTCCTCCGCATACTTCGATGTGCTGGAGACTGGGTACGACTTTATCCTTGGCACTCCCTGGTCTCGCCGGTTCCGTGGCACAGAGGCCGAATGGGCGACTGAGACACTCGTTCTCAAAACGAAGTGTGGTCAGACTCATCGCGTCCCGTTCATTGGAACCACGGGCGACACCCCGCCCAACCTACCTCCCCTGGACCCTCGTCCCTCAGGGTCCCACCTTGACAACACGTTCACTTCCCCTCGTCAGTTTGCTCACTTCATACGACAGGAGGATGTCACGTTCTACTCAGTGAACGTCATGGATCTTCTTCGCTATGATCCACTCTGTCCCGAGGTTGAGCTCATCTCTCTGGAGCCCTATCCCCTTGACCCTTCCTCCATCTTTGCAGCTCCCATCTCTATGTCCATCTGTCAGCCTGCGGCTACCCCCTCCACGTCTCAGGCCCCTGCGCCGTCGACTGTCGAGTTTACACATACGTCTCGTGCCGACACAGCCGCTGAGGAACTCACACGGTTCACGGCAGACTTAGAGACGGTCGTTCGCGACCTGATTCGAGAGTACCGCGACGTCTTTCCCCCGTATTTCTCATACAACGGGATTACCCCGATGCGCTGTGTTGAGCATTCTATCCAGCTCCTGCTTGACTATCGTGTTCACCATCAGGCACCGTACCGACTCTCGATCCTAGAGACGACGGAACTCAACCGTCAACTTGCGTCAACTTGAGGAGCTACTTCGACTGGGTTTCATTAAACCCAGTAACTCCCCTTGGGGTGCACCTGTCCTCTTTGCTCGCAAAGTGGATAGAACTCTCCGCCTCTGCATTGACTACCGCGGCCTTTACCGTTACACGGTTAAAAACAGTTATCCCATGCCCCGCGCGGATGAGCTGTTTGACCGTCTGGCAGGCAACCGCTTCTTCACGAAGATCGATCTTCGTAGCGGTTACCACTAGATCCGCGTTGCCGCAGAGGATCAGCCGAAGACTGCCTTCCGGTCGCGCTTCGGCCACTACGAGTTCACAGTGATGCCATTCGGCCTCACCAATGCCCCCGCCCTCTTCCAGACGGCGATGAACGACATCTTATGGGACATCCTTGAAGAATACATTCTCGTATACCTGGACGACATCTTGGTCTACAGTCGTACCTTAGAAGACCATCTCAGACACCTCTGCGATGTCCTACAGCGCTTACGCAAGCATGGATTCTATGCCAAGCTCAGTAAGTACCGCTTTGCCCACCACAAAGTGGACTTCCTAGGACACCATGTGTCTGACCAGGGTCTCCACACGGACGACGCGAAGATCACTGCTATTGCAGAGTGGCCCGTCCCCACATCTGCCAAGCAGCTTCGCAGTTTCCTAGGCCTCACCAGCTACTATAGTCATTTTATCCAGGGATACGCTAGGCATTCCTACGTCCTTACCTCTAACCTCCTCCGGAAGAACCCGCCGTGGTTTTGGACACACCTGTGCGAGGACGCCTTTCGCGCCCTCAAGAAGGCGGTGACCTGTGCGCCGGTTCTTCGCCTTCCCGATTTTGATCGTCCCTTTATCGTCATCACCGATGCGTCAAATTTTGCAGTAGGAGCTGTCCTTTCTCATGTGTTTCCCTCTCCTCCAGATTCACCTTACCCCCATGTTCCTCCTTTCCCCCCCCCCCTCCTGCTGACACTGCTTCTCGACTGACGCCTACCCTCTCACCACTTCCCTCCACTGACAGTCCTCTTGTTACTTACTCCCCGATCATCGAGGAGGATGGGACTGTCGAGGCTCGTGTTGGTGATTGCCTGATCGCGTTATACTCCCGTCAGCTACTGCCTGCCGAGATAAACTACACTGCCGATGAACGTGAGGTTCTCGCCGTTGTTTATGCTACCCGGCATTGGCGTCATTATCTGCACGGGGCGCCCTTCACGGTGCACATGGACAACTCAGTTGTCCAGACTTTCCTCATGAAGCCTAAGCTTTCCCCTCGACAGGCACGCTGGTGGCGTGACTTATCCGAGTTCAGTTTCACTACTCAGCCCATCAAGGGTGAAATGAACCGCGTCGCTGATGCCTTGTCCCGCCGTCCTGATCACAAACAGGAACCCATCCATCTTTCTGCCATCAAATCACCACTGTTGATCAGTCGGTGATCGACGCGTATCGCACTTAGTACTGCCACTGCCCCGATTATCGCGTCATCCACGCGACATTGCGGAGTGGCAAGACCGTTCCTTCCTACTCCCTCGGGGAGAACGGCCTCGTGTACTGGCATGGCAGATCTGGTCAGCTAGAACCACGTATCTGCGTTCCCTCCACCGGACAGCTCCGCGTCCAGGCTGTAGTAGAGTTCCATGACCAGGCAGATGCCGGTCATATGGGTTTCCACAAGACGTTGGCTCGTGTTTGCCGCCTATACGTCTGGCCGAAGTCCAAGGACTTTGTCAAAGCCTACATCCAGGAGTGTCCTACCTGCCAGGAGGTGAACAGTGCGAACCACCTTCCGTATGGGTTACGTCAGCCCCTACCCAAAACTGAAGGTCGTTGGCAGTCCATCTCGATGGATTTCATTGGTCCCCTTCGCCCACCCACTCAGCGCGGTCATGATGCTATCTTGGTCGTCGTCGATCGCTTCACGAAGCGTGCACGTTTTGTTCCGTGCCGCTATCGCATTAGCGCTCGTGAGGTCGCCGACATCGTCTTTGACCGAGTCATGAGAGATCACGGCTTACCTCAGACCATCATCTCCGACCGTGACCCGCGCTTTACCAGCACATTTTGGCGACCCCTACACGAGCTGTACGGATCCCAGCTCCACTTCTCATCGTCTTACCACCCTCAGACGGATGGTCAGACTGAGGTCACCAACAAAACTCTCGGTAATATCCTCCGAAAGTTTGTTAGGGATGACCAGCAGTGGGACTGACACTCAGCCCACGCGGAGATTGCGTACAACCACGCTGTTTCGCGAGCCACGGTGATGTCGCCATTCTGTTGCGACCTCGGCTACCACCCTCGCGTACCCGCGAATTTCCTACGACCATCGCGGTTGCGCCCAGACACTCGTTGCCCTGCGCTTGACGAATGGATCGCCCATATGGCGGCGATTATGAAGCGCGCAAGAGTTTAGCCGACTCCCAGACTCGCATGGCCGCACGAGCGAACCGATCACGAATGTATCATCCACTCAAAGTCGGTGACGATGTGCTAGTCGACGCACGCCACTTACAACTCGAAGCAGATACGCTTCACAAGTTCAGACGTCATTTCTTCGGTCCATGCCGGATCCTTCAGGCCGTCGATTCTGATATTGCCGCTAGTCCGGTCAGCTTCCGTGTGAAGTTACCTCATTACCTTCGACAGGCTCGCGTACACGATGTTTACCACGTCTCCCTGCTGCGTCCTTATTGCAAACCGTCCGAGCGTTTCGCCGGACGCCCTTATGGGCGCCCTCCACCTATCATGGTGGACGGTCACAAGGAGTTCGTTGTTTCCGACATCGTATCACGCCGAGTTACCGACGATACCCCTCCACGCATCGAGTACCTTGTGCGTTGGAAGGGCTACCCTGATGAGGAGGTTACTTGGGAGCCCCTCGAGCACTTGCAGCACGCTAGGATGTTGGTGCGTACATATGATCGTGCTCGTCGTGCTGAGACATCTGCTTCTACTCAGCCGACTGACCCTCTTCCTCCTCCTCTGGTTGAGGAGATTGCTGAGGACGCGCCCGCTCCCTTTGAGGCCGTTCCTCAGCCGCAGACGGTCGCGTCCGAGCGTCCACAACGCACTCATCGTCGCCCTTCGCGTTACAATGACTGATACTCTTATCCTCTGTCTTTCCCCACTGACTCACACCATCAGGTACTCCATCATCATCTCTTCTTCAGGATGCCAGCATTTTGCGGCTCTGCTTCGACATCGACTCCACTGCTACTTCATCGACGTCATCGACTACTTCGACAACTTCAGCTACTTTGGACGTGACTACTTCACGTCACCACCCTACCCTGTATACTCCCTTGCCCCTGTCGCATGATGGTTCTCACTTAGCTGGGTCTCTTTGAGTTTGGCTCTCTCTTGGTATCGCATAGGTATTGGGACCGTAGCGTTATCTTGGCTTCCTTGCTCCCAGATCTAGCTCCCTCTCCCAGTCGGTGAGTTATGTGCATGTTTCCCTCACCCACTGCCCTCATCACCCTAGCGCCGGATATTGCATGCCTCCAGTTCGGCATAGCTCCACCCTATTCCAGGCTCCCCTTTTCATGGTCAATCCTGCATGGTGTCACCCTTTTGTCGAGCATTACCCACCTTGATAGTCTATCTGTTAGGCTCATTGGTTTTGTTTCGCTACCACTCTCCCACCTTGAGCCTGATGACCTATCCCACCTTCATGTGTGACTGCCCTTAGGAGTTTCAATTCTTAGGCTGCATTCACCCCCTCTGAGACCATCCCACTCTTAGTGGTTCAGCGACATGACATTATCTTAAGACATATTGCTCTTTTCCTTTCAGCATTGAGGCCACTGGCTCCAGGACTTTAGGATTGTATCATACTACATTTCATTTTCTGCTGTTAGCTAGGATATGTATACCAAACATTTGCTTTTCTTTTGACATTATGTAGCTTAGGCTGCATCGCATGGACTCCGCATAGAGCTTGCTCCGCATCCTAGATTTCTCAGCTTTCTTTGTTGCAGAGTTCCACTGCTTTTGCGGATAGCGTGTTTATGGCTCTTGCGATCCATTACTTGTCTGAGGATCGTGTAGCGGGCCTTCATCTGCCCTGGCCCACAACCAGGGCCTATTTGGCTATTTTCCAGTTCGGCCTGTGGGACCAGGCCGTGGCCTGACCCCACAGGCTGTGTGGTTATTCAGTCCAGTCCAGTCCTGCCCGGTACCACTGTCGGTACCAGGCCAGTCCAGTCCAGTCCAGTCCAGTCCAGTTAGTCCGCTTGGGGTATACCCCAGCTGCAGTTTGTTTTGTGACTCATTCTTCATTTGCACAGATTGGAGTACGTGCATGTTGAGTCTGCGTTGGAGTTGCGCTGTCCCTTCCTGCTCCATCTCCATCTCCCCCATCCTCATCCCTTTGTCTTCATCCAAACGGACCGCCATCCCGGCGGGTCCGTCACAGTTGTGGTGTGGTAACGACTGCTTTGTTGCAGCTGTGTTTTGCCAGACGTTGATTGCATGGTGCGTTGTTTGATTTGCGTTGTCGTTCACAGACAGGATGTCTTCGTCGAGGGGCGAGGTGGAGCCAACAGGGACCTCCGGGAGGGAATCAGGAAAAGATTCCACGAGGCGGTCGTCTACGGCCATGAAATCGTGGTCGAACCATGCAAAGTCGAAATGATTCATCGACTGGTGTTGTGGAGACGCTTCCAACTCCACTGCGCAGCCATGTGGCCCTGTCATCTTCGTCGATGACAACAAAGGGCGTAGAGTGCTTGGGGCTGTTTTGCGGTAGGAGGACGCGAAGGGGGGCCGGCGACATTTTTATATGCAAAACGTTTATGGCGCCAAGAGCAACGTCGTTGCCAATTCGAAAGGGGCGCTGTTGGACCTTGAATTGTGTGAGGGGTTCGGAGCGGGTGCTGTGAACACCCCGTTCTACAGAGAACTCGTTCTCGGTGGCGGCTTTGTTTTGGCGCGTGAATTTTTCGACATGTTGGAGGACAAGAACATCGTTCCCGACGTCCACTGCTACGCCGGGCCCTTCCAAGAACTCTCGTTGCCGTTAAGGCTGTGCAGCGGTTGCGAGGCAAATGGCGCAGCGGCGGAGGGCGATGATCTGGGTTCTGGTCCGGCTACTCAGCTGCACCGTGGCGAGAGCCGAGGTCAGTTTGACGACAGCGAGGATGAGGGGCCTACTCCACCGTTGAGGGAAACGCAGCGGTCTGTGTTGTCTATTCCTGGGGTCCTGACTGACGCTCCAGTTCGACAGGAGAGTGGCAGCTGCAGGAAAGGTGGCAGCCTCTTCGGAGGTCGACTTGGAGACGGCTAGGGTGTGGAGGAGGGAACCGAGGGCGACCTGGGAACGCAAGGCACTCCACAAAAGAGGAGGGGGGATCGTAAAAATGAGTTCGCCGGTTCTACCAAGAAATTAAAGAGCAAGGCCCCGAGGACTGCGGGGGAGAAACGCAAGGGGACCGAGGGAGAGTAGGGCAGGCAGGGTGCCAAACGTCCAGCTTTGAAACATAAACTGGCTGCGTCAGGACCATCCACTCCACAGACGCCATGGCTTCTCATTGACGTCGACGCCGGGTCCTTCCTTGAGTACAAAGACGGCGTTCAGACTGAGCGGGAGTTCGAGATTAGCCCTGCGCAGGTCGTCGACCTCGGGGAGTGGGACGACCTATACAACCAGCGGTCCTTGGATCCCGTGCTCGTGGAAGGGATCAAAGAAGCGATGCGGTTGGCGTTAAAGAAAAAAAGAGCAGTCTTACGACTTACCAACCCTGAAGCTGCCATCGCTGGGGCTTCATAAACCAACTCCCGGGACCAAGGCACAACGTCCGAGGCCGGAGGATTGGAGGGATGAGCTGGCGGGACAATACTACTACTACACGGTGTGTGGGCAACACAACGCGGCTGCAGCGAGGTCGCTACTCGGCAGCGAGGTGGCCAAGAAATACAATTTCGAGCGGTGGCCTGCACGAATGGTGTACTTTTCGGGGGACGACTTCGAATGGTACTTCCTTGTCAGTTCCCAGGCCAACAAGAAGGACCTGAAGGCGCCCCCGAGACAGCTGAGGCTGTCAATGAAAGACATTCAGTGGCAGTGGAAGCGCGACAATTGCCCATGAGCTGTTATGGGGAACCCCAGCGGAAAACAGGATCAGGTCCGGAAGTGGCGTGAATTCTGTAATGTCGCGCTCAATATGATGCCGCACAACAACTTGTGGATTCTGGCAGATCAGAAGGGCGAGGAAGCCATCAAGAAGCAAGGCGCTGCCCTGCGTTCCTATTTCCCACTGGCGATGGCATGAGAGAACGTCTGGAAACTGGCCGTCGAGTTTTTCGAGAAATGGGAGACAGGAAGATTGCTCGGCCACGACGGTGCAAAGTGGATCATGCGGAAGAAGAAAGTCAAAAATGTGAAGCCCGGGGTTGCCTACATCGACAAAGACACGCTGAACAGGAAGGAGGTCGTTCATCGGCCCCCGGGCCACTTCTGGAAGAATGTGGAAGCAGGCCCTGGGCCACACGCACAGCAAAAGGCACGCCTGGCAGTTGGGCAGTAACTGTACGGGGCACAAGGCGCAGGGCCTACCGGCAGCTTCTGGGCACGGGCCCAGCAGCCCCAGCCCAGCCAAGCTAGACAGCAGACCAGGCCAGGCTCTTTCCATATAGGAAAGAGCTCGCTGCCTGGCCAGGCAATGGGGCACTTGCCAAGTTCCCAGTTGTGCTGCAGCGCTGCTTGAGCCAGTGCTCGCGTGCTGTGGGCTGCACTAAGGCAAGGTGCTCATGCACGTGCGGCCATGTGTGCAGGGTGCTGCTGAGGGCAGCGCCATAGCTCGGCCTCCATAGCCGGCCGAGCTTGGGTGTACAGCAAGGAGTAGTGGTCTTCGTGCACGAGGGAGAAGACGTGGGTGAGAGACAAAGGAGGGAGAGAGAGAGAGAGAGAGAGAGAGAGAGAGAGAGAGAGAGAGAGAGAGATGAGGATGATGACGTGAGGGCACATACCTGGTCTTGGCAATAGTCTACAACGGGCGACTTCTTTATGTACTTCGGTGCTGCTGCTGCTGTCAAGTTCGTTGTCAACAGTTGCATTGTCCATTTGTAGGCCAGAAGTAGCTGTGAGATAGTAGTCTGGGCGCTGAGCGCCAAGTAGGGGAAGGGCTCTGGATACATATGTTGGTGATGGCGGGAGTATGCTCTCATTGACAATCTAGATTCAGTGTTTGGTTCTCCATTGGTGGAATATCGGTGCAATTCTGCTTTCTGGACAGTGTGGGACTTCCTGGCTAAGCCTTTCAATGTGATTTTGCAATCTGAAATCTCTCAATCGAATTTCCGCTATTGCTCATTCTCCTCGCAAATATGAAGGGCGCAGTGACACTATTCATTTATCTAGGTTTTCTTTTAACTCCCCCTTCGTCGTGCTTCTCACGTACAAGGCTCGCCTCGTTGATGAAGTTGGGCACGACCAGCCTGCATCCCCGTGTGCCATAACAACCAACTTGTACCTGTGAGAAAGAGGCAGAGTAAAGGAGGAGAGGATAAACACGGAGAAGAGGGGTCAAAAGAAAACAAAACAAACATCGGTGAAGGGAATGTGTCGTTGACAAAAGAGAGGACATACATTGTAAGGGCGAAGCGATAACGCTGCGGGCTGTTTTCAACTTTTCAGTAAGAAAATCACGAGTCCTTCCAGAGTCGGCAGGGTAGGAGTAGAATGAGTAGCTAATCTTGACCATTGGTTGATATCAGTGAGGATCAACCCGATAGGGGTTTCAAACGTGTATAATTGATTGCTGTTCTATGGGACGCTGGACCCGGTTTCCAGAAGATGGTACTCCCCACCAATAGACCGGAGCGCCTGCGAGGGTACTGGGGGGGGGATGATCTTACCACCCTGCCTAGTAACCCGAGCAGGAAAAAAAAAAGAAAAAAAAAGGACGAGGTGGATGAACACATGGAAGACCTAGCTAAGCATACTCAGTACAACAATTGTCACAACGACTGGCATTGAGCATGCCCACCATACATTGAATTTCCCGACAATGGCATGTGAATTGCAGGCCAACATGAAGGGAAAATGGTAATCACAAAAGACCATCCATTCAGTATACCGCCCATGGCCGCAAAATGGGCATATAGTGTCCGGATGTGCATAGGGACAATCCTCGACACAGTGTGACATGACCTTCGACATAAAAGAGATTGTGGACGATTTGTTGTGGCAAGAAAACATCATCATTATGTAAGAAATCATCAACAGTAGTCATGGGCCATGGCATGGCCCATGATGTCGTTGTCAGACGACTCCCCAGTGGTTACAGGCATGTACATGGGCCTTGTAATGGCCAGGTATGTGCATAATGCAGACAGAACTGTGGAATGGAGGATTAAACCACTCGCCTGGTCGAGCATTGTGTAGTTCAAGTTGGTGGTTCCTTGTTGCTACTTACAAACAATGGTGAAGCCTTTCTCCCTGATCTAATTACAATCCCTCCTTGTTGCTACTTATAAACAATGGTGAAGCCTTTTTCCGTGATATAATTACAATCCTTTTGCTGTAGGTGGGGAAGCCTGTCGTGTTCCCTGATATAACGACAATCCTCTGCCTGAAGATGGGGAAGATCAACATCAATCTGAAGGGCAATCTCAACTTGGAAGGAAGTCTGACGGTGTATAAAACGGGTGATGCAGAATGTGCGACCACAGAGATTGGCAGGGATCTCAGGCTGGTGCAACGGATGCTGGCCAACAATGTGCAGATCACCCAGCTGGTGTTTCGAGCCCAGAATGTCTTGCGCTGTTTGCTGGTCAGTCATTTGCAGATCACCATCACCAATGTGGTCTGTGAGTGGTGGGGCAAAAATGTGTGGTTCATCCAAACAATGCTGGTCAGGCATTTGCAGATCCCCCTATGTCGACTTTCCTTTGTGGGGTAAACTGCGGGGCTGCATCCTGAGTAGAGACTGTCCCTGGACTCCGGAATGTACCCTGGATAGGGATATATGGCCCATAATATGGGTGAATATGGGTACGGATGGATATGGACAGACTGCTTTGAAATTCGCCCTCTTGCAAGTGGACAGCCAGGCAGGTGACAACGTAAGCAACATTGTTGGAAGAACGCAACGGTGAATGAAACTGTGTGTGTGTGTGTGTGTGTGTGTGTGTGTAAAACGAGTAGAAGGCAAGATGCAACAACACTTAGTCTTATCATTCGATGGATCATGAATTAGACACCGAATGTACCTAAAACTGTCTGCATGTAAGCAACCATAGACCTTTCTCAGGCTTCGTGTACACTTTCCCGGCTTTGAGGGAATGAAACAAACAATATAAGCATAAAAAGATAGCTTAGACAGGCACATGGAAAACACAGTAGTAACGGACTGTTTCCTCGGACTGCCCAGGCTTCCCACGCGGCTGAACCCTCCACAGTCTGTATATTGATGCTTTCAATCATGAGGTGACATGAACTACTTAGACCCCTGGTGTGAGTGGACAACTACCGGTAGGCAGGTAGCAATGCAAGCAACAACGCAAAGTTGAATGAAACTAGGCACCAGCCGAAGCAATGACAAAGCACATGGACCGGACGGCACAGGGAAGGCAGGTAGGCGGCCAAAGGACAGAGCAAGCAGCAGTGCAGAGCAATGAACAGCACGCAACAACAGCTAGGCATCTATGCAACAAAGCAACATGAAAGCGAGGCAGGACTGCAGCCAATTTGAAACGACAGGGCAAACAACAGTGCTACTCGATAAGCAGTGGGCAAGACGGGCAGCAAGGCAAGAAGGCAGCAAGGTAGCAAGGCGACAAAGGCGACATGGAAACAAGACCACAAGGCAGCGAGGCAGCATGGCAGCGAGGCAGCACGGCAGCGAGGCAGCATGGGAACCAAGCATCGAGGCAAGCAGCACTGGGGCACGTTGAGCAGCATGCAACAAGGCAGCAAGGCAGCAAGGCCGCAAGGCAACAAGGCAGCGAGGCAAACGGCAGGCAAACACTACCAAGACAGAGCATCATGGAAAGATAAAGCAAGCAGATGGGCGGCCAGACGGCCGAGCAGCACTGACAGGCAGTCCAAGCATCCACGACCGACTATAGCAGATCATCACTTCCCCACACCGTATGCATACCTGAACAGAGCACAGGTCGTCAAGTCCACATCATCATCAAAGACAGGAGTCACTTCGACGTATGACTGTCATCATCCAGGGTTTACACAGACACAGGCAACCCGGACACAACCACCCGTGAATTAAACAGCGTTCCAGGTACTCTGGACAAGCAGCCACGGGCCGCACGGACTATTTGGCGCATCTTAAAGGCTTCCACTCAGACAGAAGAAGCGCAGGAAAAGACCAAATAAACAAAATGAACAGCAGAAAGGAAATACAGTAATTCTTCGTACTTTAGAATGAGAAAAAGAAAGAATTTATACATCACAACAATCACGAGTGTGTCGTCATACTCGCCAGTCAGTTCAATCGGACTTTCTCTCGACTCATCATATTCAGGCCCAACAGTCCAACCACGAAGCATTGGACTGACGGATAAGGACTCAACACGCCACCAGCAGTTAGCAATACCCCTCAAAGCAACAGAGCTCACAGGACATCTTCAGCACCACGGCAACGTACGTCGCAACCGCCTACGAAATCACGCCGGTTTCCAGTCGCCCTCCCGCTCACTATGACAGGCTTATCAACACGAGCGCTCTCACTATTACAAGACTTACAGACTTGCAGACAAATGACATACGTTCACAAACTCACTATGCCAGGCTTATCAAACACCGCTCACTATTACGAAGCTTATCACAACAGTGACATACGTTCACAATTACGCCAGGCTTATCAAACACCGCTCACTATTACAAGGCTTGCAAACAACAGTGACATACGTTCACAATTACGACTCAATATCTTACACTCAGTTACTGCGTTCAAAAAATTGCAGCGTGGCCACAACCACCGTGCAGAAATACTGCTCTCCATGGCGATAGTTTCCCGGTCGAACCATGGCCTCATATGAAAATAGCAAGGTCACTCATTCTCTTTCTTTCTCTCACAGGTACTCTAGATTAAGACTTATAACGATAAAACTTCGTCAGTTCGTGGAACCTTACATTCGTAAAACACAGACCGGATCTAGAATCCGGATGGCACACGAGGAATGACGTTGGTACTCTGAATTATCGACGTTCAAACTCTGAAATATCTCAGACCGGTTCCTTCGGGGATTACATCGCAAACACAATGAACTCTAGGCACTCCCCTGAACATCAAGCAACGTACTGCGACTCGTTAATTTAGCCCCGATATGACATTCCGCGGCGAGCACAACAAGGGCACAATTCCAATCAGCAGATCACCACCATGTCACATTTACAACAAATACAGGGCATATCATTACATTGACAAATACACGTAATGTCCATACTAGCCTACGTCAGTTCTACAATGTTGGAGGCTCGCCGCATGGACATATATACCCCCAACGATTGATTCAACCAACTGACGCCCTCTATTAGGACAGGAAAAAACGCTTTCGTTCTTCCTCCAGTTGAACGACAGCTTCGACTATTTTGGTTATCACCTCTCTCCCTCCTCCAGTACATGATCGGCAATCTCTCTCTCTCTCTCTCTCTCTCTCTCTCCTTCCTTACCCCAAACCCTAGTCAACCCTTCTTCCCTCTCCCCCATCCCATTACGTTCATCACGCCCTCACCCTCGAATTCACGAAATGAACCTAAAGCCATATTAATCCTCATCTTTTTACGTACGACGCAAGTTCCTCTCTTCGAAATCCACGTCGATCTCCATTCGTACGACGCGATTTTGACTTCCTATCTGCACGAGGCACACGCTTTCAGAAACTTCCTTCTCCTTACACGCTCCCCTGAGTCCCTCCGCGTCCTCTTCTTCCTCCTCCCCACATCTTGCGTGGAATACGAGAGTAGACCCTAAACACACACACAGCGAATTCTAGTAGGCGTCGCAGAGATTCCGAGCGGAGTTGTGGATCGCGAAAGAGACGGCGGCCGCTGGGAGGAGCTTCAGGTTGTTGACCGCCAGTCCGGCRTACAGCGCGCCAACTCCCTCTCTCCTAATGATCTCCCTGACGGCGTCCATCATGCCGGAGTAAACCCGTCCTGCGGCGGGTCCCATGGCTGCTTGCAACTGCATGCGCCTCTGAACGGTCTCCAAAGGATAGAGCGCGGTTTGGGCGCACAGCGCAGCCGCCGTGGCTATCAATACGATCGCCACTGGCCCAGGCTCTGCATCCGCACGGCCTTGTCTCTTCTTGTACCAGCGCTCCACTGTGGAAAAGGCATACCCGCTGAGGATAAAGTAAGGAATGGTGCGAAGGATCTGCGGAGCTATGCCGTCGTAGAACCCCCTTACGCCTCGGCGTCTCATGATCGCTCTCCCGATGTCGCCAGCCCCTCTTCCGTCTGCCCCGGGCACTACTCCAACACCTCTCCCACCTGTCCCCGGTATCCCGGCGCCGCCCACACCTCGACCTCCATTCCCACCCACTCCCCCAACGGTATCCCGAACTGCCTCCGTCACTGCCCCCGCCGCCGCCCCCAGCCCGCGGATCGGCGCTTGCACTGCAACTCTTAGTGTGTCGATAGGATACGACGTAAGAATTCCGGCCGTTGATGCCAGCGTCGCGATCGCGTTTCGCTGCCAATCAGGCATCATCCATCCCTGCTGTCTCTGCCCCTCTGCAGCATCCGCACCCCCCCGTTTCTTCGCCGGACCTGCTGTGCCTTGCCTAGCTGGGTCAAACCGATTGGTCAACGCCCTGTAGACTAGCGCCTCCACCAACTTGGCCGGATACAGCCGAAGAACGTTGAGGAGATTACCTCTCAGAAGCCCTCTGTCACCCTCGGCCGTCCGGATCCGGTTCAATAACACGCGAGGGTCCTGCCTCGCCAGACTGGGATCARCCATCTGCATGATCCTCATCCTTTCTAGGGGACCGACGACGGTTCGAGCGACTGCGCCGGAGATAGAGGCGGCGACCACGTCTCTCATGGTTTGCAGCTCAGGGAAGCGAAGGTTGGGCATCACGCCACGCTTCTCGAGAGCGAGGGGCAAGTTGCAGTCGAAATCTCCGCCGAAGTCTATCGCAGTTCCAGCGCGTGCCGGTGAGCCCACAACCTCTTCAGCATCCCTCGCCCACAGCAGGTACTTCCGCAAGTCTTCGAACCCAAACCCTTCGGACGGAGGCTTGCCCACGCTGGCGTTCACCAGCCGATCATCCTGATACACCTTCCTAGSCGGCAGGTTGAACCTCTTCAGAGCCTCTGGAATAACCTCCTTGGACACAACACCCCTTTGTCGTTTGTCCAGCTCCTTGAATGTGGCATGCAGCCTGTCCTCCAATCCCCTCGTGAACTCCGCAAACTGATCAAACGTCACACGACCGCCCGCCTTCTGCACATACTCCTTCACGTCCTTCCGAGAGACGGGGAGTCTCAGCTTCTCCGCAGCTCTCCTCAGTTCCTCCTCGCCAAGAGCACCGGATCGATTGCGGTCAAACTCGTCAAATTGCCGCCTCAAAGTGGAATTCTGCGGGGGCTCTTCGCGACCTTCATCCTGACGAATTGCCACGACAGGGAGACATAGCCGACGCCGCCGCGTGCCTGCCACCTCAGCACCCGTCCAGCGTACCGTAATCATCGGAGCCCCATGGCCAGTCCTAGACCCAGACTTCCCACCGCACTCACGTGTTCCAGGTCCCATTTCTTCACCATCCCCTCCGCGACCATCTGATGACGACAACTGGCGTCTGGATGACCCCTCGCCGCTGCCCACTTCTGCACCCTTTGTGTCTGACGTCGCCCCCAGGCCCACAAAGACCACCGAGGTCGAGACACCACAGGGTGAAACAACTGCCCCACCGGTCAGATGGGGACCCATCACCCCCCAACCGATCGTGGCACTGGGTAAAGAATGTGCGCACGTGCGGCGATTCTTTGCAATGGCCTCCATTGCGCTTCCTCTGACACAGGCCCCCGCTCGAACGAGGTCAGCTGTACGCCGAAAGGCAGCAAACTGACTGATGGGCGGTGCCTCTTCTAAGCCGCTGGCGACGTAGGACTCCGGGCCTCCACCCCAGTTTCCAACCTCGGCTGAAGCTCAGTGCGTATGTGATCGTCGTCGGGATACCCCCGCTCCCTYYCCGCTCACTCTATCATCGTACACTAACCCGAGCAGGCAAACAACAAACCAGGGCTATCCTCTCGTGACGACAACGGTGCCTCCCCCCTGCACTCTCTCCCACATCGCCTGCTATAGCACCAGCCATTCAATCACGGAACTGCTACTCCTGGTCAGCTTATCAATCGCCTTTTATAGTAATACCTCACAGTCTTTCGATCCCTCTGTTCTTCTGCCGTCCATGACCCTTGCGGGACGGTCGTCGGTCGTGACTCCACGCACCGAGGGCCTGGTTCCACCACCCTCAAAATGGCAATGGGTGTTCTCTTCGAAACATCCACTCCTATGTTCGTTCGCATCTGGTGAGTGGGTGGAAGGAGCCCCCGAGACACCAACAGGCAGCACCGTTTTCCGCTGTCGTTTCACACAACCCATTCCCCTGTCGTTTCACACAAAAAACCCACATTCTCGGAGGGAGTCCTGCACGATGTCCCAATTGCCAAATATCTCTATATATCCAATATATCTATTCTATTTGAGATTTCCTGACCCTACATTATGACGAGAGTAGGCGGCCTGAACCATGGGATCTGGGTAGGTGGGGACCTACCCGCTAGATGCTGGTAAGTCAAACGCACTTTGGATACCAACGGACATCAAGTGGTGAGATGTCTAACGCTGCAAGGCAACAGTCAAGTCACTTGCCTTCTGTGTTTCTTTCCCCAGCACAGAAGTTGTCCGGTCCTTCAGGCGTAATGCATGGGATGCACTGTCAGGTCCGTATCCCTCGTCTGACTCTCTTTAGTCCCCACAGACGACCTGAATGCATTACAGTACTGTGTTTCGTCACCCGGAGGAGGTGAAGCTTTGGCTCTTGGCGTTGTCTTCATGTGAGTCCGTGGGAATAGCCTTCGGTTAATGAGAGACAAAAGTAGCCCAGTTTGCATGTCATAGACCTCACGGCTCGCTGTGTTTTTTCTTTTATAGGAAAAATACAGTCGAGTTGATGTAGCTCAGTGGTTAGTGCGCATTGTGGTATGAGGTTGCGGCTTCAAAACTCAATTACAGCCTTGCACATGGACACCGGCAGGGCGTTAGAATGACGCAGGGCTTGACACATTGGGCTGATGCACCATAAGCTTACACAAACACTGCCTGCGCTCCATGGTGTTGTATGTCGCTCGGGTCTTGATACTGCGTGGGTTGCTTGTGGCTGTTGCCCCTGGTTGTTCTGTTGATCTCCCCAGTCTGGCCCTATCACACACAGGGGCCGTTTGCTATTGTTGCTCAAATGGTAGTCTTCAGGTCACATGTCATAGATCACGGGTTCGAGCCTGGCTGGGGACTTTGGGGAGGGTTCTTGTCCAGCTTGGCCTGTCATCTCTTCAAACGAACACATAGTTCCCTCTACATAGCACTGCACAATACACATATCTGGCCTTCGGCCACATACATCTCGCTATACAGTTACACAGAGCACACATAGACTGCACATATCTGGCCTTCGGGCACATACATCTCGCTATACAGGTACACGCAGCACACAGAGCCTTCGGGCAGATACAAAAACACATGGCCCTATGGCTCATACAAACATACATAGACTCTGGGCACACACACACACACACACAAATTACGATACTGGGCTGGGGGGTCTACTCACGCATGGCTTAGCTCTAGGGTAGGGGTAGGGATATAAGTCGCTCCGACTAGTCTGAGCTCCGCCTAGCCTTGGGTAAGCTAGGGGAAGGACGGTAGGATGTGTCCACGGGCGCTGGCCTGCCTTACTTAGGTAATCCTGCTGGGTAGACTCTCTGAATTGGGCCTGTAGAAGATTGCATGAGCCTGGCGTCCGAAGTTCCCGTACGGCAAGGTTCGTCCTCTTCCGCTTCCTTCAGGGCTGGGTGGTTGGCCCTGCCTTGGTGCTTGTCACTGCTGTCTGGTCCAAGTTGCGCTCAATACTGGTACGGTGATGGTCCTGCGTGCTGGTCACACTGAGGTAGGATAGTAGAGACAGGGGGTGATGTGACGCTCAACCTCACGCCGGGCCCGACTTCCTGATCGGAGTGTGAAGGGGGGCCTGGAAGTGGGAAAAGGGGTATGCCAGGGATTTTTGGAAAGTGGGGGTGGAGTCCCAGGTCGGAACTGAGATCTCCTGTGACAAGTTTCAGGGATGCGAATGCAGGAGGAGGATAGGTACGGGTCGGAGTCCTGCTGTAGGCTTAGGGATGGGGCGCTACCGCCTCCGGTGGTTCCGTCGTCTGGGTTGGACGCATATCTCGTGGACCGTCGGGACGCTATGGCTATCTCGCTGATTGATCACCTGTCGGCGCCGAACATCACAGGCCTCAGAGTCGGACGCGGCCGGTCTCAGCTGAAGGCTGTGTGCCCGTCGCTCCTCCTCCGATCAAGTTCGTCGGAGGAAGCCGGAGGCGCGGTACTCGCGATCCCGCAGGCACTCCGCGCACTGGGGATGTGGCCAGTAGGGGGCAATGGCGGGCAAGGGGACGACCGTTAAGGAGTGATAGGGCAGAATGCGGTGGTAGGGAGGGAACTCGGTCCCTAGGATAATGATCCCGGGTTCCGTGACGACGTGACACGTGTATGGGCTAGAGTAATTGGGGAGATGGGGGATATGTCCCAAAGCCTGGTCGAGGTCCCACTCGCAAATAAGTTCGTTCCCCATCAGGTAAGGAAAGTTGGGAGGTTCCACCCAGGGTCGTGCAGACAAACAAGAGTGCTCCCAATGTTCGGGGAATTCCCAATCCCTCAAACACTCGCAGTTAGTGGCACGAAAGGGAACGCCGAAATTCATGCTGCAAGTCAGCGGGAACATCAGCCATTCGGGAAGTTAGTCGAGTTCGGGTTTCGCAGACGCGCTCGTAGGCAGCGATCGTCTTGATCGGGCCTACGTGTGCGTGCGCAGGGCCTGTCCTCGATCGGGTAGGTGAAAGCCAGCGAGACACGCGATGGGTCGTCTTTCTAGAGAGATGGTCATCTATCATGCCTACCCAATTCATGCACAGACAGAATCGCGCCTATCTATCATATATCCAACTAGCTTACATACAACCAGAAAGAATAGAGGATCATGCAGCAATTCTTTGGCCAATCATCCCATGGATCACACAATCCCCGATTGCTGGTAACCAATCAATCAGATTTGCCAATTCAAAAAGGACAGAGAGTAAGGGAAGACAACCATACATCAATCTCCAAAAAGAAACAAAAGGAAAATGATTGAAAAATCTGAGATACCGATCCGAAAAGGAAAAGGGCGACTAGCGCCGAATACCAAAATTGCTCAGAAGGATAGAAGAAGAAGCCACATTGCTTATAAGGATAGAACAAGAAGTTTTTCACACCCCTCTCGCCTCTCTCTCTCTCTTCTCTCTCTCTCTCTCTTCTCATCTCATCAACCCGATGCGGGCAGTCCGTCGCCTCGCACACACAAAGAGTTGTCACCCCGCTTAATCCGGGCATGCAAGTCAGGTTCGCCCGTGCACGACAGTCCGTCGCGGTCCCACGTCAACCCCGCATCATCCCGCATGCCCAGCATCAGCTTGTCTTATGTAACCGGCTGAAGGCGCGTTCACGTTCAAACGTCCGCGTTCATACCCCCCGGGGCCGCGTTCAATCGCGTTCAAACGCGCTGCGTGCCACGTGGCGTGGAAAATTTGAACGCGACATCGGGGGGCGCGCGTGCGTGTTGCAGACTACGGGGTGGAGGGCCTCGTTCAACAAACTACAGAAGTGCAAAAAAAAAAAAACGGGAGGCCCACCACCCCGTAGGGAGCGACGTCGCTGCTTGGGAGGGGGCTGTGGGCCAATGCCCCAGAAAAAAACGGAAAAAAAAAAAAAAGTTGTGTGAATGTGTGTGTGTGTGTGTGTGTGTGAATGCTCCTCTTTTTTTCCGGGGTGGTGTGGGGAAATCCCCTTAACACGGCTTAGACGGCCCATGCAGTCTCTCTGAAGGGTCCTCGCAGCCATGTGGCGCAGACCCCCCCGCCAAAATCAAGGCAGACACTGAATATGAAGGAGAGCAGGAGCTGGCCATATATATACTCAAGATCCGGATTCATGTCTGTGTTTCAGCAGTTATGGGTTGCTCACGTAGCTAGGCCCTGTTGGTCTATGCACGTCTCACGGCTTGGCTGCACTGCTCACCAAATGTGCAAAACTATAATGAATCTTCCGCAAAATGTGGAATTATACGCCCCCATATGTTTTGTCTTTTTCTTTCTCGTTTTTCTTTT
>BFEA01000326.1:659103-671527 GCA_003427395.1 Chara braunii | reverse complement strand
AGTGACGCCGCTCCCCACACTGCTGACAACCCCCCCAAGCACCGCCACCGCTCCCCACACTGCCCAAAAGCCCCCCACACCCCGCACACGCCCCTGCGCAAACGCGTCAATCACGTTTACCGACGTTCAGTGAACGCGCGTTCAGCCCGTTTAAAACCTAAACGTGAAACCCGTGTTCAATGAACGCGCGGTAACACAGAGCTCGTCGGATCGCCCAACTCTCTACTCACCAGCCAGCTCTTGATCGTTCGCCGATCCTCTCGACCTCGCTAACTCCAAAATTCTTAGAGAGCGAATTAATCGCGCTTGCAAAATTTATAGCATGCATGCTCGCGCGAGATACTTGGGATTGGGTCTTAAGGGGAAGAAAGGAGGAAGGAGGAAGTGCCTACATCTGCATGGTCAGGCCGCGGCGTGGGGGGCGTAGCCACACTCCACACATCGATCCAGTCATGCAAGCAATCAGGCCAATAGGACGGGAGTGAAGTATGTTACTATGCGCGCACAGGGGTGCCACAAAAGATATCAAGAACAACAGGATTACAATTGCAATCACGCACGGAAAAAACAAAGATTACAGTTACACGCGAGATTAAGGAGCGGAGAAGTCAAAGCATAGATCTTGACGCGGCAAGGCGTGCGCAAGCAAGAAGCGTCATGCAGCGAAAATTGAGATGCGCCTAAATTCCTACTCTAAAATTTATCCTTATTGCAAAAAGAAATTCCGAACGAGACAATTTCCGAGAGCCCACTGGGGCTCCACAGCAGTTGAACATTCGGAAAGATTTTCCCTCGCGACGATTGCGCTAAAATTCTCATTTCCCCAACAGAACACGAAAGAAGTTATGGCAACTGTTATTCGTCGCGCTCGCTGAGGCACGACCAACTATCAACCATTGTCGGACCGGACCAGCCTTCACTCGAAAGAGTTAAGAAAAAGCAGGGGCATCCATGCAATCCACCAGGCCATCCCGACTTAACCAATTTCATCCCCCGAAATAGCCTTGCGTAGGAAACCGCGAGGCCGCAGAAAATAGTTCGTCACATATGTGATGCCCAGGGGGTTCCAATCTTGAGCAAGCTCCTGCTTGCTCTCCGTCATTCAATGGTCTGTAGAATATGCCGACGATCGTCGTGGAACCAACACGTGCCACTCACCGTAAGATGAGAATGTGGAAGTCATCCAAGGTGGCATTCGAGCGCTCCGGACCTAGAGGTTGTCGGGGAAGGGTAGTCTTATGACGGGTGGAGGAAGAGGAGAATGAGCTAAGGGGAGAGGTGGTAGAAAGCGACTCTGTTCTCGATCTCCAGTGGGGAGTCGGGTAAAGTGCACAATGTGATGGATGCGAGGGAAGCGATGATCTTGGTGCGGGAGCGAAGCGAGGTAATCAGCGTAAAGGATACAAAGGGTGCGGGGAATCGCTGCGCGGAAGTTATCATAATCTTCGCATGAGGGGATGGTGTCGGAGATGATGCGATAGACCTCTATATTATTACATTCCTGCAATGTCGTGCTGAGGAGAAGGACGTGGAGGGGAAAAGTGATTACGACAGAGCGACTAGGTGGCGTGCGGGAAGACGTTGACGATGAGGCGGGTGGAGTAGAGCTGGTCAAAAAGGGAAAGGGGGAAAGGTTGCCAGCTGGAAGGAAATGGGGGCCGGCCTGCGAGCTGATGGACAACGAGAAAATCAAGGGGATGGCGGGATAATGACCGGGGACGAAGCCCGAACGGTGGGCCGCGGAGGGGGAGAGGATTAAGCCGGCGTTGGACTTTTTCTGCGGCATCTGCTTCTGGATCCCTCCGCGGTGGCGACGCCATTTCCTTTGGATTCCTCCTGCAGCGGCTCTGGATTGCGCGCGGGATCACCTTTTGACAATCGTGTTGCTAGCCCGTCCTCTTCCTTGCTCTGTTCGTTGGGGTTGCCTGATTCGTCCGGCCCACTCCCGCCCAACTCACTCTCCTCTAACTCGTGGTAATCGGGATCGTCGGCTTCAGGCTCCGAGTCTTCTTCTTCTTCCTCTTCGCTTTCCTCCTCTTCCTCTGCGTCATCGACTACTCCTCCCACCTCCACTCTTCGGATGATCGGATCCCACAAGGTGAGGTCGGTCACGTCGATGACCAGGTAATGACCCGAAGAGGGGTAGTAGCAATTGTCGCTGTCGAGCTCCGTGCACACGGACCACAGTAGATGTGGTACTAGCGTTCGGGTGAGCGGGGTTGTAGCGGACTGCTCGTCGCACCTCGAAAGAATTTCCAAGCTCGGGTCAACCAGAAGTTGAGCCAGGAACACCAGAACTTCCCCCGTGATTGACTCCAAATGACCGTCCCTGACCTTCTCGAATATAATCCCCAACAGTTCTCCCTCCATATCCGTTCTCCAGGCTTGGCCAATCAGCAGGTCCACCTCGTCATCGGGGACTTCGTCCTCCTCGTCCTTATTGGCCGGCTCCGCCCAATGAAACACTACTTCGAGAAGGCAGAAGTTGAGCGCGATGTACTCGTTCCACCACTCCGCCCACTTGCCGGCCTTTAGGATCGGCATATCCAGCTGCCTTATCTGGAAACAGAGAGAGACGTCCTTAGCGGACTGCCAGAAGGAAGGGATATTAGAAGGAAGCCCGAAAGTTGAGAGTCGGTACCGGTTCATTGGGGCGGCGCGAAGGGGAGAAGCTCCGGGTGGATGACCTCTGGCACATAAGGAGAGACGCGGAGCTGGCTGAGATCGATGTCGTCCGTGGAGCTGATCCGATCGGTACGTAATGCTAACAGTTGGACCCAGGCGGTCGTGAGATCCCACGCCCAGAGTTGCAATTGCTGGAGGATGCCCGTATGAGATGTTGGGTGCACTGTCGTAAGGTCGCCGTGAAAGGGACGATTACAGACACGTGGCTGACACCTGGTGGAGACAGCCATAAAAAATCCGACACCTCGGCCAGCACCTTTGCTCAACCGCTGGTCCGTACGAACCGAAATTCTGCTGTCGCGTGGATGGCCGCCGTGCAGAAGAACGCTGCGAATCGAGGTAGATTGGGGCTCAACCGTGGTCGCTACACCTGCCGGATTGACGTGATGTGCCCTCTAGGTCTCATTAGACTCTCGTTGATAACTTACTGCAGAAAAGCTCATGGCTATGGGGAAGAAGGTAGAGAGGAAGGTTGCGAGGAAGGAGAATCAGAATAGTCGAGTTCAAGGTCGTTGCCTTCCTTTGAAATCGAAAGATGACGTAGATGATGGGGGAGAAGAAGAAGAAGGTAAGAGACGAAGGTAGGACACGTGGCGGATGATCGGTCGAGCCGATCTGCTTTCTGAGACCTCCGGCGCAAGTCGCACCGTGTTCACTCTGCTAGGACCGAGCTCGACTATATGATGGCCCGAAGAATAGTGGCGCTAACTTGCCTTGGCGAGCACATTTCTTTACCTCCACTCTGTTCCCCAATTTATACTGGGGCGGAGGTCCAACATTCCCATTCCGGGGCTCATAGCTCCAGACCTGCCGATCGTGGGCCATTTCGGTCATCCGCTGTCTTTTTTTGGCCAACCAGGGGAGGGCCTTTTCCATCAACTACAAGTGGCGTTGGACCTTGTCTTTGACCGTCTCCCTCATGGCTCATCGTGCAAGGGTCATTTCTTCGTTTAGGCTCGACAGAGCTACACACGCTAGACTATTGGTCAGTAACTGAAAAGGGGTCAGGCAAGTGGACTCATGAGGGGTTCCCCGGCTGTGTATCTTTTTAACGCTGAACGGGGGAATTAAACTCTCGTTAAATCCAGTTAAACTCCAAAAAATCCCGTTGAATTCGCGTTAAACGCGAAAATGGGCCGCTCCCGCGCTTTTCGAAAAAACGGAATTGATGCCCGGGGTCCAGAACACGTGGCCCTAGGCAAGAAAAAAAATAAAAAAATAAAAAAAAATAAAAAAATAAAAATCCCCCCAACCTCTGAAGCACCTCCCATCCGCCCCCACATCCCCCAACCCCCAACGCCCCAATTATGTGTGTGTAGGTGTGCTGTTTGTGCGCGTATCTGTGTATGTGTGTGCCTGCCATGAGAGTGTGTCTGTGCATGAATATGAATGTATGCGCGTGTGTTTGTGTATGTGTGTGTTTGTAAGTGTGTGTGTGTATGTCTGTGCTTGTAAGTGTATGTGTGTGTTTGTAAGTGTGTGTGTGTATGTATATGTGTGTGTTTGTGTATGTGCGTGTTTGTAAGTGTGTGTGTGTATGTGTGTGTTTGTAAGTGTGCGTGTGTGTAAGTGTGTGTTTGTAAGTGTGTGTGTGTGTAAGTGTAAGTGTGTCTGTGCCTGCGCGTGAGAGTGCGACCAGAAAAATATTATTGACAAACCAAACTATGGTCGTGCAAAGGTTCGGATGAAATTGATTATTCGTATGAAAAAGCACAGCACCTTTGTTGCATCGTAGATACGTGAGCATATTTTTTGACTTGTCACTACGATTTTCTACCTAGGAGCGACGCTGACAGAGTTTGCTTACGTTCTAACGTTTCATTCTCCTTCTACACCAGTTGTTTGTCATTGGAGGGCGTGTCGCATACACCTCTCTCCCTGCTGCGTTTCTTTTAGCTTTTGTATCTCGTTTTATCATGAAAATGTGATATCTCTATCACATCCGCCCTCCTCCCATCTTCATCTCTCTCTTTTTCATCCTCGTCTTGCTCTGTGTTGTCGTTGCTCCACCTGCATCCACAACGAAAAGTAACAATAAATAAGATATAAAAGAAAATGTAAGGTTGACCACGTTTATGTGGTTTCAGAGCCAAGTGTCCACACGTCCGTTTGTCGTCGAAGCAGCATACTTGCACATATATGTACATATATTTATTTATTTAGGCTATAAAAGGATGGAGGGCAAGAAGCAACTTACCTAAAGAAGTGACTTCTTACCTAGGCAGCAACGCTGGCAGAGTTTGATTACCTTCTTGCATTCCATTCTCCTTCCGCACCAGATATCTGGCATTTGAGGGCGTGTTGCATGCACCTCTCTCGCTACTGGTTTCTTTTCGCTTCCATATCTCGTTTTCTTAAAAAATTATGACATCTCATTCTCATCCGCCCCCCTCCTGTCTCCATGTCCCTCTTCTTCATCCTCGTCTCGCTCTGTGTTGTCGCTGCTCCACTCTTCCTCTTCGTCGCCCTCGTCTGCATCCATAACAAAAATGTTTAGATAGCTAAGATATAATAGAAAATACAAGGTTGGTCACGTTGGTGTGGTTATGCATCAATTGCCTACGTATCTATGTGTCGCCAAAGCGGCATACTTGCACATATATGTACATGTATTTATTTATTTAGGCCACTAAAGGATGGAGGGCAAGAAGCAACTTACCTAAAGTAGTGACTTCCTACCTAGGGAGCAATGCTGACAGAGTTTGCTTACCTTCTCGTGTTTCATTCTTCTTCTGCACCAGTTGTTTGTCATTTGAGGGTATGTCGCATGCACCTCTCACCGTGCTGCATTTCTTTTCGCTTTTGTATCTCGTTCACTCAGGAAATGATGACATCTTTGTCTCATCCGCCCCCCTCCCGTCTTCATCTCCCTCTTCTTCATCCGCGTCTCGCTCTGTACTGTCACTACTCCGCTTTTCCTGTTCATTGGCCTCGTCTGCATCCACAACAAAAACATTTAGATAACTAAGATATAATAAAAAATCCGAGGGTGACCACGTTTGTGTGGTTCCACGCCAAGTGCCCACACATCCGTCTATCGCCGAAGGGGCATACGTGCTTACCTTTGTCGTGCGTTGAGCGAGCAACCAACCACCGAACCAGCTATGGTGGAGGGATATCGAGCTAGGAAGAGCGAAGACCGAGAAGCGAAGAGCGAACCGAACACAATGTGGCAACTGCGGACGGAGCGAAGAGCGAAGAGTGAGCGGGCTATGGCGGAAGGTGGGGGGGGCTGAATACCAAATATCAGAACGTGCACGGAAGCGATAGCGCGACTTGATGTGTGGAGCGCCAACAAAAGGGATAACTCGAGGGCTGCAACGCCTTTTATACTTTGTTGCAGCAGGCCTCGCGTCGGGATCAAGGTGGGGCCGAATCGATTCGCATATCGCACCCCTGGGCCCATAAAACGCCATCAAGGTGGGGCCGAATCAATTCGCGTATCGCACCCCTGGGCCCATAAAACGCCAGGGCCTATAAAATGTAAGGGGTACCGCAAATTGTCAGTCGTCGATCAACAATTTTCAACCGCGCAGATGAACGGAGCCACTGTTATGCCAGTGGCCCCAAAATCTTCGTCTACTCCGGCCTGCAATGATGTGACAGTTCCCGAAAACAAGAGGCAGGCAATGTCATTTTCGCAGTTGTAATCTGGACCGTCGATCGGTATGATCCGACGCACGAGGTAAGGCGCAAGAATCCATAAGGTGCGGCGATTCGTTGTGCACCGAGGCAGTTCGTTGCGCGCCGAGGCCAGGCGACGGTTTATTTCCCGCCGAGGCGCGGGGATTCGTTGTGCGCCGAGGTCAAAAACACCGGAAATCTATAAGTTCCGGTGTCGCTGTCATTCGTACATTTTGCAAATGTCAACGGATCTATGCGCTTAGCCATGCACTATCGTTATTGATGTGCTTAGCTCATCGCCATTGCCAACGCTCGCCATGCACCATCGCCATCGATGCGCTTAGCTCATCGCCATCGCGACGCAAAGCTATATCTCCCATCGCAGCCATCGCGCTCGCCTGACCATCGCAGCGCTGACAATCGCCATCGCTCTCATCGCAGCGCCGGCCATCGCTGCGCCATCGCAACGCTGGTACCATAGTTATCATCGCAACGTTGGTTCTATCGCTGCGCCATCTCAATCGGTGCGCCATCGTTATCGCTGCCATCACTATCGCTATCGTTATCGCTGCCTTCGCTATTGCTGTTCCATCGCTGCGCCATCGCTATCTCTGTTCCATCGATGTTCCAGCGCTGCGCCATCGCTCTCCACCGCTGCGCCATCGTTATCCACCGGTGCGCAATCGGCATCGTTCTTTCATCTCTGCCATCGCTATCGCTATCGCTGCATTGTAACGCGTTCCATCGCCGCGCAATCGCTCTCCACCGGTGCGCCATCGCTCTCCACCGCAGCGCTGGCCATCGCTATCGAAGCCCTCGCCAGTATTATCCCACCGCAGCACTGCGCAATTTCTCTCACCACCGCCGCACGATCTCCCTCCATCGCTGAGTGATCACTGTCCATCTCGCTCCATCACTGCGCGATCTCTCCCGACAACCGGGCAACCTCCATCCTTGCCCCACAGGCTCTCCATTATTTGTGCGTGATCCCGCCATCGCCATTGTATTGTTGTTTAAGGCCGTCGTCGGTGCAGCCGCCCATCACTGTGGAATCGCACGAAACAGGTGACAGGTATGCTTAACGAAGGTTTAACTCGATGGAACTGATGTTGTGCAATAACAAATCTTGTTCATAGTTGTGCCTTCTCTCTCCATCGCTGAGGCATCGCTAACCATTGTTGCGCGTCCTCTCTCCATCTCTCTCCACCGATGCGCGATCTCTACCGACCTCTCGTCATCTATCCCCATCGCTGCAGTATCTTTCCTAATCTATCTCCTTCTTCATCCATCTTCTTCAGTGCGCTATCTTTCCTAATCTATCTCCTTCGTCATCTATCTCCATCGCTGCGCTATCTTTCCTAATCTATCTCCATCGTCATCTATCAGCTTCGGTGCGCCATCTTTCTCCATTGCTGTGCTATCGCTAACCATCGTTGCGCCTGCTATCTCCATTGCTGCGCCATGTTTCTCCATCGGTGCGCAATCACTCTCTCACTGCGGCACACCTCCCAATCAGTTCGCGATCTCTTTCCCTTCCTGCGCCATCCACCTTCTTCCCCGGAATATACAACGCACTTTCATTAAAGTTGTCTTTAGACAGAAAGATGACCCGAATTCAGCTGTAATGACCGGACGTTGTATTCGGGGGAAGACTGTGACCCCATCCATCTCTCTTGGTGCGCCATCTCTCTCATTCGGTGCGCCATCTCTGTCCATGTATTTTCATCGATGCGTCGTCTGCCCATCGCTTCGCAATCTTTCTCCATCTTAAAAATTAGCACGCCATCTTTCCCTATTTCTCTCTTGCGACAATCTGTGGCTCGTACTACACGCAGAACAAGCCGGTAACAACTTGCACTTGTACCCGCAGTTTTGTAATGGAAATGCTCGTTTACAAGTGTGAATTCATTCGCTCTCAAACCAACCAACCCCTTAATTTGTCATTGTTTAGTCCATAGGTCAGAATTAACTCGCACTTGTACCCCCAGTTTCGTAATGAAAATGCTCGTTTGCAAGTGCGAATTTATTCGCTCTTCAATCAACCATCCCCCTAAATTTCGTACTCTACAGTCCAAAAGTCCCAGTTTCATAGTGGAAATGTTCGTTTGCAAATGCGAATTTATTCGCTCTTCAACCAGCCATCCCCCCAAATTTTTGACTCTTTAGTCCACAAGCCCCAGTTTCGTAATGGAAATGCTCGTTTGCAAGTGCGAATTTATTCGCTTTTCAACCATCCATCCCCCTAAATTTATTCCTCTTTAGTCGATAATTCGCGTATCTTCTCGTCCCTAAAGAAATAAGTCGTTTTGTATTTGTGAGTTAACTCGCCACTGAACCAACCACAAAGGCAATTTCTCATTGCACGGCGTAATCGAAATGTTCCTCTGAAGTGTGAATTTTTTGACACTTGAAATTTCTCGTTGTTTAGTGGAAAATACCGAATCGAATCGCACTTGTGTTCGGTCTTGTTCCGACCATGAACTTAATTTCTTACTGTACGTTGAATAAGTCCGAATCAACTCGCATTTATACTCTCGCCTGAAAAAGTGCGAGTTTACTCGGACATATCCAAACCACATGCACACTGAAGGAGTGGGTGAGGAGTCGGACTTGAGATACCACTTGAGCCTCACATCAGGGTCCGACAAAACGATATGGATTCAAATGTTGTTGTTCCACTGTTTTGTGATAAATATTTAAAATGTGAGTTTGCTCCCTCTTGTTTATTTCCCTGACCTCGTCATACGTTGACGTGATTTTCTTGTTGTACAGTTTCCTTGTGAATCATCTTCAAATAGCTGTCCAATCCGTCCACTGTGTCACGCCACCGCCACCATCACGACAACATGGAGAAGACGATGTTCGAGAACGTAGTTCTTGTGACGGCATCCCAGAAGCTCCCTTCGATCGGCGTTGCGGTTTGAAAAGGGAGTTCTCAATGTTGACCCCGACGAATCATTCAGGCTCGTCTACGACGTCCGCCCGACGTCGTTTTGTTCGCTTTACCGACGTTCCCGACGGTCAGCGCGTATCTACAGCGCTAATCCCCGGTAGTGAGGGAGTTCGGGATGTCAAGACGTTTCCCAGTAGGTGGATGTTCGTGGACACAAATTTCTGTGGTGTGTCTGAAACGACTGGATCAGATCTCGTGCGGACAGCGGGTAGACTATTAGAAACATTGAAGTTACCCAACCCCTAGCATTTGACTACAGTCGGTCGTTGGTGGACACAGACTTCTGCGATACACCCGATAGAAACGGATCTGATCGGGAACAGTGCGGTGCATTTGGTAGAAATGGGTATGATAGGGACTAGGCAACGGTACGTGCGTGTGGAAGTGCGAAGATAGGTAAGACAATTGCATGTGAAGCCGGAATAGTTGGCTCTCCGTCGATGACAGTGACGGGTGCAATGGAAAATTGGCAGACTGGTTTTGTAGACACAGATTTCTACAGTTCATCGGAATCCTCCCAATCTGATTTGCCGAGAACCGCTCCCACGGACAGATCGAAATTCCTAGGTGCAGCGCATAGGTCCCTGACCAAAAGCCAGCCTGGAACTCCCGAAGCAGTCCTTCAAGTTTTGTCCCATCCCCTACCAGGAGAAAGGAGAAGATATAATCGGAAAAATAGGCCGGTTAGAAGGTCAAACATTCGAAGAGGGTCAAATGTCGATTGAATGAAACTAACATTGCGCTCGTCCCGACGTACAAATGTTGTAAGAACAAGTGTCTTCGGGTCTTGACCATTGACGATATCAAACCAGTGCGCGAAGCCTATTACAAAATGTCCCTCGAAAGGAGGATCGAGTGGTGGATGCAAAACCTCGACAATTTCACTATCCTCAACGGCGGTCTGGAAAGTGTCCAACCAGTGCAGTGCAAACGCCATGTGTGCATCGCCGGTTGGTGCAAAATAATAGGGATATATCGAAACACATTTCGTCGTTATAGCAAGTACAAGTCGGACGGGGTCGTCCATGGCCGTCATGGTCGATGGGGATTGTTGAAACCGAGATCGGAGTATGTGAGCATGCTGGCTCGTGTGACAAGGTTCGTGGAAGAACATGGAGATGCTATGCCTAATGAAATAGTTCTAAGGGGGATCTCACAACGACCCAAAGTTAGGCTCCCTGCTTATTTCACGAAACTCCTTGTATCAAGTCTATCAAGGCGGACTTGGAAGCGGCGGGTCAGACCGTCGTTTCGGAGTAAGTCTTCTATTCCATATGGAGGAAGTACTTGTGGCATGCCGACCTTGCCAAGTCCAACTCGTTCACAAAGTGTGGCGAGTGCGTCCGCCTTAGACAGGCCAGAGACAATGCCTTCCTCCTTCGTGACCGTAGGGATTTCGATGAAAAGCACCGCAAACACCGACTAGATCAGATTGCTCACCGTGCGGATTACGCTGACTGGAAACTTCGTTCCATTTTGAACCCCGCGGAATACCTCTGCCTTATAGTAAATGGAATGGATCAGAAAAAGATAACCATTCCTCACATCGGCATGTATAATTACTCCAAGGATCATCGACACGACATGATGATGAAAACGAACCTGACCGAGGTCGTAGCTCACGGAAGGAAACTGTCCATTTATGTGTACACCTATTTGCCTTTCTATACGCACGGTTTCGATGGCACCATGACGTGCGTTATGCGGACTCTATATGAGTTGCAGGCGTCGGGACAGAAATGGCTACGCCACCTCCGCATCCAGGCGGACAATTAGTAGAGGGAAAACAAAAACCAATACCATATGTGTTTGGCCTCTCTTCTGGTGAAATTCGGGATTTTCGAAGATGTCGAAGTGGGGTTCATGCTCGTTGGCCACACGCATACCGACATAGACGCGACTTTTAGTGTTTTCTAAAAAAAACTGAAGGACAACGATGCCTACACAATGAAGCAGTTGTTCTCGCTTATCGAGTCGTCGCACAAGATACCGCCGAAGTGCATTGAGCTCGATCACATTGCCGATTAGCGTCGGGTAGTCGATCGATACGTCGATAGAACCATCGTCGGCGTATCGAAACCGCACCTCTTCAAATTCTTCATGCGTGACGGCAGTCCCGTCATGGTGTACAAGAAGTACTCTACCGATGCGGAATGGATGTCGGAAGGCAGACCAGTTCACTAGTTCCCGGTTGTCGATGGCCTGTATGCAGGCCCTGCCTCCCCTCCACAACCATGTGTTATTCCCCGTGCCGTTAAAGACGATTTTCGGATGGCTCGTGACAGTGTCCAAAAATTTGTGGACGTCCTCGAATAGCATAGACACATGTGGCAGACAGAGGAAGGAGGAGGTCGACAAGCGGATGGATGCTTTGTCTTACTGGAAAGCCATCTTCGTCGAGGCGGACGACATGATCCAAAAGCAAAAGAAGAAGGAGACGGAAGAGGGTGAGGAAGAGGATGTCCTCGGGGCGGACGAGCCGGAGATCTACCCTCACACCTTCTGGCCACAATCAGTCGAAACTGTGGAGGAAGTTCAAGAAGCCGACCCTCCTTCGCCAGATGCTTCGCTTATATATGTAGGACCGAGGGTGGGCCGTCCAAAAGTGGACTTCGACCCTCGACGCCATATAAACCAAGGTGATTTTCTGATTGTTAGGCCGCCGGATGAGGAACTGTCTCAAGGTGTCCCATTCTGGGTTGGCAGAGCATAGTCTGAGGTTGTGGACGACCGTTCCTCACCACATTTCGGTTGTTTACGTATACAGTGGTGGGTGCCTACAGGTCATTCGTCCGATCTTAGCGAAAGGTACTCCGGCGCTTGGACGAAGAGGTGGAAACTTTCCACTTCGGACGAGGAACAATGGCAACGCGCCGAAACCGTGGCTTATTCTTGGAGAAGACCTTTTCGCAAAGGGACGGATGAGAGCAAATTCGTGACAGGCCTTGCAATACCGACATCCGTTTGGGAGAAAGCGCTTGTGGCCTTGGGGGACGGCTGTCTTTCCGGTCCGTCCGACGTGCCCGTTTAGATAAATGCGAACTGATTTGGATTTGGTAGATACAAACTCCACTAAGATAATGACGAGACGTGAACTGCGAACTAATTCCGGTTTCTTGTCCTGCACGATGCATGACGATGCGATAAAGCGCTTGTGGCCTT
>BFEA01000326.1:647620-659033 GCA_003427395.1 Chara braunii | reverse complement strand
ATAAATGCGAACTGATTCGGATGTGGTAGCTACGACCTCCACTAAGATAATGACGAGACGTGAACTGCGAACTAATTCCGGTTTCTTGTCCTGCAGGATGCATGACGACGACATACCATCGTTCGACTTTGTATAGGAGGCAACGTCCTAAGAAAATAATCGATGCATATGTGAATCCCTCCGGCCTTCTTGGGCACGATTACCACAGGAAACGACCAAGGTCCTATAGCGGGTTCGATCCATCGATTAGCTTCAAATTCCTTAATTCGTTGAAACGCGGCCGCCCGTTGGGCTGGCGAGTATTGATAAGGAACGCAGGTAATGGGTGGATGATCCCCCGTAAGGATGGCATGCTTGACCACGTTAGACAACCCAATATCGTTATCGCGCACACTTAATACGTCTACGTACCCATTCAAGACATTAATCAGTGATTTTCAAAATTCCAGAGGGTCGTGATCGGGCAGAGTGACAGTCGGTCGATCAAGTATCTCAAGGGGCATATCGATCCAATCAGCAGGTCGATTCCATCGGTCATGGACGCTAGAGAAAATAGAGCTGCTAGTGCGGACAGAAAATACAATAGCGATCATCAGGGATTGAGCGGGGCTAATCATCTCGGTCTCTGTAACTTCGGCGTCAGTTTTCGAATCAGTCGAGGTTTCTTCCACGATTAGTCCTGCTAAATCCACCTTTTCCTGCATCAGGTCGGGCACATCGTCGACGGGAGCTTCGGCTTCTTGTTTTATCAGGGCAATGGTCGCTCCTATCGTAAGCAGCGATCTTGGAGGGGAAACAAAAACATCCTGGTATTGTTTCGCCTGCTGATAGCGTGCTCGAAGGGAAAGTGTTCCCTCGTATAAGGTGCGAAGGGGTTCCAAGTCGTCTGCCAGGTCAGATATTTGCAAGATGGGTTCTCCGAAAAAGGTCGAGGGGCTGACCTGGGTTTCCATAGGCGAGAGCGCGCTGTCTCCCAGACTCAAGTGGAAAGTTCGGGTGGTTCTGGGTAGCATCCGAAATTCCTCTGGAGTTTCGTGCTCGAAAAGTTCGATCAAGTGTTTCCATTCACTTTCACTAGGCATCTCTTCTTCGCACTCCTGTTCTTCGAATCCGCTACTATTATCCGGGGATGAAAATCCCTCATGATCAGGACCATGAATTATCCCTATCCGAGCAAAATTAGGATTCCTTTTTACTGTTCGGGTTGAAATCCGCAGCGGAAGTGTCTGAGGCTTCCCTCCTGTTTGCGTAAGCACCAATTGCTTAAAATCGAAATGCATGCGGGCACCTACCGCCATTGCCCAAAGCAGTTCCAACAACAATGAATATGAGTGGACATCTATGACCAAGGAGTTAACGAGGACGTGTACTCGTCCAACTTTCACGACCACATTCTCAATGATTCCTACGATATTCATTACTTCTTCGTCAACAGAGACGTAATGGTCCTTGCCAGATTGAGGGAGAATCGAGTTGAGTCGTCCCGTCCTTTTCACTGTATTTAATGATATAGCGACCACAGAGGAGCCGGTATCAATGAGGGCGTTAAAGGGTTTGACCCATACTTCACAATCACATTCCGCACTTTTTCATAACACTGGTCGAGCTCGCACGAAATGATCTTTCTCCGCTAAAGAAATCTTAGCTACTCGCGCTTCTTCGAGTTCAGGCGGTGCAACACCCTCCGCTCCTTCTTCCTTCTTCTTCTTCAACATTCGTTGTAAGCGCTAGTATGTAAAGCGCTTTTGATTCTTCTGACATTGTTGCAGCAATTTGTGATTTGCTGCTTCGGATATGGTGAGCAAATGGCCCACCGGGACTGGAACGCGAATGTCCAGTTGCTTAAGCGTTCGTAGTACATCAATTTCTCTCGTCCGAAACTGTGGTCCGGGGTTAGATTCGCATTCGACTCATTCAAGATTGTCCTGGGCTGGTCAGATGACTCCGATCATGCCGGCGAGATGAAGGTATTCGAGCGGATCAACCACGTCAGCAGCTTCGGAAGAAGAAGTTCCTGAGGTCGATGCAACTGCCATTGATGGGGAAGGTCGGTCAGGGACGTACGCAATGATGTCCTCGGTTCGGGCCGTATCCATTAGTGCGGCCACTCGTCCTTGATTCAGAGCTACGGGGGCTGCGGCTGGTGGGGGCTGATTTCGTTTTGGCTGCGGACAGTCCCGGGCAAAATGTCCGGGCTGTTTGCAGTTATAACACTCGATTTTCCCTGACGGGTTAGCTGCATGAGAGAACTGCGGTGCATGTTCAGGCGCGGGCGGAGCAGGCAAAAGAGGGAACGACGCAGGGGCAGGTCGAGCAGGAGCCGGGTTGGGCTTAATTAGCCTGCTCATAATCTCTTCCATTCGATCCATGTGAGCCACGTGCATTTGGACCAGGTTGCTCATCCATTGAGATTGTTTGGTAGTAGCTGTATGGATTATTTGTGCCAAGTGCATGTTTGTTACGGTCATAGAGGCAAGATCTTGGGAGTTTCTGGGTTTAACAATTGCCACATCTTGGTTCATTGAGAGAGTCGAAGGAGGGGGAGAAGGAACTGGCGGGACATCAGAGGCGGCCCCTTCGGGGAGGTCATGATCAGGCCGGGGATAGAATCATTCTACCGCTCGTAACCACAATCGTCGCTTCGCCGCTACATCCTAAATCGTGTTTGTAATGTTTTCGTTTCCCTGACTGATATACTTCTTTGTATTCGTCAGGTCAAACTCAAGTGCTTTGGTGATGATAGCGGATAGCTGGTTCGTTTTAAGGGGGACCTTTTTCTACAACTTACCTTTCAGCGTCGGACTTCGTAGATGATCGATGAACAAATCTCGGGCGGACTTTTCATCTCGCCCTGATTTGTCTAACGTAGTTTGGAATCGGTCCACGAAGTCAGGCAGCAACTCCCCTCGTTCTTATGGTCGAGTTTTGAGTACATACCAAGCGGCGTCTTCGCTGACCGTATCAAATCAGGCCAAGAACTCTTGCTTTAAAGTGTTCCAATCTACCCATCCGTGTTTCCTAAACCAATCATGCGCCGTGTTGCGAAGCAGCAAGGTGACGACGTGGGGGAGATCTTCCGCGCTATATCCTTGAGCTTGGACGGCTTCCAACCAAGCTTCAGGGTGGGTGTGATTAGGAAAGAAATGAAAAGCGGCGGGAATACTAACAATCACCCTTGGGGGGGCTGCGTTGTCGTCGGCCATTGGCCTAGCATGTCTAGCCCCACCAGATATTGATCTGGTCACTGAGCGATCTCGACGAGCAGGTTGAGGACTTCTTCTACCTCTCGCGAGCTCGACTTACTATCATCAAAGCCGACAAGTGCCGGCTCCGATACCAACCTCACGCCCTGTGCTGTCTTCCGTTCGGACTGCTAAATATGCGGAAAGAAGGACCAGAAAAACAACAAGATGGGGTGTGCCAAGGATTTTTGGAAAATTGAGTGTGGGGACACAGACAAAACTGAAGTCCCCCGTGTTGGCCTGATGACGTAAGTCGGTTGCTTTTGCGCGTCGCAGAACGCGCGCGTGGGCATGGCGCGAAAAGATAAAAATCCAAATTCAATGCAAAAAGTATTGTTGAACTTCCCACCGCGCTATGGATCTTCGTTTAGGGAGGAAGGGCTTAGGTACACTCCGCGTGTCCCGTTTCCGTATCAAGTCCCGACGTCGCTCGTTGGTCAGCCGACGTGGAGGGTCTCAGCCGCGTGGCTCTTTCCTTGTACTCGTCTTCACTCCGTATCCGGTAGTGGAAACCCTTCGATTCGTAGCAATCGAAACGCTGATACTCAGTGCACAGGGTTCGAGGCCAATGGGGCGCCACTGTCGTCCATGGAATGACAAAAAATGGCAACAGCACTGAGTACGGCTGGAAGTGCATATCGATAATGACAAACCCCGCGTCCACGAATCCAGAACAACGATTTTCGGGAGGGAAGTAATATTGTCTGCCAATCTGTGCGACAGCTTCTCATACGTCCCACTCGCAAACTCGTGTCCTTTCCTCGATGTAAGGGAAGGGGCACGTTGGCGAGGGAGATACGGGGGGTTGGCGCCCGATCAGGGTACGGCCGTCAGTCCACATATCAATCGATCAAAATGAGTTTGCAAAAACCTCGAGACGTCATCAAAAACCACAATCGAAAAAAAGGACTAATTAATATTTTCCTTCCCTTCGACCTGAGAGAAGCATATACAGCCATGCAATAATCGGGTTGGAGTTTTGAGGGATCAACCCGCGACTCAGTTTCAGCATGCAGGATCGACAAAAATCAAGGCGCCCGGCTAGTTCGAGGCTGCCTCATAGACGGTCTGCAGAGGTCGTGCAGTATAAGGCAGATGGCATGCGCAGTGTATTCAAAACGACAGATCTAAACACTCTTACATTCTCGAACAAAATCCCGTCCAGTTCTGGGTCTAATCAACACAACAAACTCACATGCAAGCATTCCCATGCATACATCCACAGTGGAAGGTGCGAAAAATGGCAATGGTGCATCAAAAACAAATCGGGGGATAGTACACACGCATCCACCATTCACAAGAAAAGGAAATTGAGCTCCCTTACATCTGGGGATTACCTAGGAAACTAATGGAAGAGTTCTGGAAGAAGTTATTCGGGAAATCACGAGGACTCACTTTTGTTCATAGGAGAGACAGACTCATAACACATTGTCATTCGAATCACAGAGAGAGAGAGAGATGGGAGAGGATGACGAGAAATATCGAGACAGAAGACACCGGAATCCGACATGGGAACATTCGGCTTCACAGCCATAAACTCACACCAAAAGAAATGATCGGCAACCATGAAGGCGCATTCGCAGTGAAATTCCAGTATGGCCCCGGGCCAATCATCCACTCAACTCCAATTACCGATCCTCATACCCGCACCGACGATCCCGACCGTCGTGTGCTATCTTCCGCAGTTGCGATCGTCACCCCGCTGACGCATGCTCGACACGGCTCGCCCGGATCCCATAGTCTGTTGTGGCAATCAAGCGCACAACCAGCCAGCGTACAGTCAGCCCGACAGGACTTTCCGACTCGCACCCAACGCATCACCTAGCCACTGCTTCCCGGAAGCTGGCTTGTGAGTCCAAAATGTAAGAGAGATTTGCGGGCGCGCTTGCGAAATTTATAGTTGCGAAAAAGAAGACAGACGGGGGAGAAGACAGAGGGGAAATCGAGGTGTATAAGGAGAAGATTCAGCGAGGGGTGCTCAAGGGAAGCCATGTTGATCCTTCGGAACTTGATTTTCAACAAATCAGATTCGTCGCGCAACAGGAAGATCCTCTTTGCTCTACGCGTCTGATTGGTGAGCGAGGGTAATCAGAGGATCAACCGTGCTTTGTGAGCCAAGGTTGAAGAGCGAGAAGGAAAGAGGCGAGAAAAGCAGCGCGAGACGGGTCCAAGATTCAGATGATCAAAAAGGTAAAACAGGCGCGGAAGGAGTAGAGAGAGGGAAAAACAGTTGCGATAGGGAAAGAAGAGGAGGGAGAAGGGAGAGAGAAGAATGACACAGGAAATAAGGAGGAGGAAGCTCGCATGCGTGGCGCCGACAGCAAAAAGAAAAAAGCACCGAAACAGTTACAGTTTGCCTATGTCCTACACCAATTCAAAAATTAAAATCACCATATCCGCGCGCAAAAGTTGACGCGGGACAAGAAAGTCTTATGCCTATCCGTATTCTCACAAAATTCCTAGAGTTTTCTATGACGTGTCTGAGAACATTCATGCAAAGAAAAAGACATGTCGGGTTCCGCCTATTCCGGAATTCCTAACTGTCGAGCCCGATTCCCAGTGCGCTCGCTTGCGCGCGTAATTTCCCATGCATTTCCCGAATTACAAAAAGCAGAATTCCAAGAATCAATGGAACCTCCGAAAAAAGGGGGTCTAAACAAGACACTTGAAATCAAGAAAAACGACGGGGGCTTTGTTGGGCTAGTATGATACAAAAAAAAAAAAAAAAATTGAGTCCGGGGGTACGAAAGATAGCACGGGGTCGGGAATTGGTTTGTCAAAGGTACTCACGATCCCGCAGGCACTCCGCGCACATGGGATGGGGCCAGTAGGGGGCAATGGCGGGCTAGGGGACGACGGTTAAGGAGTGATAGGGCAGGATGCGGTGGTAGGGAGGGAGCTCGGTCCCTAGGATAATGATTCCGGGTTCCATGACGACGTGACACGTGTATGGGCTAGAGTAATTGGGGAGATGGGGAATACGTCCCAAAGCCTGGTCGAGGTCCCACTCGGAAATAAGTTCGTTCCCCATCAGGTAAGGAAAGTTGGGAGGTTCCGCCCAGGGTCGTGCAGACAAACAAGAGTGCTCCCAATGTTCGTGGAATTTCCGATCCCTCAAACACTCGCGGTTAGTGGCACGAAAGGGAATGCCGAAATTCATGCTGCAAGTCGGCGGAAACATCAGCCGTTAGTCGAGTTCGGGTTTCACAAACGCGCGCGTAGGCAGCGATCGTCTTGATCGGGCCTACGTGTGCGTGCGCAGGGCCTGTCCTTGATCGGGTAGGTGAAAGCAAGCGAGACACGTGATGGGTCGTCTTTCTAGAGAGATGGTCATCTATCATGCCTATCAGATTCATGCACAGACAAAATCGCGCCTATCTATCATACATTCAGCTAGCATACATACAACCAGAAAGAATAAAGGATCATGCAACAGGTTTTTGGCCAATCATCCCATAGATCACACAATCCCCGATTGCTGGTAACCAATCAATCAGATTTGCAGATTAAAAAAGGACAGAGAGTAGGGGAAGACAACCATACATCAATCTCTGAAAAGAAACAAAAGAAAAATAATTGAAAAATCCGAGATACCGATCCGAAAAGGAAAAGGGCGACTCACACTGAATATCAAAATTGCTCAGAAGGATAAAAGAAGAAGTCACATTGCTTAGAAGGATAGAAAAAGAAGCCACATTGCTTAGAAAGATAGATTAAGAAGCTCTCCACACCCCTCTCTTCTCTCTCTCTCTCTTCTCTCTCTCTCTCTCTCTCTCTCTCTCTCTCTCTCTCTCTCTCTCTCTCTCTCTCTCTCTTCTCATCTCATCACCCCGATGCGGGCAGTCTGTCGCCTCGCACACACAAAGAGTTGTCACCCTGCTTAATCTGGGCATGCAAGTCAGGTCGCCCGTGCACCACAGTCCGTCGCGGCCCCACGTCAACCCCGCATCATCCCACATGCCCAGCATCAGCTCGTCGGATCGCCCAACTCTCTACTCACCTGACAGCTCTTGCTCGTTGGCTGATCCTCTCGACCACGCTAACTCCAACACTCTTAGAAAGCGAATTAATCGCGCTTGCGAAATTTATAGCATGCATGCTCGCGCGAGATGCTTGGGATTGGGTCTGAAGGGAAAGAAAGGAGGAAGGAGAAAGTGCTTACATCTGCTTGGTCAGGCCGCGGTGTGGGGGGCGTAGCCACGCTCCACACATCGATCCGGTCATGCAAGCAATCAGGCCAATAGGACGGGGGAGAAGTATGCTACTATGCGCACACAGGGGTGCCACAAAAGATATCAAGAACAACAGGATTAGAATTGCAATCACGCCCGCCAAAAACAAAGATTACAGTTACACGCGAATTTAAGGCGCGGAGAAGTCAAAGCACAGATCTTGACGCGGCAAGGCGTGCATAAGCAAGAAGCGTCGTGCAACGGAAATTGAGATGCGCCTAAATTCCAACTCTAAAATTTATCCTTATTGCAAAAAGAAATTCCGAACGAGACAATTTCCGAGAGCCCACTGGGGCTCGACAGCAGTTGAACATTCAGAAAGATTTTTCCTCGCTACGATTGCGCCAAAATTCCCGTTTCCCCCAACAAAACAAAAAAGAAGTTATGACAACTGTTATTCGTCGCGCTCGCTGAGGCACGACCAACTATCAACCATCGTGGGACCAGACCAGCCTTCACTTGAAAGAGATAAGAAAAAGTGGGGGCATCCATGCAATCCACCAGGCCATCCCGACTTAACCAATTTCATCCCCCGAAATAGCTTTGCGTAGGAAACCGCGAGGTCGCAGAAAATAGTTCGTAACATATGTGATGCCCAGGGGGTTCCAATCTTGATCAAGCTCCTGCTTGCTCTCCGCCATTCACCGTTCTGTGGAATATGCCGACGATCATCGTGGAACCAACACGTGCCACTCACCGAAAGATGAGAATGTGGAAGTCATCCAAGGTGGCATTCGAGTGCTCCGGACCTAGAGGTTGTCGGGGAAGGGTAGTCGTATGACGAGTGGAGGAAGAGGAGGATGAGCTTGGGGGAGAGGTGGTAGAAAGCGACTCTATTCTCGATCTCCAGTGGGGAGTCGGGTATAGTGCACGGTGCGATGGATGCGAGCAAAGCGTGATCTTGGTGCGGGAGCGAAGCGAGGTAATCAGCGTAAAGGGTACAGAGGGTGCGGGGAATCCCTGCGCGGAAGTTATCATAATCTTCGCATGAGGGGATGGTGTCGGAGATGACGCAATAGACCTCTACATTCCTGCCATGTCGTGCTGAAGAAGCACGTGGAGGGGGAAAGTAATTACGACAGAGCGAGTAGGTGGCGTGCAGGAAGACGTTGACGATGAGGCGGGGAGTAGAGCTGGTGAAAAAAGGAAAGGGGGAAAGGTTGCCAGCTGGAAGGAAACGGGGCCCGGCCTACGAGCTGATGGACAACGAGAAAATCAAGGGGATGGCGGGATAATGACCGGGGACGAAGTCCGAGCGCCCGCATCTCCACGTAGGCGAACGGTGGGCCACGGAGGGGGAGAGGATTAAGCCGGCGTTGGACTTTTTCTGCGGCATCTGCTTCTGGATCCGTCCGTGGTGGCGACGCCATTTCCTCCAGATTCCTCCTGCAACGGCTCTGGATTGCGCGCCGGATCACCTTGTGACAGCCGTGTTGCTAGCCCGTCCTCTTCGTTGCTCTGTTCGCTGGGGCTGCCTGATTCGTCCGGTCCACTCCCTCCCAACTCACTCTCCTCTAACTCGTGGTAATCGGGATCGTCGGCTTCAGGCTCCGAGTCTTCTTCTTCTTCCTCTTTGCTTTCCTCCTCTTCCTCTGCGTCGTTGACTACTCCTCCCACCTCCACTCTTCGGATGATCGGATCCCACAAGGTGAGGTCGGTCACGTCGATGACCAGGTAATGGCCCGAAGAGGGGTAGTAGCAATTGTCGCCGTTGAGCTACGTGCACACGGACCACAGTAGATGCGGTACTAGCGTTCGGGTGAGCATGGCTGTAGCGGACTGCTCATCGCACCTCGAAAGAATTTCCAAGCGCAGGTCAACCAAAAGTTGAGCGAGGAACATCAGAACTTCCCCCGTGATTGACTCCAAATGATCGTCCCTGACCTTCTCGAATAGAATCCAGAGTAGTTCTCCCTCCGTATCCGTTCTCCAGGCTTGGCCGATCAGCAGCTCCACCTCGTCATCGGGGACTTCGTCCTCCTCGTCCTTATTGGCCGGCTCTGCCCAATGAAACACTTCTTCGAGAAGGCAGAAGTTGAGCGCGACGTACACGTTCCACCACTCCGCCCACTTGCCGGCCTTTAGGATCGGCATATCCAACTGCCTTATCCGAAAAAAGAGAGGGACGTGCGTAGCGGACTGCCAGAAGGTAGGGATATTAGAAGGAAGCCCGAAAGTTGAGAGTAGCTACCGGTTTATTGGGGCGGCGCGAAGGGAAGAAGCTATCGGATGATGACCTCTGGCACATCAGGAGAGACTCAGAGTTGGCTGAAATCGATGTCGTCCGTGGAGCTGATCCGATCGGTACGTAATGCTAACAGTTGGACCAAGGCGGTCGTGAGATCCCACGCCTAGAGTTGCAATCGTCGGAGGATGCTCGTATGAGATGTTGGGTGCACTGTCGTAAGGTCGCCGGTGAAAGGGACGATTACCGACACGTGGCTGACATTTGGTGGAGACAGCCATAAAAAATCCGACACCTCGGCCAGCACCTGCGCTCGATTGCTGGTCCGTACGAACCGAAATTCTGATGCCGCGTGGATGGCCGCCGTGCAGAAGAACGCTGCGAATCGGGGTAGATCGGGGCTCAACCGTGGTTGCTGCACCTGCCGGATTGACGTGATGTGCCCTCCAGGTCTCATTAGACTCTCGTTGATAACTTGCTCAGTAGAAAAGCTCATGGCTATGGGGAAGAAGGTAGAGAGGAAGGTTGAGAGGAAGGAGAATCAGAATAGTCGAGTTCAAGGTCGTTGCCTTCCTTTGAAATCGAAAGATGACGTAGACGATGGGGGAGAAGAAGAAGAAGGTAAGAGACGAAGGTAGGACACGTGGCGGATGATCAATCGGGCCGATCTGCTTCCTGAGACCTCCGGCGCAAGTCGCACCGTGTTCACTCTGCTAGGACCGAGCTCGACTATGTGATCGCCCGAAGAATAGTGGTGCTAACTTGCCTTGGCGAGCACATTTCCTCACTTGCACACTGTCCCCCAATTTATACTGGGGCAGAGGTCCAGCATTCCCATTGCGGGGCTCATAGCTCCGGACCTGCCGATCGTGGGCCATTTCGGTCATCCGCTGTCTTTTTTTGGCCAACTAGGGGAGGACCTTTTCCATCAACTCCAAGTGGCGTTGGGCCTTGTCTTTGACCGTCGCCCTCGTGGCTCATCGTGCAAGGGTCATTTCTTCATTTAGGCTCGACAGAGCTACACACGCCAGACTACTGGTTCGTAATTGAAAAGGGGTCAGGCAAGTGGACTCATGAGGGGTCGCCCAGTGAATAGCCAGGATGTGGTCTACGATATTGGGCCAAGGCCTTATGTCTCTAGGCGCGATATTTCATCGCAAGGGAGTCTTGATTACCCTATTTGCATTTTCTACCAGTCCATTCGATTGCGACATATGGGGAGCCGTATTGCAAATGGAGACACCATGTATGACTAGGCTCCCCAAAACTTATCCTTGGAGCCCCGTTGTCCGTTAAAATTTTCTCGGTATCCTGATGCACTCCGAGGAAGAGGTTGACATACCGCACGATTTCCATTGTTTGTCGCATTTTACACGGGCAGGCCTCGATCCATTTCGAGAAATGATCCACAAATACCAAAAGAATTGAATACTCGCAGCTATTTGGTACAGGGGGCACAATAATATTTGCGGTATCCATGCTAACCTCTTGGAATGGCCGTTCGACTACAGTGGGAACAATCGACCTAGGCGATTGCATCGACGCCTTATCCGTCGTGCAATATGACACCCGCGGTCTAGGACGCGGCCAATGAGGCCTGGTCCGCAGCCTGTTTTAATATTTTTTTTATACCCCTCAAAATACGTTAATTTTTTTTATTTTTTTTTTAAATATATATATATGTGTTTTTTATATATATATATATAGGGTTGTATGGCTTGGAAAACCCTACAATCCTTTTTTTTTTTTTTTTT
>BFEA01000326.1:612067-624436 GCA_003427395.1 Chara braunii | reverse complement strand
CACACACACACACACACACACACACACACACACACACACACACACACACACACACACACACACACACACACACATTTGCACGGGGTTTCGAAATATATATATTTTTTTAATGAAATAGAAAACAACAATGCCCCCCAACAAAATATGGGCGTGTACGATTTTTTGAACCCTACACGCCCATTTTTATTTATTTATTTTTTTGTCCGCTAAAATATGGAAAAACAATTGCTGCACCAAACTTGGCTGGTCGGCCGTGGCCGAACCCGGCCGATTTGGCCGACGGTTGTGGCCGCGGCCTAGTTTTCGGCCCTTGCCGTGACCGGGCGTACAACATAGGTGTTCCCTGTCATCGATATTGACACTGCGACGAGAAGGTTGTTGATCGCCTTCGAGCAGCCA
Organism: Chara braunii; assembly: GCA_003427395.1. NCBI lineage: Eukaryota > Viridiplantae > Streptophyta > Charophyceae > Charales > Characeae > Chara > Chara braunii. Next base: position 624,037 of record BFEA01000326.1, on the reverse strand, counting down.
TGGTCTTGGCGAAAAACTTTCCAGAGGTTGTGAGGACAACCCGTTGGCAATGATGTCATCACCTCCTCCCAGTAACACAAAACTCTTTCTCTCCTACTCACCTCATGGTCGTTGTAAGTGCACCACATTGACTGCCTGCTCTCCAGCAACTCACGGAATCGAATAACCCCATTTTTGTCGTTACAATAGTCATTTCGAGGAAGGGGTTGCACAAGAGGCAGGTCAAATGGCCACGAAGGACCTTCCTCAGACAACCAGTTGTTGTCATCACAGAACTCCTTGTACAACATGCCCGGATTATCTACAACCATCAAAAATTTAAGCAAGTGCGGTTTCGAAATACCAGTAATGTCCGACGTAACGCACGGGTCTAATATACTTATCCAATCTACCATCGTATCGAGGAAAATACATTTGGGAGACTTTGTGTGGGATTGCTCTATGAGCTCTTAGAACTCGCTCATGGTATACGCGTATATGTCTTTCAATTTCTTCGAGGAAACGCGGAAAGTAGCGTCAATGTCTGTATGGGTATGTCCCACCAGCGTGAAACCTATTTCTACCTCTTGGAAAACTTTGAACTTAATCAATAGTGCAGCTAGCGCAAATATGTACTTATTCTTATTTTCCCGCCAACAATTATCTGCTTGAATGTGCAAAAACGGTGGCAGTGGCGTCCCGCTCCCTTGAATTTTGACAAGGGTTCTCATAAAACAAGTAGCGACTGTGTTCGAATCGTGTTTGAAATACGGAAACGATGTGTGGACATACATAGTAGGGTCTCTACCGTGTGCAATGACGCCTGTCAGATTCATCTTCATCATCATCTCGTGCCGAAGTGCTTTTGAGTAGTTCGTCTGACCAATATGGAAGATAATTGTCTTCTTCTGATCCATGACGTCAATGATGAGACACAAACGCTCGTTCGGACAGACCATCGAATCAGTCTTTGCTCGACTATAATCCAATCTATGTTCAACTTGCCTCCTTTGGTGAACTTTCATATCCTTTCGAGCTTGTTCTCAATCTCGAGGAAGAGCAACATATTGTATATGTTCCTTCAGTTCATGACAGACGACATACTTCGTGAACGTGTTAGAGTGCGCGAGGGAAACATGAAAAAAATGTTTCCGCCACATTTTATAAAAGTTGGACTCAGACACGACCGCGAGGCCAGCGGCCCGAAAGTCTGATTTGATGGACTCATAAATTGATCTCTTCTTAAAAGCAGCTGGCATTCGAAGTTTCGGTCTGGAAACCCCATCTTCGTCAACCACCTCATTCGGCATGCTATCCACATGACACTCAATGAACGTTCTCATGTTGGCAAGCATGGCGACCGTTTTATTGGTAGGCCGATATCTACTCGTCAGGCCATGCTCGGAACGCACAAAACCATTGTCGAAGCATTTTTAGTAGCTATAAAATGTATTACGCGAGACACCGAGTACATTGCAGTAGGCCTTGACGCACATCGAACGTTCCAACTCCACACGGCGGACACGTTTTTGTCCACCCTCATTTAATATGAAATCAATAATACTTTTCATCCACCACTCAACTCGCTCTACCGGACTCTTACTGTACAATCCTTGTCTAACTTTTCGGACATCCTCAGGCGACACGTCGTAACAACAGCGAGCCTTGCAACATCCCATGCCGAGCATCTGAGCGGTTTCTTTTCGGACAGCATGTTTCTCGCTCTTTTGTACTGTTCCTTCCTCCTAATGTTCCTATTGGGCATGCTATACATTCGTCTTTTGTCTTGCAAAGGTGCAGGCAAAATTTATAGTATCACCCTTCTCTCTGCATCACTCCTGCCAGACGCTTCCGACCCAGACTGGCTCTGAACTGGAATCGCATCATCACTTCGCACTTGCGTTGGACTCGCCCATGTTGTAGAAAGTTCCTCCGAAGAATAGTCAGTGGCAACCAACTTCGTAGTACTTGAGCTAGCGTGAAGCAAAAATGCACTGGAAAATGACTGTTGTCCAGATGAGTAATCAGTGGCCACTAACTTCTCACTCTCGTCACCAGAGATTGTAAAAGAAGCAGCCATTGAGACACATTTGTTGTGCAAGTGGTGGGGTGCACCTCATCAGGGATGTGGAACTCGATTCAGGAGGCAGACGATTTTTCGCCTGGGGACGGTGTCGCCAAATCCGAAGGCAATTGGATGGAACCTCTAAAGCTCTCATGAAAAGCGAGACTTCATTTTCTGGGGAAAGCTGCAGTGGACTGTTGGAACGGCGAACTGTCCGAAGAGCTCGTCGGGGCCAACTCTAGGTGTTATGGCTGGTAATGCAAGTCGATGGCCTGTTTGGTTTCCATAGCCCGGTTCATGCAGTCGTTCCTTGAGCCGTCCTTGGCGCCGTCATGTTACCGTCGGACCTCGTCGGATGCGGTTCCCGTCAACGAAATCGATCGAACTCTCCTGTGCGGAGTGAACGGGTCACATTCGAATTCATCTCCACACCCTGCAAAATAGCGGAGCAAACTTTAAGCACGAATACTAAAAAATTAAGGGATGAGCCCACACAACCCCTCCTCCACACCCTGCAAAATAGCGGAGCAAACTGTAAGCACGAATACTAAAAAATTAAGGGATGAGCCCACACAACCCCTCCTCCCCCCCTCCCCTAACCTGATCCCCGACGTAGCATCTGAACACGGCGAGCTCGTCTGTTGGTGATGAGAGCCCCTGCAACCGATTTGTCGGATATGGAAGGTGCGGTTTGGCAACTGGGTGGCACGAACGATCTCACAAACCTCGACAATGTCATGCGAAGTGTGCCGAGAACCGAACTTGGCATACATCGGAGTCCTTCGAATGCATTAATTGTATGCGCCGAAGGACATCCAAATATATCTTGCCTCGACTATGGCGATAATAATTGCGCCGATAGGAAAGGGAGATCCCCTTTTCCCTTTTGCTTTTTATACTCTTTTTAATTGGACATTGAAGTCCGTAGCAGCTGTCAAAGTCGAACCCCTTGACTTGTTTGAGGGTCTCTGATTATGGAACCCAACAGCTACAAAAGGCCTTGGCCCGCCCACCCGTCATTCCCGCAGGTTGCTGAAGAGGGTAGGTCCCACAACCGTCTTGGCGGTTCTCTAGCGTCGAGAGCGAAGTCCCTCAAGGCGCGTGTCAGCCGACACTTGAGTGTCGAATGAGACCCTCAACACCGCCGAGGGCCACGCGATTATGGGCAACACATAGCACGCCATCACTGCGACTGCTTGCGAACTCATGCGTGGCTAGTCATTATCAGGAAGCCTGTGTCCGCCCTAGCGGCCCTACAGTTATACGATGTCTACCTCTCACTCCTTGTAACTGGTTTGTGACATTTGGTTATGGGTCGGACACCCAACGGGCCAGGCGTGAATCTTTGTTGTGAATTGGTTGACCCATTTTTTTTGGAGTTGTCTGATCTGTGTCGAGGAGGATGAGTCCTAGCATGATTTAGACGGGTACAAGGAACGGTCCGACGCTTCTGGAGCACATAAGTCCGCCGGGATCTGAACTTGTCACAAACCGAAGCGACGACGAACTGGTTATTCATCAGTTGCCGTGAATTGACTGTCGGCCAATTGTCATTACAAATGCAAGGCTATGAGTGGTTGCAGATTAAAAATAACATGGGTGAATGACCCTCAAGCGACCCCCATAAACCCCGATTAACTCCACCTCCAATTCGAGGCTGTGTGCTGGCAGTGCAAGCCTTTGCAGTCCGCGCGGCTTTGACACCGAAGCGTCTTCGCAGGCGAATGACAATAATCACTACAACAGCGTCGCAAACCGTCATACGTCGAGGGGTTGTGGCAAAAGAAACAAACCAATTCGTCAGGTCAGCAGCATGAGCACACGAGCTCGCGTTGTCGCAACACCAAATCGGGGTTTACCGGGGTCGAAGAAGGGTCATACAGCGACGCGCTCCCACGATGTGGCGGAAGGGTTTTTTTGCATGGCAGCAGCGATCGGATTGTTGGCCTAGACCACAAACGTAAAATATGGCTAAGCAGGGGCGCACCATCCACGATTTTGGAGAACAGAGCGTTAACTGAAAAGTCCGCCAAGATCCGAACGTGAATGAACCAGATCACGGCAGGCCGAAAAAGAACAAGGTGATTGCATCGATGCGAGGGCCACCAAGATCCACGACAGACCTCAAATGAACGCGGGCACTGCCACCGTCAGCAACCCCTGTATACCCCGATTACGACAATACACAAGGCGAGGTCGTTTGTGCACCCATAGTCCTCCGACATCGAAAACACATGCGATGCACCAAGCCGTGGAAAAGTACGGTTAGCATCACCCAAAACTCGATAATCCGTCGGGATCCGAACTTGGCGGTTGCCGAAGGCGCCAGAAACCTGTTTACTCTCGGTTGCTCTCAACCTTTTGTTGCACGAGAGTACGCACAGAAGAAAGGCTATTCGTGGGTGCACAACCTTACAAAACGGCGCAGCGCGGCCCCCAAGTGACCCCTATAAAACCCCGATTCTCCCCGTCGACAAAGCAAGCTCGTGCGCTGTTTCAGTCATACCTGTCACTATCCACGCAGATTTTGACAGGTATCACTAGAACAACGTGTGAAACTGCAAGATCGTCGCGGCGAACTCCAAGATCGCCGAGGCGCGGAAAAGAAAAATTTAACCATGGTTGGAAGATCCCCCTGCAACCCCAACAAACCCCGATTCGTCAAATCGACAAGGCGATCTCTGATTCGCGCGCTCGCGACGTTGACATATGACAGCGCGAACCGCAAAGCATGCTGAGACACGAGCGTATCAGTGACCAGATTCCACGTATTGCGGTGATTATACCCCTTGGAGGGCAATGAAGGCCGACGATGACCGAAAATGGACCCGACCGCTGACACCATAAGCAACCCCCATAAACCCCTATAAGGGGAACTCACAAGGCGAGCACTTTTGCGCACCCCCAGACCTCTGGCAATCAAAGCACATGCGAAGGTCCAGGTCGTCGAAAAGGATGGTTAGATTTACCCGGACCCTTGAAGTCGGCCGAGATCCGAACGTGTCGGGTGCAGGAGTCGCGAGGAACTGGTTTTTTGCACGGCTGTAACTATTGGAAGGGCAGGTTAGCGGGTGCACAGAAGGAAGGCTATTCATGGGTGCACCGCATCACGAACGACTCATCGTGGCTCCCAACCGACCCCTAGAAACCCCGATTATCCCATCGAGAAAGCGAGCTTGTGCGCCGTCACTCTAAATTTCCACAGCCTGAACGTTGTTCGAAATTAACGCGAGAACTCGGTCGCTGGCGAATCCGGATTTCGACGAACTTTGCGGTTTGCGTTTTGTTCGCCACATCAGGGGTTTCAGGGATCATGCAAACACGAGAAATGGGAGCACGTTCGTCGTTCTGCCTGCTGAAGTTGGCAATGCCAGCGCTCGAACACGTCTGGTCGTTGCGGCGAATTAGGGTTTGCGGGGGTTGCAGAGGGGTCTTTCATCCATGCAGTTAGTTGTTGAACCGCAACACAACGATCTTCTAGTTTCACGCGCTGTTTTAGTCGATCCTGTCATTCTACCGAAAATTCGTGCTGATTTTGAAAACGTTCGGACAGTTTGAAGTTGTTTTGCCAGCACACGAGCACACTTTCTCAATGTGGAGAATGGGGGGGTTGTACGGGTCGTTGGGGGGCCATGTGCAGTCATGTCGCATTATGGTGCACCCACACGTAGTTTTGCGCAGCCGGTAGTGCAACCAAAATCCACAGTAGACCCAAATTGTAAGTGGCCACAGACACCGTCATCAACGCCTAAGAACCCCGTTTATGGAAACTCAGAAGGCGAGTTCATTTGTGCACCCCTTGTCCTCCGGCAACGGAAACACACACGACGGTGCTAGGTCGTCGATAAGGACGGTTGGACTGATCTGAACCCTCAAAATCCCCCAGGATCCGCAGTTGGCGGTCGCAGTTGTCTCGAGGAACCATTTTTTTTTTGCGCGGGTGCAGCTTTGCGATACTTGGTCGAGTGTGTGAAATGAAGGAAGCCCATGCGTGGACGCACCGCATAACAAAATGGCCAGCATGGACCCCAAGGCACCCCTACGAACCCGAACTCCCCGGACTCTCGATGTCAAAACCGGGGTTTACAGGGGTCCCACGGGGGCCATGCCGAGTTATTTCGCAGTGTGGGGAGGGCAAGCATAGCCTTGCATTGTGGGGAGAGCAACAAAAAACTAAGGCTGACCGCAAACCAAAGTGACCACTGGCACCGTCTGCAACCCCTCAGAACAAATGCGATGGTCCAAGCCGTCGAAAACGACGTTCAAATTGACGCGTACCCTCAAAGTTAGCCAGGATCCGAACTTGGCGGTTGCAGGAGCCTCGAGGAACTGTTTTTTGCGCGTCTACAGCGGATGCACTGTTGGACCGTTGTCGGCGTTGTGTGCAGAGAAAAATGGCCACGCGTAGCTGCAGCACAGCACGAAACGACTCAGCAAGGTCCCTAAGCGCCCCCTGTAAACCGAGACTTTCCCCATCGAGAAAGCATGCTCTCGCTATTGCACAGCAGTTGTATGCAGGCCGACGCACAAGCTGATCATCATGGGTTTGTTGAAGAATGAAAGGAGTGTCATGGCAGAAAGACCCCTCTACAACCCCCATAAACCCCGGTTCGCCCAAGCAACAATGCGAGCTCGAGCGTGCTTCGAGCTCGCGTGTTCACATGCCAGATTACATCTTTGAGGATAACACAACGCGAACCTCCAATTTCGCTGAGATCCGAACTTGTCGTCGACCGGATTCCAGCAATTGCGTTGATTGCTTCGCCAGGAGGGCAAACAACGACAAGTTTCGGGAGGGCGTCATTCTCTAAGTTGGAATGCGTCATGCAAATGCCTGCATCGCCGACTCTCAATTTGTTTCAGGCTGAGGTCCTTTGCCTGAAGTTCGCCGGGATCCGAACTTCATGAAAACGGGGCACCTCGTACTCGACAACCTCGTACTCGACAACCTCGTACTCGACAACCTCGTACTCGACAACCTTGTACTCGACAACCGCGTCCTATATAAGGTTGTCGATAGCGGTTTGTCAACAGTTAATCGCGGGTTCGAGAATTGTTGGAGAGAAGCGTTTTTCGGGAGCGCGTTGGTGAAACGCCCACGGGATCCAATATTATCTAATCCCGTCTTTTCCGGAATCGAAGTAATATGCTTCTGCTGCCTGCGTCTCAGTAGAGTTATGAATTCAGCAAGTCCGCTGGGATCCGAATTTTGCAGCCACCGCCTTGAATGACATACCTCAACATTGACGTTCCAGACGTCGATTCCACAACACCAGATGGCACTGCCAGGTTGTTTGCGTGGCATTAGATGCAGTTGTGCAAAAGCATAACTATGAATGACACATGTGGAACGAATACGACGAAAGTGGCGAGCCTGGCTAGCGAAGTTCGGACCTCGACGAACTAACATGATTAACGCGTTGCAACCATTCCATGGTCATATCACCTAAATTTGTGATACGCTCGTCGACATTATGATCAACGCGCACGTATGGGCAGTTCGCTAATGATGAGCGCGAGGCCGCGAGTCGAGTAGAACGGCACCGCTATCGTCGATTCGTGTTTCTAGTGATGTACGCCCTTCGCAAACGAATCTCCTCCCGATGTCGACGATCACGACACGAATAGCAATGGATTTTCGTCAATGAGCCGGAATCTTCTGCCGCGTCGACGGCGCAGGACAATGATCTCGCGAGAACGAACCTCATGCGAGCCGCATGTGCGCACGCGAGCGAAGGTTCATCATGTCTTCCCTTTTGCCAGGTCACAGCGGGAAGGCTGTTGCGATTGACACGTGGCGACCGGGGGATCATGCCGCACCTTCGCTCACACGAGGAAAAGCGACTTGCGGGCGTCGTCATGACAGGGCGATGATGGGGGGAAAACATGGAGTTTGGGATGCCAACAGACAATCATCACGTGGAGGCGGGAGCATTGTTCGATATCTGACCATGCCTACGTAGAAAATCAATCGCGATGGCATTGTTCGATATCGAACAATGATCCCACCTACGCCTGACCATTGCCTGTCGACGAGCACCTCCGTGTTCGCCCTCTGATCGTGCAGTGACGAGAACGCCCGCAAATCGTTTTTCCGTGTGTGAATCACGACATCCTTGCCGTTGAGACTGGGCCGACGGGTGATCGCAACACGATCCCCCGGTCACCACGTGTTAATCGCAACAGAACTGGTGTTGAGACCAGGCTAACGGCAGTTGGAAGGAGTGCGCTCGCAACTCCTGTCTACGTGGCAGCGTGGCACGAAAGGAGAAACCGCAATCTTGCGTTGGTGCCATGGACGATGTCGATTGGAGGGAATGGTGATGCACCTTCTACGTCGTGTCCACGGCAAGGCTATTGCGATAAGGGAGCAGTGTCCCACCTTCGCCACACGCACGAAGAAGACGAGAGTGTTGGCATGGAAGGGTGATCGAGGGAAAAAACATTGGTGCTGGTCATCCGCCATTGTTCGATATCGAACTATGGCTTCGTTGCGGAACGAGGTTCCCGTCTGATGACGTGGAGCTCGGTGATGAGGGTAAAATGTCGCGTCCTCTGTATCTGTTGCAGCGGGAGGCTGGGAGCGATAAGCGTCGTGGCCTCCATCACGTTCGCATGCCTTCAGCATCCACCATATCGCAAACGTTGAGGCCTGAGCCACGCCTCCCACACAACGACCCCGCATCCACACACCCTAGAGTTGTCGTCAATGGCGATGGTGATGCGCATATGCGCATGATAGAGCCATTGGAGCAGCGACTCTGTCGTCCACAAATGATGGCGATGTGCATTCTCGCTGGACGGAGCCACTAGCGATGGCGATCTGGGTTCCATCGTACCTTGGAACTGTCGTCGCGGGCAATGGCGATGCTCATTCGTGCAAGATGGAGCCACTGTCACAGCGTTGATGACGTCTTCGAAGAATGTTTGGGTGGAATGGCTTAGCAATTGTGTGGCGACGTTGGCGCAGCGAAGCTGTGCTCTGCATTCCGAAGACTGTCATGCAGCGCAACCTTCCACATGCTCTCGCAACTCTCAACCGTCCGATGCAAAATTCAAACGGCCCTCCGAGCCCACACAGGTTTGTTTTTTTCCCGGACACAGTGGGCCAGCATCGCACGTCACAAAACGACCACCAGTGAGAAAACGTCTGCAGTTGGCATCGCGCCGATTGGCAAATCGGACGAACCATAGGCCCGTCTTTTTCACGAAGCGCTAGGGGGCCTGCTGCCGTCAAGGCCTCGCCTATTCGCGCGGATGAAATTTGGTCCCACTCCCGAACCGGTTCCCGGAGCACTGCGACGACACTATGGTCGTCCATTCTACAAGCCTGCGGTCGCGACGAGGGCCTGAACACGATATCGAAATAGGCCATGCGGTCGGAGCAGAGGGCCCAGTGCGGAGTGCCTAGCTCGGGAGCTCATAAAACAACCCCCCCCCCCCCCACACGCTCATTTCGCCCTTTCTCATTTCGTTGGGGAAATACTGTCGGAAAGGCGTCCCGCACTTCCGTGGCCGTCAACGTCGTCGCCCGTCCATCGTGGTGATGGACGCCGTTGCCAGCACTCGCCATCGCACGTCCTATGTTGTAGTCACAGCCTCCTCGCGTGTCAACACTGCGCACGTCCACGCCTGCTTGCTGCCTGCAAAGTGTTTTGCGCCCTTGTCGTGAAACGCCCATATCATTTCTCGCACTACTCGTCCACCTCGCGGAGAGGGTCGCCTTGCATGCTTGAATGCTTCGCCAACCTCAGCCTTCACGTAGCATCTTTACGCGCAGTGGTCTCTCCGCCCCGCATTTCCACCCAACCTTAGGACATCTGCGCAGCGGTAGGTCTCGACAAAAATCGAATGTGTACAATGACTGCGAGGTTTGCAGTGGCAACGGGCTTTGGGGTGCACGTTAGTGTTTGTGTTTGTGTTTGTGTTTGTGTTTGTGTTTGTGTTTATGTTTGTGTCTGTGTTTGTGTTTATGTTTGTGTTCGTGTTCGTGTTTGGTAGCACCAATGTGCGCACGTCCGGCTGTGTTTGTGTTTGTGTGTGTGTATGGTGGTTTATGTTTTGCGAGAGCAACGCAGGATTTTAGAGTATGAAACGCCCATATCATTTCTCGCACTACTCGTCCACCTCGCAGAGCGGGTCGCCTTCCATGCTTGAATGCTTCGCCAACCTCAGCCTTCACGTAGCATCTTTACGCGCAGTGGTCTCTCCGCCCCGCACTTCCACCCAACCTTAGGACATCTGCGCAGCGGTAGGTCTCGACAAAAATCGAATGTGTACAACGACTGCGAGGTTTGCAGTAGCAACGGGCTTTGGGGTGCACGTGAGTGTTTGTGTTTGTGTTTGTGTTTGTGTTTGTGTTTGTGTTTGTGTTTATGTTTGTGTTTGTGTTTGTGTTTATGTTTGTGTTCGTGTTCGTGTTTGGTAGCGCCAATGTGCGCACGTCCGGCTGTGTTTGTGTTTGTGTGTGTGTATGGTGGTTTATGTTTTGCGAGAGCAACGCAGGATTTTAGAGTCTGGACTAAAAAGAAACAAAAACCAGAAAGCGCGAATTCGTTACAGCCGCTAACTTTGCGTCTACTTTCAATTATGATTTGTTGGATTCATCGATGTTGAAGCTTTTTTTTACGTATGTATTGTCCGCTCGGTCTTGTGAAGTTGTGCGGGAAAGCCTTTTCATGTTGGCAGAACGATTCGCGAGATACAATCGACCGATCCATCAATCAACAACTGAATGTGATTGCTTGCGTCGTTGTTGGTTGATCGATCGAATAGAGCAACGAATGGTGTTGTCTGCCAATCAACAACTGAATATGATCTCTTGCATGTGCTGTCGTATGCAATCAACCACTGAACGCAATCGCCTGCCAATCAAATGAAAAGTCGGTGTCTGCGCGTCAATCAGCTCCGTTGATCGATCATTCAATCAAACGGGACTGACGAGGTTGTGTGTGGGTGTGTGCGCGTGCCCTTATGTCTGCGTGTGCCCTTCTGTTCTCACGTGCTCTTTTGTCCACGTCGACAAACCAAACATGTGTTTTTCGAGGCAGTCGAGTCATTCAGTCCATTCGCGATCTCTCAAGACATACATTGGTCGACTGAAGCTCATGTCATGTAGCGTGTGCGTGCACCCTTGGCCATGTTTGTCTGCACAACAGGTAAAGAGATCAATAGAACGATTATGATCTAGCGATTGATGAACCCTTCGTGTGCGTTTGGTATTTGTGTGTGTGTGTTTTTTTGTTTTTGGTCTCTTTCAGACCACACACCATTTCAAAGCACCAAACAAGCGTTCTATCAATCAAGGGGTCATGCAAATTAACAAGCACCGCAATGAGCAAAGGACAGGGCAGGTGTTAAGTGGGAGACATTTGTTGCTCGGCGATAAATGTTCTTGTCAGCGATCAGATTGACGACTGATCCAACCCAATCATTCATCCACCCACCCATTCGCCGCCGACCAGCAAATGTCTCTCGTTTAACAAAGTTCGTTTGTGTTGTTGTGTTTGTGCAACAACGTCCGGGTAACACCGGATCTTCACACAACGATGACCGTCATTTCCCAGCTACGAATCCTTGGGGCGACGGACAAGCGCGGCCAAGTACGCGAGGTCGCGCGGCTTTGGCACCACGTGGCGGCCAAAATGGAGGGGGTTTAGGGATTTGGGAAACGCCATTTGACGGCGCATCCCCGGCCCCACCCCCCCACACAAAAAAAAATGGAAAAAGAACATCTTTTGGTTGGGGGGGTTGGGCTGCCGACGAGAAGAAATGAAGAAAAAAAAAAAGAACGTGTTTTTTTTTTTTTTTTTTCCGTTGATTGATTGATTGATTGATTGATTGGTGGGGGCGGGGTCGCCCCGCCCCGCCTTTGATTGATTTATTTATTAATTTTTTTTTTTTTTTTTTTTTTTGATTGATAGTTT
>BFEA01000326.1:582958-603221 GCA_003427395.1 Chara braunii | reverse complement strand
TTTTTTTTTTTTTTTGATTGATTGATGGATTGATCGATTGATTGATTGATCGGTGGGGAAGGGGTCGCCCTTCCCCACCAATCAAGCACACACACACACACACACACACACACACACACACACACGAAAAAATAAAATTTCTTTTTTTTATTGTTTTTTTAATTAAGATACTTAATTTTTGGTTTTCTATTTTTTTTAAATAAAAAACACTTAAAAAACAAAACAAAAATTACCGCGTTGTAGGTCTTTTCAAACCCTACAACCAGTTTTTTTTTTTTTTTTTTTGGCCTATTAGTTTGTTTTTTAAAAATGGGTGAAAATCTCGCTCACGGCCAACCGAGGGGCCGACCTCGGCGGTCGGGATCCTGACCGCTGGCCGAGATGGACCCCGCGGTCATGACCACGGGGGATACATAGGCGAGGGGGAGACGGCCGGGACCTCTGTGAAGGAATCAGGAGAAGATTCCACAAGGCGGTCATCTACTGGCCACAAATCGTGGTCGAACCACGCGAAGTCGAAATGGTTCGTCGACTGGTGTTGTGGAGACGCTTGCAACCTCGTTGCGTAGCCACGTGGTCCTGTAATCTCTGTCGATGACAACAAACGACGTAGAGTGCTTGGGGCAGTCTTGAGGTGGGAGGACGCAAAGGGGGGACGACGACGATTCTATATGGAAAAAGTTTACTACGCCAAGGGTAACGTCGTTGCCAATTCGAAGGGGGCGCTGTTGGATATGAAATTGTTCGAGGGGTTCGGAGCGGTTGTTGTGAACACCCCGTTCTACAGCGAACTCGTTCGCGCGGGCGGTTTTGTTTTGGCACGTGAAATTTTTAACATGTTGGGGAAAAAAACATCGTGGTCGACCTCCCCTGCTACGTCGGCCCCTCCCAAAGGCTCTCGTTGCCATTGCGACTGTGCAGCGGTTGCGAATCCAGCGGGGCGGCGCCGGAGGGGGGAGATCTGGGTTCTGGTGCTGCTACTCAGCTGCATCGTGGCGAGAGTTGTGGTCAGTTCAACGACAGCAAGGATGAGGAGCCTCCACAAATGACGACTTCGTCGTTGAGGCGAAGAGACCTGTTTGTGCTGTCTATAACTGGGGTCCAGAATGACGCTCCGGAACAAGAGGAGCGTGGGGCAGCTACATTAAAGGTGGCAGTCTCTTCAGAGGTCGACTTGGAGACTAGCGAGGGCCAGGTTATGGAGGAGGGAACCGCGGGCGGCCAGGGCACGCAAGGCACTCTGCAAAAGAGGAGGGGAGATCGTCATAACGAGTTGGCCGGCTCTTCGAAAAATTGAAGAGCACGGCCCCGAGGACTGCGGAGGAGAAACGGAAGGGAACTGAGAGGGAGCAGGGCCGGCCAGGTACCAAACGTCCGGCTTCGAAACAAACGCAGCCTGCGTCTGGACCGTCCTCTCCACCGAAGCCAAGGCCTCTCATCGACGTCGACGCCGGGTCCTTCCTCGAGTACAAAGACGGCGTTAGGACAAAGCGGGAGTTTGAGATTAGCCCTACGCAGGTCGTCGACCTCGGGGACTGGGAGGATCTGTACAACCAACGGTCCCAGGATCCCGTCCTCGTTGAAGGGATCAAAGAAGCGATTCTCTTGGCGTTCGAAAACAAAGTGCAGTCGTATGAGTTGCCAACCCTTAAGCTGGCACCGTTGGGGCTGCATAAACCAACTCCCGGGAACAAGGCACAATGTTTGAAGCCTGAGGAATAGAGGGACGAGTTGGTGGGACAATACTACTACTACGTGGTGTGTGGACAACACAACGCGGCTGCAGCCAGGTCGTTGCTCGGCAGCGATGTGGCCAAGAAATACAATTTCGCGCGGTGGCCGGCATGAATGGTGTACTTTTCAGGCGACAACTTAGAAGGGTATTTCCTTGTTAGTTCCCAGGACAACAAGAAGGACCTCAAGGCGCCACCATCGGCCCACCGAGACAGTTGAAGCTGTCAATGAAAGACATTCGGTGGCAGTGGAAGCACAACGGTTTCCCGAGAGCTTTCATGGGGAACCCCAGCGGAAAACAGGGACAGGTCCGGAAATGGCGTGAATTATGTATGGTGGTGCTCCATAAGACGTTGCACAACAACTTATGGATTATGACAGATCAGAAGGGGGATGACGCAATCAAGAAGCAAAACGTTGTCCTGCGCTCATATTTCCCTCTGGCTGTGGACGGAGAGAACGTTTGGAAACTGGCCGTTGAATTATTCGAGAGATGGGAGACAGGTAGATTGCTCGGCCACGACGGAGCAAAGTAGATCGTGAGGAAGAAGAAGGTCAGAAACGTAAAGCCCGTGGTTGCCTACATCGACAATGAAAAGCTATAAAGGAAGGAGGTCGTGTACAACGTCCTTGTGGACCCGCCGTGGAGGAAATGCAAAAAAGAGAAAGAGGAGGGCGACTGGTTCGTGCAAGTGCCTGAGCCGGACACACATTGTTGGAAAGCGATGGAATCGCTAACCGACAACGAGAAGTGTCGCGTCCTGAAGAAGGTGCTCGCTTGCGAGGTGGTCTGGGTCCAAGCCGGCTCCCCGGCGTTGGCGAAGCTGGGGAAGCTCAGCGTGCAGGATATGGTGTATTTGGTGAAGTGCGACCACGTGCTCGTACGTTTGTGTAATTACTACCTGTTCAAACACGAGAGGACGCCGGATGCGGATTGGATCCAGAGGTACCCGTTCCTGAAAACAAGGGCCACAATTTTCAAGCAGTTCGAAAGTCGTGGATTGGATGCTAAGTTGTGGGACGGTAGCAGGAAATAAGTTACTGACTCGTCGTTGTTCAAGGAGTGTCCGCGTTACATGGGTTGTGACGACGACCACTCCATTGAGGCGACGAAGAAGTTGGCCGGTCACATGAAGCTGACCATCGACTGGAGAACTAAGGTTCTCTTCGCGTTAACAAGCAGTAGACTGACTCAGAAGAGTCGCGAGATTGCTCTTGCCGAAGGCATTGTGAGCATAAAATGGAAAGACATGGGCGACGTGACATCCATCGCACCGTTCGGCAATGACCCCTTGGAGGCGGACATCAGGAGTGAGGAGCTAAAGGAGGCGGTGGCTGCGACAAAGAGCCACACGTTCGTCCTCGGCCTCTGCGAAGTGGTTGATCTGAAGATGTGGAAACCACAAGCGTTCGATACTCTGGATTCCCAACTTCAGACGTGGTGTCCGTCACATTGGACGCTCGTCGTTTTCATGCCGCGGCAGCATAACCTCTCGTTTAAGGCCAGCATGAACCATCTTTCTTTCGAGAAGCTGCTGGAAGGTAAGTGGGTGAGGAGAACTCAACAGAAGAAAATTTTCCCCGTCGGGAACAATTTATACACAGAAAACGACCGGATTTACATCCTCTTCAAGGGTGACGCTTTGCGCGCTAACACATTCCACGGTGTTTTCGTTAAAAGTGAAATTGTTTTCATGTTCACTTTTTATTTTAATTGTAAAATAACACAAAGAACTGAGGGAGAAATAAGCAAACAACGAGAAAACAATTGTTATACATGAAAGTTGTTGAAGGAAATAAAACACAAACTTTCACCTTGAATGTTCACACGTACACATGTTGCAAACATGTCACTCAAGGATTGACAATCCACTCAGTAAACATGTCACTCAGTAAAACACTCCAACCTCATCAACAACTGATGAGAAGTTTAGGAAATGTCATTATACAATATATTTTCAAAATTGCCTACAATACACATTTTCACCCGGAATGTTCACACTAAGTAAACATATCAACCTCATTTTTCCAAACCTAGAACCTGAAATTCTCATTGACTTAATTGCCTACAATTCACATTTTCACTCGGAATGTTCACACAAAGTAAACATGTCAACCTCATTTTTCCAAACCTAGAACCTGAAATTCTTATTGACTTTCCTATCTAACCATGGACAAAATGTCAAATGCTATTCTAAGTCTCATATCAGGAATACTATCTTGTGAGAAACCGAACGGAGGGAAGTGACCTTTTGCAAGCAAAGATGCAAAACCTAACATAAAAACACCACAACTAGAAGAATCCTCTTGAGCAGGAATCCCATCTACTGATATATCAAAGTAGGATGTAGGCTCCTCTACATGATATTTTTCCCAAAGATTTTGTCGAAGAAACTGCACTCTGAAAAAACCTGCCAAAAGTTCGAGGGTTGGACCGTAGTCAACACGATGGAGAGAGTCTACGAGGTAGAATTTATACTCAGAGCGATCTATACTGACATACGCTAAGGTCCAATAATTTTCGAAATGGAGAGGGATAATTACCAAATCAAAATTGAAAAGATTTATGTCCTTCACCCATTTCGTCCCTTCGGAGTATGCGATTTCAGCGGAGTGAGCTTTTGACGACCCGGGAAAGAAAAAAAAAATTAGAATATACATAGATGGAATGTTACAAGAACTTCCATCTTTTGCCACTTCTGCAAATGTCGAATCCACCTTCTTGATGTAGTCATTGGTGATCTGACCGGCTAGCAGGTACAAATTGACGACTTCATCATTTAACCATTTCCCATCCTTGGCGGCGAGCATGACGTCTTTCTTTTCCATCTTTCACCTCCCCTTGTAATCGACAATGCCATATTCTTCATTCTCTTTAGTGTTGCCGGTAATCATTTCAAGATACTCCTTTTCTTCTACAGTAAGGCATACTGTTGCTAAAGGAATCTGGAACGAAGGGTTATGCACTGCATACAAACACACATATAAACAACAATAGAGCAACTAAGACTTTACATAAAAATAAGTGATAAACTACATAGATATGAGTTCATGTTGTTGGTTGTCTATCTGTTTCGTCATAAGTGCTGTTATCCATAACAGATAAACTGCAACCTGCGCGATGCAATTTCTTCCCTTCTGTGAGGCTTATTCCAACAGCTTTAAGCATCCTTAAGGTAGCTGGCTTCACAGATGGAAATGTCATGGGTGTACGACTTCTTCTCTCATTTTTTGGGAATAACGGCAAAGTTCACAAAGCTTGCAAGCCACAGCGAATGATATTATTTTCTCTCTTCCTTTGCAAGTATACATGTGTCGTTTTCCACCGTTCTTTTCGTCGCCCTGCATGATTGACAAGATAAAAACATAATGAGTTACAAGTCCGACCTTTCCGTTGTTGAAACTCACTCATGAATACCAATACAAAATATATGGCAATTGCACTAAGTGTTCATACAAAACAATTGCAGTATTTCTCTTCAGAAAACGCACAGTTCCAAAGCTAGGTAAATAAACAATACATCTTAGGGATCGACAAAATGGAAGATGAGTGCATGTGATGTACCCACTAGTCCGCATATAGTATTAGATATTCCTCCTAAGATAAGAAAGTGCTCACCTCGATGGTTAACTCTCAGTTTTTCTTCAACACGACCTTTTGTCACACCTTCCATATGGAATGGCGCAATGGGAGATTCTTCGATAGCTATCATGAGGTTAGCAGACTGTGGTGTTTGAGGTTGTTCAAGCGTTTGTTGAGGTTGTACAAGTAGACCTTGCTCCGGTGTACTTAGTATTATATGTCCTTCATCTTCTTCGATGCCCTGTACATGGAGAGTTTCTTCCTCCTCTACGCCCTCAAAAGTGCCCTGGAAAGTGCCGCTTACTTCGGCTGGCATCGTCGACGACGGCATCTGCAATTCCGTGAGTGTACCAGTAATATCCACTTCCATAGCGACATTGTCGCCCACTAGTATCGTAGTTGCCCAAACTTGGTCAGCTGTACTCACGCCCTCGCAACTCACACCGCCTTTTTGTCCCGAAGTTTTGGCACTCGCACCGGCAATCGATCCCCATTGCTGTGTCAGGTTGGAGTCAACCACGATTGTCTCCGCTCGGTCAAGACGGGAGCGCTCCAATAGTGGACCCCTGTCGTGTTCGACTCGACCGTCGTGTGACCCTTCGACAGGTGAAACAACGTCGATTGGTCCCGAAGCCTTGCCACTTGTACTGGCGATTGATCCCGATCCCACTGTCGGGTTCAACTCGACGGTGAGTTTTTTTGCTTGGTCAAGCCGCGAGCGCTCGAATGCTGGACGAGAGTCGTGTTCAACACGACCGTGTGACCCTTTGACAGGTGAAGCACCGCCGACAGTTGTACTGCCCCCCCTTGGTCCCGAAGCCTTGCCATTTGCACCGGCGATCGTTCCCAATCCCATTGTCGGGTTCGACTCGACCATGAGTTTCTCCGATTGGTCAAGCCGGGAATGCTCCAATGCGAGGTCACTATCGTGTTCGACTCGACCGTTGTTAACCGGTAGAAGTTATCTGCCGGCACGCCGTCCAAACCCTATACCTCGCGCCGCGTCTGTCACCCGCGGGAGGGTTGGTCGGGGCTCCTTAACTTGCAAAAAATCAACCTCGTTTGTATCACCAAAAATACGCTAGCACTGCAATGTAAGGTGGGAAACTGCTGACGACGAGACAAATCGTAGAAATGATCAAACTGAGTGTTTTGGTTTAATTCAGAACATTATGATAGTTCGCACTGCGACGAGGGCCCCGGGCCTCGTCCATAGTACGAATCTGTAATATTCGTTTGAGTCTCAACGGAACCCGGCCCCATCATGAAACAGGCTTGATACGGCAAATAGGCTCTACGCTTGTCGGAGAGGCGATACCTTGGTTCACCTGGGCGCGCGGGCCTAGACCTTGTCTGGTCTGGTCTGGCCTGTTTCTCTCTGATTCTGTCCGATTCTGGTCTGGTTTGAACTGACCCGTTCTGGCCCTGTCTGGTCTGGTCTGGTCCGGTCGGACTGATCTGGTCTAGTCTGAACCAGTTTGGTCTGGTCTGTGCCCGGCCTGGTCTGATCTGATCTGATCTGGTCCGCTCTTATATGGTCTGATCTTGTCTGATCTGGCCCAGCCCGGTCTGATACGACCTTGTCGGCCTAGTCTGTGCCAGAACTGGTCTGATCTGGGACCGCCTGATTCTGGCCCTGTTTGATCCCACCCGATCTGGTCTGATCGGGTCTGTTGTGATGCCGTCTAGTCTGATGTGAACCGGTCTGTTCAAGTCCAGTGTGGTCTGGTCTGGCCGGGTCTGTCCTATTCTGGTCTGGTCTCGTCCGGTCTGAACTGGTCCGGTCCGGATCCTGTCTGTTTTGGTCCGGTCTGACTGGCCCGGTCTTGTCTGATCCAGTCTGTTCCTGGTCCAGGCTGGTCTCTTCTGATCTGTCTGAGTCTGATCCACCCGATCTCATCTGAGCCCGGTCTGATCTGAACTGGTCTATACAGATCTGAATCTGAACTGGGTCCGAACTGGTCTGTTCCAGGCCCCGCGTGGTCTGCTCTGTTCCGGGCCCCGTCTGGTATGAGCTGATCTGTCCCGGGTCTATTCAGTTCCGGGCGTGGTCTGTTCTAATTCGGGTTCGATCTGTTCTGATCCGTTCCGACCTGGTCTGTTCAGATCTGGGCCCGGTCTGGTCTGTCCCGACGAATGTGTGGGGCTAGGTTCGCCCGCCAGCTCGGCACTCTTCCCCCCCATTCGCTCCTCTCTCACTTTCTCTCACTCCCTCGCTCTCTCGGTCACGCCCATGTGCTCGCGCTCGTGCACGCACTTATGGTTTTCACTAATTAGATGACAAAGCATTTGGCTAGCTTAAGGGTTATAGTTACTCCCATTGATTCCCCCTGTGATCTGTCGATCTGTCGACATCTGTTGGGACCATCGCATTAGAGTCAAGCTCAACAGGGTCTTCTTTCCTGACGGATTTTTCCAAGCTCGTTTCCTTCGGCCGTAGTTTCGCACAATGGTAGGTAAGGACAACGGGAATCTCGTAAATCCTTTCAGGTGCGTCACTAGTTAGATGATGTGGCATTCCCGCTGATTCTTCCAAGCTCGTTCCTTTGGCTGTGATTTCACGGGATGCTAGATCGGAACAATGAGAATCTCGTAGATCCATTCATGCGCATCACTAAAATCTCGTTCCCTCAGTTGTGATTTCGCAGGATGGTAGATAGGGACAGAGGAATCTCGTTAATCCATTTTTGCTCGTCACTAATTAGATCATGAGGCATTTGGCCTCTTTCACCACTGATTCTTCCCACGCTTGTAGATAGGGACAATGGAAATCTCGTTGATCCATTCTTGCGCATCACTAATTAGATGACGAGGCATTTGGCTACCTTAAGAGAGTCATAGATACTCCCGCCACTTACCCGCGCTTGATTGGATCTTTTCACTTTGGCATTCAGAGCACCACACGCGTCTCTCTCTCTCTCTCTCTCTCTCTCTCTCTCTCTCTCTCTCTCTCTCTCTCTCTCTCTCTCTCTCTCTCTCTCTCTCTGCTTCGCGCGCGCGCTCGCGCGCAGCAACTCAATGGCGTGCAGCTCACCCCGGTGCAACACTTTCCCGCGCGCAGCAGTTCAATCCCGTCGCGCGCAGCTCGCTACCGCCGTGCGCAGCTCCGTTGTGTTGAGCAGCTGTCCGCGCGGCTTCCGTTCCCGACTGCAAGTTCAAGCGCTACCACTCTCACTCTCTCCCGCGCGCTTTCTCTCACCTTCTCCCGCGTAATGCAAAAGTGCGCTGGCAGGATCTGTCCGCGCGGCCGTGCGCAACTTTCTATCCGCTCACGGCAGCTCCCCCTCCGCGCGCAGTCCGTTCTTTCCCACGCAATCCTTCAACCCTCCCTCATACTCTCTCCTCTCTTTCTTACTCCCCCCTTCTCTCTCTCTCTCTCTCTCTCTCTCTCTCTCTCTCTCTCTCTCTCTCTCTCTCTCTCTCTCTCGTGCGCAGTTCCACGCTCTCGCGGCCTCCCTGCCTTCCTACGTCACCTGTCTCCATCCGCATCTAGCTAGGATCGATCTGCGCGGCTCTTCTCTTCCGTGCGCAGCCTCCTATTCGTGTGCAACGACTCCGCTCAGTCTCCTCTCCGTGCAACACGTTCTCCCCCGACGCAGCTTTTCCCGCCTCACGGCTTTCCGCGGAGTCCCCCACGCCACTTCCTGCGCAGTGGCTCCTTCTCTCACTCTCTTTCTCTCTCGTCTCTGTGCGCACGGGTTTCCCGAGAATGAGCCCTCTTGGGCTTATAAAGTTTGCTGGTCCCGCGGTACCAGCTCCCAGCAGCCCGCTCTCACCCGCCGTTGGCCGATCCGTGTCGGGAACTTTGCAGCGCCCTGGTACCGGGCCTATGCCCGAGCCTGTTTGGGCCCCGGAAAGGTCTTTGTCGAGGAGAGCCTTTTTGTCGGGAACCGGGCCTTTTGCAACGCCCCGGTACTGAACCTATTTCCGAACCTGCCCTGGGCCTATCTCGGCCTTGGTGGTCCCCACTCATAAGTGGTACCAGCCCCCCTTGTGAAAGTCACGCAGGCCCGCTCAAAACTTTAGGCCGGGAGGTCCATTTCCGAGCCCTAGATTACACTGCCCTTGGCACAATATACTCATGTCAAATCCTTGGGAGTAGAATGTAGTATTCTCATTATTTTTGCATCAAGAAGCAATTATCATTAGAAAACTTTATTGAACACAACATAACTATTGTCTATCATAACAGCTACCATAAGTTTTTCGTCATCACTATGAATGCATATGCCAGTTAAACTTGTCTCTATGCTCGTTAATACTATTTTCTTACTCAATTATTAAAAATGTTGATTATTATTATCACTATGGCAGTATGTCTGTACTATAAGTAACAATTATTATGATAATTTATGACATTCAATATTCAAAAATCACGAATGCATTATTATCGCAGTATAATATCATCTGTTTTTTAATGGTCTTAGATGTTGGAAATGAGCAATGTTAGTAAGGTATTGTTTGAAGATTACCTTTCAAAAGGGCAATTGTGAAAAGAAAGGATTTTCGATAGTGATAGAAAAGGTTTGTTGGACATTTGTGAGCAGAACCTAGAAGTAACTCAAGAAGGTCAGAAACCCGTATGCTAAGGAAGACCCCAGCGTAGCCTTGTCTATTGAAAAAAAGGATGGGTTGGAGTTGTCCTTGTCAATTTAGTTAGGGAGGATAAATATATTGGTTCCTGGGGGGATACGTCCTTAAATAAGGGTATTCTTATTTTTGGAGTGAGTCTGGCTTCAACAATGATAAGGATAGTGCAATGACCCTGTACACCTCGTCATCTTTTTGGATTACTTTTGGTATCGAGTTGACATTGAAACGTGAAAACCTACTCACAAAATTATTATGACTAACTGAAGTGGCTGTTGCGAAGTGGGTAAAAGAAATGTTTCAGAAAAGAGATGAGTCGGTATCCATTGTTAATGAGGTCAGGGGTGCAGATAAGTTTGTGTTCCCCTCATTCCCGTTGCGAGTCGTTCTACCCGGGTTCCTTGTGAAAGAATATTTCAGGGGATGAGAGAAAAATAAAGACATAACTTAATGCCTCATTTAAGAAGGTGTTTTTGACAGATTTGGGAACCTTATTAACCCAAATAGACCTGGAGGGACGAGACGGAAAGCCTTACAACGGGAGCGCGAATGGTGGACAAAGGCAACAACATGTATCAGTGACAGAGAATCGTGAGGTCATTGGATGACAACATCGTTAAGAAGTCACGATTACCAGATATAAAAATATTTTTCCTTTAAGAGGGGGTAACAGCAAGATGACTATTGAAAGAAGGAATGAGGAAGGTGTGCAGAAAGGAAAGCAAATTGGGTGAAAAGATTTTATTCACTGAAGCATGATATATGACAAGTAGGGAAGGAAGTGGAATAGAATAAAGAAGGAATGACAATGATTTAAACAAAGTTTTCTGATATCGGTGAAAGAAACGGTGGAGTCCAACCAGATAATTGAATGAGAGAAGAAGCATGGATCTGAAACTTATAGGTATTGTTGAAACACTCCTTGTGTAAGGACAGGAAAAGAGCGACAATTCAGCAAGGGGAAATGTCGAAAGATGGTGGAGAAAAGGTAGGAGTGAAGGTGAACAGGACACTAAGCCTATTACCTCAAGGTGTCTTTGAAGCCATTGAGGCACTGACTTCAAAAGTGGTTGGACAGATTATTCGAAGTCTACACAGACAGAGTAAGAAAAAGTCTTATTCAGAGACAATAGCTCATTCTTTTGAAAGGATAGAAAGTTTGACAGAGACATCTTCACATTACCAAGGAGGTAGGGAAAACGTTATTTAGACACTTGAAGGGATATGATTAAGATAAAATTGTTCTTGGTACAAAAGGGATGAGGTCGAGGTTTTAACTAGGACAAATAGGATCAGGAGGCTTATTGACATGAAAAGGGACATAGGGAAAATGTGCCAAGAAAGGTCCAAACCCTAACTATTTAAAGTAGTTATGGCTTAACATAAAGGAATTACGAAAGGTTGCGCCTAACTGGTGGATGGGCGACCTTTTGATTTCTTTCTTTTTGAGTTCTATAGTAGGACCCTCACATTTTTCGTTCTTCAGATAAAAATATTGTACGCTAGTAGTCGAATGTGAGGTAAGATCTACGGCATATTTGTTATTTCCCGCTTAGATGCAATAATGAATTTCAGTAGATAGGATAGATGAAGTGTCATAGAGTATCTACTCCGATATATGAGATGTCAGAAGACTTTATTGTCTCTTTTATACTTTTATGACTTAGCATGTGTACCCTAACAATAAGGGATAAGAGAGACATGTGTCTCGAATTTCAAGACTGTTTTTGGCTCGACATTATGGATTCGACTAAGTTTCTCCTAAGTCATATATGATTTTTATCTATCGGGTATGCCGACGAGGAACACTTTTCACTTTCACAATTGAGTTGGTTCAATGTTTGGTTTTGATAGATGAAATGTGTATCTTGGATATGTGTACATTCTGTGCTGGCAAGCCTTGAAGTAGGATGCTCAGAGACGCGCCTAAGAATTGAAGAAAAATAGGGTGAAAATTGATATGTACAGTTTGAAAGCACTTTGCATTCATAGTCAGTCTTTTTCATGCTTTGTCTTGTATGGTTACTGTTGAGAATGACCCTAAAAAGGGGGTGTGAAAAAGTCAAAATTTATTATACATTTAAGAAAACCCTGTGAATCAGGGAAATGTATGTTATGAATGAAATTGATGTTTTTCTGCCTTATGACAAGACAAGGGGTCAAACACATATTTTTATACTTTCATTATGAATATTTTGGTTGACTTTTCTATTGGAAAAAAATCCCCGAGACGTGGGCCTATCCAGCCTGTGATCGAGGTCTCGTAGGCACAGCCCCTAAGTGGCTCTGACGGTGCCCCTCGATCAGAGACAAAGTTACAATTATGTTGAATCATTCTTATTGATATTATTTCTTTCATATATACATTCAATGGGTTTTGTTCACCCATTCAAAGACAACTGACGAGGGGAGAAAAATTTTATTTGGTCAAATTGAATTTCATGTGTATTTTTGAAATGATCATCCCTCATCCACTTATGGAGGTCAGTCTGAGGGACTTAAAATTACCAAGCCTATGATGGAAAATTGGCATCGTTGGGACGTAACTCCCAGCGTGGGCTGCTGACCAAGTATAACCAGGCAACAAGAGTGGGATTCATTTATGATTCCTAACTCCTCGGACATCTTAAGAAATCCTGGCAAATAAAGTCTAAAGTTGTGGGGAAAGGCTATTATTATCCTCCTTGGTGACCTCCGTAGCTGTATTACAGATCCAGTATCCCCGCTTTGTGTCATATGGAATAATATTTTTTTGATATTGCAATTATTAATATGTGGAAGACCCAGGTTGAAATCCTGGCAGTATGGACGCACCAAGGGAGACAGTGAGGGTCTTCAAACCGCAACTTCATCCAGGAAATCGGATTTTGACAACTTGTCGCGTCAGAAGGCCTTTGTTTGCACTTAGGTTCCCCAGCGACAGGGACGTCACTGAAAGGGGTCCGGGAAGACTGTCGGAGCAAACACCCTTACAAGGGTATTTGCTCATGATTTTGCATATGATACAGTATCAATGTCTGTCGCCGTGCCGGAGACAGTCTGAAGTAAAAAGTGAGAATTTTTTTTTTTGGCTTGGTGCTGTGAAGCAAACTTCTCAACCATTGAGGCCGAGATTTATGGGCGACCGTGCACAGTGATACGGCGTATAAAATAACAGGTGAGGGTTAGTGATAAATTAAGAGTCTCCGACTGCCAAGGCCGGAGGGTTGGAATAGAACAAAAGAAGGTCGTGTGCGATCTAACTCAGTCAGAAGATCAAGCGGTAAGAAAAAAACGGATTAGATCGAGTCTAGAGACGCCAGACCGACCGATATGGGACCCGCGCTCGGGCAGTCGGGACTCGAACCTGTGACCTCTAAATCAGAGTCAGTTTTGGTTAGACCCCGTTGTGACAGTTGGCGGGACGGGGTAGTTGGTAGTAGAATTTTCTTTTGTGTTTTTTTTTTTTCTTTTTTTCTTTATTAGTTAGATTCGTTTACTTTTTATTTGTTCAGTTGTTTATTTATTTTATTCTATACCCGGATTACTCTAGTTTCACATCCGTGAATCTGCCACAAAATTGGGACAGATTCAGTAATAGAAAGAAAAGACTTTTTTCGCTACAGACTAAACCCCGGCTCAATCTCGATCGCGCCGAGCACGAAAGAGATCGCCGTCATAGAGGAATGTCGGGAGCATGCGAGGGTGTGTGCGTGGATGTTCGAAGAAACGAGCTTGGGGGGGGGGTGGTAAAGGAAGAAGACCGTGCGGAAAAAGAAAGTGCGGGGAACGTATGGAGGAGGGACGTCGTGGTGAGGAAAAGGGTGACCACAAAGAGGAAAGGAAAAAGGAGACGGCCAACGTGGAAAAAAGGTGAATAACGTGAACAAACGACGGGATGAAGGGCGAGTTGGACAACAACGGGAAGGTTGTGACTGAGCGCAACAGTAGGGAGATGGAGGTAAGGAGCACGGTGGTAGGAGAATGTGCACAAAACGCGTGAGAGTAAACGAAGAAGTAGAAGGAGAGGTAGAAAAATAAGAGAAGAAGAAGAAGAAGAAGGAGAAGGAGAAGAAGAAGAAGAAGAAGAAGTGAAGAAAGGAGGGGACCGATAGAGAACATGCGAGGGTAGCGCACACAAGTAGGAGGAGATGGCAAGCGGGAGGCAGGCGAGATAGAGCGTGGGGGAGAAACAAGAAGGAGGCGGCCACACGAAGGGAGGAAGTTGGCCACACAAAGGGATGTGGTGCGTGGGAGAAAAAAAGGAGAAGGAGAAGAAAAGGGAGGAGGAGGAGAAGAGAGGAGAGGATACCCACATGGCCGCCTCCGCTCCTTACCAAACGTGAGGGTAAAGGCTTGCTGGGGATATCGAAACTGTCGACAGGCGATGAAGACAACATAGGAGAGAGAGAGTTTTCCATCGATAGGATGAGCAACGCAGCTGCTGACAGGTAAGTCTCCCAACTCGCGGGTGACCTCAGGGTACTTCTTTCGATGGGATGGGTTAAAATCGAGGTAATCTTCCAATCATAGAAGATGGAAATGTGTATTACCATACACGTGTATGTGTGCGTGAGTGTGTGAATCGTGACAGGTCTCATGATACTTCCGTAGATAGATGAACAAAATCGGATGAATCTACACCGAAAACAAGGAAGAATACATTGACAACTCGTTAGTTTAGCCTGTGTATGTACACACATGTGTGTACGTGCATATGTGTGTATATGCATGTATGTGTTTGTGTGTGTGTGTGTTTGTGTGAGAGAGAGAGAGAAACTGCTAAGTCTCAATCCGTGACTAGCAGCACGCTACTTGGATTGATAGAACGAGCAAATCGAAAAGTGGCAGTGTATATTTCTCCGTTTCAGCAGAAGATTCATTTCGTTTTTGCTCGTCCTATCGATGGAATGTATGAGTGTGTGGAGAGAGAGAGAGAGAGAGAGAGAGAGAGAGAGAGAGAACCTACGACTTGCTGTTAAGTGTATTATCTACACCAATCAATTTCATGACTGTCGGACCCGAAAATAAAGAAAATGGGAGACTACGTGCGCGAGCATGGTGGTTCTCGGGTGTACGAGGCATCTGTATGGGGGAACGAGGTCGTGAGTGTAGCGCGATACATACCTGGTGCTCGTACTTCGGGGATGCTACGACTTCATAATATAGGCAAGATAGGATCTGTCACATGTAGTCTGGGCGCCGAGCGCCAGATAGGATATCAACTCAGGTTCTTCGTTGATGATGATGAGAATATTTCAGCATTGTCAATTATGAACTCTTGGTGTGTTCCTGCTGATTGATTCAAGATCAAGACTATCTATTCTTATGAATATGATGCTGTTTGAATGCTGAAGTTAGGTATTGTTCATCTTTCTTCTTCTTATTATTATTATTATTATTATTATTGTTGTTGTTGGGAGCACGATGGGTTAGGTGCTCGAGGCATCTGTGAGTGAGGGATCGAAAGTTGTGAATGAAACGAGAAACTTACCTGGTGTCTGATGCATGCGGCATTGGCCGCAATCTGCTCGTACCTCAGAGGAGATGTCGTCGTCACCTTCGGTAGTGTAGGCTAGATAGGATCTGACATTCGTAGACTGAGCGCCAGCGCCAGGTGGGATATCAACTCTGGTTCTTCGTTGATGATGATGGGACTATTTCAACGTTGTCAAGTACGAACTCTTGGTGTGTTCTGATTTGGTGAATCTCGTGATGCAGTTCTGTTGTTGGTTCAAGGTCAAGACTATCTGGTCTTATATGTATGATGTCGATTGATTGCTGAGGGTCGTTATTGCTCATTTTATTTATTATTCTTATTCTTCTTCTTCTTATTATTATTATTATTATTATTATTATTATTATTATTATTTTATTATTATTATTATCATTATTGTATTATTATTATTTGTTATTGTAATCAGACTCGTCTCATCCAGACTTTTCATGCCTGCAAAGAGCAGCACAGCAAACGGCCAACATGCGCCCACTCAATACTCAGAGATATGACACCCAGATAAGAGTTCGCTTTCAACTGACTGTGGCGGCTCAGCGCCCAAACAACTCACTGTTCACACACCGGATCACCCTGGGTATCCCACACGCATCACTCTGAACACTCACACAACACACACACAACATACACGCACCGGCTACAGCTATGGCAGCTATGGCTGCCTCTACGCTTTCGCTATGCTAAGCTCTCCTGGCCCACTTCGACTTCGGGCACACTGCAGMCCTCCTTGCACAAGTCGTTGTGGCAGCGTTTCCGCATGGCTTCCGGAGGAATGAAGGAAAGGCTGGGCGCTGCCGGTTGACTTATACTTTAGAAACTCGTTGGTCTGCCCTTTTGCCATCGGCCCATGGTGCTCACAGTCCCCCGTGGTACTTGCTGGACCTGACTGGGACTGACTGGACCTTACCGCAGACTGACTGTGGACTCACTGCTATCCTACGAAGGTTGTACTGCGACTACACTGCAGTCTAGTCCACCACTTGCCTCACCCATGGGCGTGCATGAGAGTGTGATGTAAGTAAAATGGGAGAGAGAGACATAGATGAGGTGAGCATGCAAGTGTGTTTGAGTAAGTATTCAAGAAAGCAAGGGAGTGAGAAAAGAGAACAGATAAACAGAAACAGACGGACGCAGACAAGACAAACAGCGACGGACGAACAGACAGACAAGAGCCAGACTGACAGACACACGCGGCCACACACCCGCAGACACATAAGAAGAGACAGCCAACCAAACAGGCACAGAACAAACTGACAGACATACATGCAGGATCACAGAGAAAGAGGTGAGGATGCAGATGTAAAGGCACATACCTGATCTTGGCCGTTGTCCGGGAGAACCGCACTCTTCTTGCATGACAGTTCTACTGCTGGCAACGACGGGTGCGTGGTCAGTTCATGAACTGGTAATAACCTCATGATGGTGGTCCGAACGCAAAAGTGCCAAGTAAGAAGGGGACCCTGTCATTTCGTTGTTTCTCACCTTTCAAGTATTGCTAATCGGTATTAATACTATATTATTATTATTATTATTATTATTATTATTATTATTATTATTATTGTTATTATTGTTATTATTATTTAATTCTACTAGTATTGTTACCATACCTCGGTCGTGTCCATAGTTTCGGCCTCATAAGAAAAACGAGGGAGAGGAAGAAGAAGAAGAAGAAGATGGGGAAGGGAGAGAAAGGAAGGGAGATTTGCCTATTTATGGTTACTGTGCGGACCTCGCGCTACTTTCCACGGTAGAATGAGCAGGACTGGATGAATCTACGACTAGAATATGAAAATGTACACGGCCACACTCGTTTGTGTGTGTGTGTGCGTGTGTGTATATGAAACAGGGACGGACAAAGCAGCGATAGACAGACAAATGGAAAGCAGACAGACAGATGCAGGCCACCAAACAAACAGTCAAACACAGAGATTGACACAGTCAGATACACAATCTGGCACAGTCAGACACACAGTCTGGCACAATCAGACACATAGTCAAGAATAGTTAGATACACAATCAGGCACAATCAAAGTGACAGGCAAACACAAACAAACAGACAACCGGCACAGACAAACAAGCGAAAGGACAAATACAGTCAGTCTAGCAGTCAGATACAAACAAGACACAGACTGTCAGAGAAGACAGACACAGACAAGCGAAGCATGCGGGCAAACTGACAAACAAAAAGACGAAGGCAAACAGGCAGACAAGAAACATACAAACTCAAGTGGATACAGCAGAGCATACGTAGTGTCATAAAACCATGGTACATACACACACAGACAGATGTTGGGGCATCTAGGCACACGTGGACACAACGGTAGTCCAAAACAGTTACACACCCACAGGTGGTGTAGCACACACAAATAGTCGTAAGACCCACAGGCAGATTCCCATTTGGCATTGATGCATGGAAGTGTAGAGGCACTTGTACGCTATAGTGCAGGGAGTTGAGTGCTGAAGGAGAAGCTGCGACAGAGAGGAGAGGAGCTGGGCGCTGACTGCAGAGAATCCATAACAGCGCCAGCCTATGATAGTAGTAGAAGGGTTAGTAAGTAGGATAGTAGTGAGGGACATCCAGAGTAGATCTTCGTAGGTGAGAGCAAACAAGCATAGTGAAGGGAAGAGAACCAACTTGAAGACAGAGTTATTAAGAGAGAGAAACAGGAAGAATTTGGATATGGTGGACACTTACCTGTTGACGCCGCGCTGTGATCTGATGGAGGACGCTGGCTGAGCCAGGTCCCACGTTGCTCTATGACGAGGGGGACTTACCTCTTGATTGGCGCTGAACTCTAGAACGCATGATATTCTTTGTATTAAGTAACATTGATGATATAAGTTGCGGTACTTAATTCTTATCTCATCACTATCTGATTTTGTGTGAAGCCACTCGGTACATGTGATGACACGTATGTATTCGGTTTGATGCTCTTGAGCCAGCTATGAACAATCATTCTCTTGCATTACTGTTACTACTGGTATTGTTATTTATTACTAATATTATTGTTATTGCTATTACTATTATTATTATTGTTATTATTTATTATTATTATTATTATTATTATTATTATTATTATTATTATTATTATTATTATTATTATTATTATTATTATTATTATTGTGAGGATCCAACCCTCAAGTGGCCCGATCAGACTTCACAGTGCTCTGGGTCATGGCCCCAGCATGCAAAATGGCCGCCGTAGGTGAAGGCGGATCTGAATATTCGCTACAAGCCCAATTCGACATTTCCATATAAAGACCTTTAGGCTCCTGCAACACATCAGTTGGTTGAGTGAACGCGCGGACCTCACTAAGCTGCGCCGAACAGCTGGCCAGACCACGAAAGTTGTGTCGGGGCACCTACGCACAAAACAGGGCAGCAGGGCATAGGCGGCCATAGCGAGGCTGCTGGGCGCCAGGGGGTGCAGTGGATGATCGGATGATTTTCAAGACTGAAGCGTTGTGTGGGACAGTCAAGGTCTAATTGAGGGTAACGAGATACTTGCCTGGTACGTGAAGGAGAGGTCGCCGATGGTATGGGCAGACATGTGAACCGAAGTGATCCTGTTGTGTGAACCAGTTGCAGCGTAGGATAGTATGGTAGAGTAGGTTGGGCACTGTGCGCCAGACAAAGAGAACAACTCTGGATACTGCGTAAGTGTGGCCTGCTGGCGTGGACATTGGCTCATTACTTAATTATGTTTTTCTATTTTGGATAGATACTCAATGCATGTGCACCCCGTTCTCATGCATGTAAAAATTAGACAGCTATTGATCTTGCAGTTTGGCCTTCTAAAAATAAATACCTTACATTGTTGTTATTATTATTATTATTATTATTATTATTATTATTATTATTATTATTATTGTTGTTGTTATCTATTGATTGTTAGGTAATTTTGATCATGGGCCAGAAAAAGAAAGGAAAACAGGGTAGTGTTGAGGAAAAAGGACATCGCCACCGTGATGATGGTGTCTACCTCCATTATCCTTCTTCCCTCTCCCTTGATCTGAGTTGCCCTTTCCTCTCTTCTTCACATTTATCCAAGTTTATTGTTGATTGTCATATTCATGTGCACTATCTTGCGATTTGTTGTTTGATTAATGACAAAAGAAGTGGGGGAAGATCAGATGTAAGGAGATGTAGGGTAATGGAGAGGAGAGCGACATCGTCACCGTGTGATAGGTGCCTGCCTCCTCCATCCTTCTCCACTCTCCCATGATGTAATCCCCTCACTTCCCAGTCCTCACAAAATGACCCGAAATGATAAGATATCTTTGAATGGAAAGTCTATTCTGTGGAAGACGAATGTTCAGGCAGTCCGACAAAAGCAGGGCGATTGCGGGAGTTCTGCCGGAGTCCGGGAGGAACTCTGGAGGCAGGGAACTGTACGCATGTTTCGATCCTTTCTCGTATCCCTTACTGGCTACAACTCTCCATCGGGCTGCATGTTTAATGCTTTCTTCCGGAATAAAACTTTCAGGAAAAACTGAATAAACGTATGATTTAAGAAAGAATCTTGCTTCATTGAACGAAGGAACCTAGGAAGAACCGAAAAATTACCTAGTTTGTCTGAATTTGAAAGAAAAAGCGGTGATGATGGAGGCTCTCGTACGGATGTCGCATCGCTTGTATGAGTCTACTAAACTCGATGATGGGGTGCTCGCCGTGCGAAGCTACCCTGCCATTCATCTGACTAAGATAGCAGATTGATGAAATGTCTGTTTGATTGCGGCATTGGTGGCGAGAGGCTGCCGTGCAGTCCTCTCATTACATCACAGGCTAGGTCTAGGAAGTGATCCGGTACTTCCGTGAAGTACACTTCTTCAAACTTAACAAAAGTCATTTGATCCGGTAC
>BFEA01000326.1:560120-572844 GCA_003427395.1 Chara braunii | reverse complement strand
AGTGCAGCTCCCCGCAACAACTCTCGCTCTCTCTCTCTCTGACTCTCTGCGATATTGTCTCCCACAAAATCTCTCTCTCTCTCTCTCTCTCTCTCTCTCTCTCTCTCTCTCTCTCTCTCTCTCTCTCTCTCTCTCTCTTTGGGCTTCTGCAGACGTTCAAGCCTTGTATAACGTCGTACTTACTGGAGGAAGCACAAAGAAGATGGTGAAAACACAGAGGTTGTAGATGAAGACAACGAAAAACATGACACGAACGTTAACAAGAATGACGTAAACCTGGTGTGAAGACAAATAGGTATCGGAAGGTAAAAAACACAAAAGAGAGTCTTGGCCTAGGCGAACAAAATGCAGGCCTTTGAAAAAAGGTACCTGTGGTACACCAGCCACACTTCAACGGTACCAGTGGCAGAATAGGCCAAAATGTGGCAAAAAAAAAGAAGGCCGAGAGAGAGAGGCACCGTAGTGGCACCGGGCCTCTACAAAAAATGCGTTACAGGGGTTCTAGCTTCGTGCAAAAAAAAAAAAAAAAAGGCCTCGTACTGTGAAACCGAGAAAAGGGACTTGCGGAAAAAAAAAAATAGAGGCTCGGCCTAGGGTAACCAAGCTTCGGCCTTTGAAAAAACATACCAGTGGTACACCAGGCTTTAGGCGCACGACACCAGAGGCACAATAGGCCGAAATGAGACAAAAAATCGGAAGGCAAAAATGGAGAGTCACCGTAGAGGCACCGGACCTCTACCAAAAAACAAACCGTGTGGCAGGGCACATTTTGGGAGGGGAGAGGATGAAGTGATGGGGGGGGCGGGGCAATCAACGAGTTACGGGGGGTCTACCATCATGCCAAAAAAAAAAAAAGCCCCCGGACACTAAAACCAAGAAAAGGAAGTTGCGAAAAAATAAAAAAGATCCTCGGCCTAGGCCAAGCAAGCGAAGACCTTGGAGAAAAGGAATTGTGGCCCTGGAGACAACGGAGTTTCGAAATGAGGTCATCAGATTGACAGAACTCGTCATCACCGTGTCCAACGTATGTTGAACCGTGACACAATTTCTTGTTTTTTTTTAATTATTTTTTTCCTCGCAACAAAAGTTCGATTTATTTATTTTTTGTCTGTCGATGTCACATATTTATTTTTTTTCGCCTTGTGCACCACAACACCTCACGTCGCGGAAAGCACCTAGGTTCACTACTGCGGACCGCTCTTCCACCAACGACCGACGTTTCAAAGGACATTTCCACGCACTTGTAAACTCCCTCGCGAGGGATTTTCGAAAAAAAATTGAAAGTCACAGTGACAGACGTGTTGGAAACATGTTGGAACTATGTTGATCAAATGTTAATCAGATGTTGAAAACATATCGGCCTAATGTTGGCAAACGGTTGGAAACATGTTACCGGCCCGTCTAAACGATTGGTCGCACCGTTTCACCCTCTTCGTACGTTGGATCCAACTTGTGTGTAAGTTGAAACCATGATGAAATTTTGCTACAATTTTTCTGTTGGTCGAGATCGTTCGCGCCCAAAAACTTGGTGGCCAGCTCCAAAAGAAGTTAGCCCGGTGGTACGACGATTAAGATTCGATCCCCGTATCAGTGGGGTGAGAGTCAAGTACTGGTACCTACTAGGTAGCTCCTCCTACGATAGAGAAAGGAGCAACTTTTCTATAAAAAGAGCTTGCCCAGTGACTATCCCCCCCCTCTGCCAGTGGCCTTGCAGGCCCTGCCTGCCTGTCGCCTTGCCAGCTTGACCTGAGGCCTTGCAGACCCTGCCTGCATGCCTGTGGTCCAACTGCCTCGCCTGCTTCAGGTTTTTCAGATCCAGCCTGCCCGAAGCCTAATAGACTTGCCGGCAGGTCCTGCCTCCTCGGTTGGCCGCGTGACCTCGACATCGGTCTATCAACCCCCTACCTCAATTCCAACCCCCGCGGCCCAAAAAAAACCCTTCTACCTATTCCCCTTGAGTCGCGGCTCTATACCCGACGCGTCCCTCTTTTTAGCCTACTTAGGCCCTGAATCGCGCGGTTGAGCAGCCGTAGCATTCCCACATCCGCACACCTCTACAACCTTGACAGAAATGAAGCATCACCGAGTACTGACATTACTCTCGGTTGCCACCGACATCCGGACTAGGGTTAAAAAAATTTAGTCTCTGAGTCATAGGTCAGGTCTGCATAAAATTTTGACAAACGTCAGTCTCATCAAGTCCTTCAATTCAAAGAAAGAGTCGGACAGCGTCCGACATTTAAAATCCCCGGCAAATTCCCTTATCAGGGTATTTGCCCCGACAACATTCCCGGACCCCATTGAACGACGTCCTTATTGTTTGCCATCAAAATAGAAGTCAGGGTTTTATAAAATGATTACAATACACAACAATTCCACAATCCGCGAAGAATTAAGTCGAAGTCTTCTTCTATTGACAACCACTCAACAAATTTTTATCTTCTTAGAGTGGTACGAGAAGTCCTCCGACTAGTTTCAAGCTACATTCATTTGGTTGATACTATCATTTATCTGAAATCGGTAAGATTAACCCCCCTGGCGGGTCTTTCGCGTCATGATTAACCCTGACGGGTCTTTCTATACATGATTAATCCCCTTACGGGTCTTTCGAACGTATAAAGTTTCTGGAGTTGTTGAGACGAAGTCTTAAAGACCCAAAATATGTTTATATTACTCAATATCACATCTTAACCAAGTAATAATTCATGTCGCAACCCTTTTTCCATATAAGTCCTTGAAAAGCGCACTTAATCAAAACAGGTTTCCCTACCGCTCATAAAGACAAGTTTCACTACCGCATACGAACTGCTCTCAATTAATCTTTGGAAATAAATTTGATCAAGACATATTGCTCTGCCGCAGATATACTCTTCAAAGATCGAAGGGAAACTCTAATCAAGACAGATTTCTTTGTCGCAGACGGACTCTTTTTAATCTAAAGTTGAGAACAAAACGTTGATCAAGACATGTTTCCCTGCCACAGACGAAATGCTCTAAATTAATTTTTCAACAAAAAATGTGATTCAGACAGATTGTTCTGCCATAAATATACCCTTCAAAGATTGAAGGAGAACTCTGATCAAGACAAGTTTTCCTGCCGCAGACAAACTCCTCTTCATTCCATCTTTGAAGAGAAGAATGATCAAGACGGGTTGCCCCATCGCAGACCAACTCCTTAAATTTCATATAATGACTTAAATGAAGGACAAGATCGTTTAAGACAGGTTACCCTGTCTCTGACGAGTTTTTTTATTAATTTAAGTAGCGACATTAAATTACTATAGTGAAATTTACTATACTTCACACTATGTCAAATGTTGTCGATCTTTCTGTGAAATGCGTCGGGGAGTGGTTTAATCCTCTTCAAGTGATAGCATCTCGACATCAAGCCCCGCTTTAGATTCGAGCCTTACCACATTCCCTCCGAATCCGGTCCTTGAAATACTCAGCAATTTATTAGTATGAGCAGGATAGCCCGAACCGTACTAAGTCCGGTGTGAGTTACCAGCTCACGTTCTTTCCCAGCAAGGTGAACCCGATAAAAACAATAGAGCTAAAGTGCTAAATCCAATCTGAATGTTCTTAGCGGTAACTACCCTGGTCACCATCAAAACTGATGAGCACCTTCAACACCTTCATCCCTTTCAGTGATAGTGTACTCTTCCTTCCTTAAACGATAAAGGGTCCGGATGACAGCATCCCACTATGGACCAGGAGCATAACTACGGCATAGGCCTCACCATCACTTACAGAGCTCACAACTTTATCGCAAAAATATTATGACATGATAGCAAACAAGATCTCAAAACTTATAATGTCAAATAGATAACTCAAATACATGTCTTATGGAAAACAAATACACATTCAAAATCACTTTCACAAGGCAAACACATCACTATCCCGCCCAAGAGTTAGGTTGATCTAAAGGAGAGATCATATATTCCTGCATTTGTCAATGATTGAAAATATAATAACAAAATGTAATAATTTGAATCAGAGCGTAAAAAAATGGTCTTTTTAAATATGTTTTTGTAGACGGCTCGAATAGTGTTTACAAAAATAAACGTGCATACGATATACTTTAACAACTTCATCAAACAAAACTCTGGTAGCACGACCTCATCAAAATATTTCTAAAATGGTCTTAACTAAAATTTGTTTATAAGAGGTTGAAAAAATCATGACCCCACACAGAATTACAACATTTTATAAAAAAATTGCACAGAAATTAAACGACTTATTTTTCGTCAACTTTCGACCCCTTAAACCTACTCGGAGTATGTCAGACTCTACCACAACTTCTACACACAATGTTCTTCCAATATTCTCTCCTTCTCTCCGTTCGCCGCTTTTCTCATCGTCGAGATAGTAACAGGCATGACTCCTCCTTCTGAGCAACCCGAGTAGAGAGGTTATTCATACAAACTTTCGTACTCTTTCTACTAATGGGAAGCGAATCAATTGTTTCTCTAAATCCTTCTTTATCTCGCTCATCATTTCCCTTACTTTTAAAATCATTGAAGTGATGGTTGAATCCTCTTTTCTTTTACCAGTTTGACATTGCCTCTCAAACTCCATCAGGCGGAGTTGCAGATGAAGTGTCTGATTCAAAATCCCTTCGTTGAAATTTGATCAGATCCTGGCCCAATCTGATTTGCCGGTTACCCCACGGATGAACTTATGCTGCTCTGCCTGAGAGAAATTTGCGAGAAAAAAATACATTTTTATTTATATGTTAAACCTTGTATCCGACAAGCGGTCCTTTCATAGTCAGGAAAAAATTTCTCTTCTACTACGAACGCATCCCGCTTGATATTCTTCAAATCCTCTAATTGTGTCAATTTATCCCCTAGCCAAACCTTCTCTAACAATGACATTTCGAAAATCCGACCATGTTGATCCTCCGGCTGTTTTTTGGACTACATCCACAACATCTTTTTCAACATATCTTTGAATCAATCGCAACATTTTATGATCATCACAGTTATTGATGGATGAAAGGTGCTCAAATTTATCCAGATGAGTAGAAACAAAGTTGTCATCGAAAAAATCTATTTTTGCTTTTAGCAAACTTTCCCTCTCTGCATCCCTGTGTTTTAGGAGATGAACCATCCTTTGAAGATTCGATAAATCCCTATCTTGATAACCACCTTCGCTTCCACTCGTTGCGTCCATTTTTCCTGGCATTAATAGAAAATCAGGTGAAACATTAGCCTAACTTGAAACAGTTTAATTCAATTCATTAATCTAACTCCACATTCGCTCTACTATTACATCTCTTTTACTTCTCTTATCTCCTTCAACCAGGATGATTGGAGAATTCATCAAGTTAAGCCTGATCCACTCCTCATTTCTATTAACAATACCCTTTTCCACATCCAATTTAAAACGTCTGCAAAATTTTATATTATAACCACTTAGAGCACAATAAATACATTTCAAAGACTTATAGTAGGCTAAAGTCTGCCTCCTCCTTTCCTTCTTAATTAGTCGTTCACCATCCATATGAGTTGGCGACTTGACATCCGAAGCGGTTGGAATATCTCCTCGAGATTTACACGGTCTGACATTTCCGACTCCCCTGTCTCGATGACTGGTTTCTTGACCCCCTTGCACCAAGTTACGCGTAACTCTCTCAACCTTAGTGAGTTTGTGATAATGTTTGAACTGCTCCCCCTCACATGCTTCATCACTATTGAAATCTCATTACTTTCTCTTCCCCGTTATATCTCCACCTATAGATGACTTAAAAAACTTAGCAATCATTAATCTCTCGAAATTGTTTCAACTTTTAGCTTCAGAGACAAACTTTGGCACATCATTACGCATGTCATTATGCACCCATGACATCACTCTCTTTAACATCATCTGCTCACTCCACTCATGAGTAGCAGCCAATTGTTTGAAAGTTGAAAGAAATTGTACAACATTATCTCCATTGAAAATCGACACATCGATCTAAGGAGCAGTAGCTCCTCCTTCGATCTTCTCTCTGAGCATTTCAATCAACTTCTCCATGTTGTCCCAAAGATCGTCATTCAGCCTGTTACCTTCCGTCATCTCACTATGAGAAGATTAACCTGCAAGCGATAAGACATATAGGCAAGAAGCTTAAATGACTCATAAGGTCTATTAAATATCAATCATGCCTATCTTTGAAAGATAAAAATCAAAATAAATCATTAAAATACCCGAGTGGCGTTCCACCCGAGACAACAGTAGGTAGCCGTTATCCTCGGCAACGGCACCACCTGTCGAGCGCATCGGCCCCTGCCTTTTCTTGCGAAGAGGAGGGAGCCCTCCCGATTGTGTCATGGAGGAGGTAAACAAAAACTATAGACTAGTATAGAGACAACTAGGGGTCGGTGCACAAATAATCCCGCGGACCGCCGAGACGGTCGTGGTCGCGTCGTCCCTTCGCCGCTCTAGCTGGGTGCGCCAACTGTACATCTTGCAGTCCTCTACGAAAGGATAGTTTCCAGCGGGGCATAAGCTTCCTTCCCTAAGGGGTTGTCACCACCCTTAGGGGCGTATCCCTACCAAGCTACCGACCCACGTGCGAAAACTTTTACATGCAGTTGTAAAGGTGGGTCAGTCGATGACATTTGCTCACTCGCTGTAGTATAGGTACGCGCAATTAAAACGCCTATTGAACCCAACCCGGATGTCGTTCATTCCTTAGGGCACTAATCTCCTAAGCACGAAGCGTACACCGGTCGGCTAGGACGGTCTCAACCAAGTGTGGGACCCCAAATGTCCTAGTCCCTTTTGTCACCAGTTAAAAAAAAAGACATAACAACCACACATAGTTACATAAATAAAAATCGACCGTAGTCGACATGAACATATATCCAATCTGAAATGATAACCGAACGAATCTAAATCATCATTAGATATATCAAATAACACAATATCAAAATAAAATCCTACCATCCCGGGACGAATTCAAAAAAAATCATACATCCGCTAACGAGGAGTTGACTTTCAACAATAACCTTAATGCAGCCGACACGGTAGTCGGTATGTCTTAGATTTGACTTAAGATGGGATGCACTGTCAAAGTTATTCATTCCCTCCTACCGTCGGCCTAAAATTGGACACGCACATACCCGTCTCCATACGTTTCTCAATCTTTTTGGATGACAAACTATTTGCGGATGATTCTTGATCAGGGACATTGCTTGAGGTGTTGCATGCCTCTCCCTCTAAGAAGTAGTCTGGGGTACTCCTCCTCGCCCGAGCACAAGACTCGGATCTCAGAAGTCGGGCCGTATCCACCGAATTGGCTAAGTTCCCCCCTGTAGAACGGTCCTCTCTGGGTCGATAACAAGGCCGATTCCTAAAGCAACGAACCCTCGCCCCAGATGCTTCCTGAAAAAAGAGAATGAGTTCACCACAAGTAGACTTTCAGTTGTCCTCTTCGTTTCATACCCAAGGTAATTCAAACGAAAATCGTTCGAACAAATATAAAATAAGAACCATTTAGATAGATAAAAGTCATTCATAAAAAAAATGGTTAATCTTTGGAAAAAGACTACGTTCGTTTGACCTTATCTGCTTTGTTTGATTCGAATTCGTTTTACGGTGCGCACAAAATTGACATTTTTCAAAACAACCAACCCTTCTTCGCATGCAGGCAGGTGAGAAGTCAAAACAAGACACTCATTTTCCAGTTCTCAAATAGGCATAGTCAATCTCCTTTGCAAACATCTTTTTACCTATCTACACAACACACAGAGACAACAAGTTCAAGAGAAAACCAGTGCAATCCCATGCTCAAGTCAGACCATTCCATTCACATGCACGATACGCATGACTTTCCTCTACCTTTTCAACGAACATTAATGAACAGGGTCAAGCAAAGTATGGGTTCACACAGGTGTGAAGGGAAATTTGAGTCAATCGACTGACTGACCTTGAGTGAAGTGTTGCCGAACGCGCTTTGGCTCACTCAAGAAAGTCAAGAAATAATATACTTGTCGCCAAAGAAAACTGCAGTTCCAAGCCAAGTCTCAAGCCAACTGCTTGTCCCAATCTGTTCCCCACTCGCAAGTCCCACACGCGGTAGTCCGAGATTCGATGGCGGCAAGTCGCACAAGTCCCAAAAACAAATGTTGTTTCCAACACAGTCCCAACTGGTCCCACGTCTATCCCAACCGGTCTCAAGTGGTCCCTAATGGTCCTACGCCAACAACATTCGCTCCTCATGCATATTTCATAGTGCGCCGCGCGCCAACTGCCACCATGTCACGTTGTCGCCACCGCACACTCCAACTCTGGTAGCACAACCTCATCAAACAAAACAGACGTCGCGCCGTAGAAAAAAAACTTTGTCGCTATCGTGCCACAAATCCCTGTTGTCTTGTCGTTACTCCATCAACATCTCCACACGAAAGAAAAAACAAGCATCGCCGCACCACCAATCCGACAGCATCTCCCCGCAAAAAAAAATCAAGTGTCGCTGCGCCGCAAATCCGGCAGCACTTCCCCGCCAAAAGAAAAATCAAGTATCACCGCGCCGCAAATCCGGCAGCACCTCCCCAACGTGTAAGAAAATAGCTTCCAGGGATGCTGCACCGCTCATGAAGCATCTCCCCAGTAGTGCCTATATGACCGCTGATGACGTCGTGCCACAACACCCTCACAGCGTCGCAGCATCGTCGTCGCCCCCTGTCGCATCTCACGACCGCTCCTCGCTGCGCTACCGTAAATCCCCCCTAGAGACTAACCAGCCATTGGATGGAGCAGAGAGCCCCAGCCAGGCTATGGATATCTCCTCCTCCTCGCCGCACTCCACTGCCGTCCTCCAGCTCCGTCTGCAGCACTCCTTCCTCCTCTCCAACACTCCAACAATAAGGGAACTGTGTTGTCGCACACAGGTTGCTGGAGGCAATTATGAGGCAGCTGGAGGATAACTGCCTCTTTTGTAGTGGTTGAAGAAGGCGGCAACAGCCTGAGCTGCCCCCAGGCAAAATTCGTCACTTGCCTGGGGCCCTTGATCTCAACGCGATCAAGGATCCGAGGTCGTCGCACCTCAGCCACACACTTAGGGAGGCAGTTATACTCAACTGCCCCCCTCTTTTCCCCTACTCTTTGTGTACTCAACCTCATGCTGAGCACAAGTGCACTAGAAAAATGACAATTTCCAACCAAGTTCCCTTCACCACCTCTTAGGATCCCCAGCCTCTGGCCTGAGTCACATTCAAGCCAGTTTGGCCTATATCTGACCGTAGCCATGACCACATTCGTGGTCGTGGCTTTTTCTTTTCCCGTCCTCGTTTTTTTTTTTTTTTTTTTTTTTTTTCCACCCTGTGCTTACTGTGTATCCGCGGCCATGTACGTGGACATGAAGTCGATAAAGCTAACGCGACAGTCGAGAGTGAGCCCGGACGAGTGCGCGAGATGAGGACGGACAAAGCAATCGACACAGGTAAGAAGGAGAGAGGGGATATGGGAAGGAGGGGAGAATGAAGGAGGAAAAAAAGAAGAAGAAGAAAAAAAAAAAAAAAAAAAAAAAAAAAAAAAAAAAAAAAAAACACAAAAAAAAAAAAAAAAAAAAAAAAAAAAAAAAAAAAAAAAAAAAAAAAAAAGTAGGAGGAGGGAGGAGAGGAAGGCGAAGGACGAGGGTAGTACAACTCGCAGATAGCGCAAAAGGACCCCGCTTTCCAAAAATAAATATTGACACAACGTGGAGCGAGGTCAGGCGATTACTCTCGACATGTCCCGACATGTACTCCTCGTTTTCTTATGAAAGGGCAACTCGTTTTCGAAAATCAGTTGCCCCCCTCCCCTTGTCGCTTCGCAGAGCCGAACTAGAGTCAGGCTCAAAGGGGTTATCTC
The DNA here is from genome assembly GCA_003427395.1 of Chara braunii. Lineage (NCBI taxonomy): Eukaryota > Viridiplantae > Streptophyta > Charophyceae > Charales > Characeae > Chara > Chara braunii. Next base: position 563,004 of record BFEA01000326.1, on the reverse strand, counting down.
CCCTTGCCTGCGCCGATATCTGGACCGAATGGGCACCAGATATAGGCGTGCGGCCTTTGAGACCCCTCTCTCTCTCTCTCTTTCTCTCTCTCTCTCTCTCTCTCTCTCTCTCTCTCTCTCTCTCCAACAGTCCCGACCATCGCCACCGTTGTTGGCAGCTGAAGGCCACCAAAAGCGTGTGCAGAGAGTCCCCGGTGTCTCAAGTGCAACGTCCCCATACCCTCGTCCGAACGTAGGCGCACGCATGCGGCAAATACATCCTAAACTAAAGTGACAGTCCGTTCGTTGAAAACGAACGGACTTTCACTTAATAAAAAGAAAAACAAAACCAAAAAAATGTAAACCAAATCTAAGAGAAGAAAAAAATATAAACAAAAACAGTAAAACAAAAAACAAAAACAAACTTACCTCTCTTAGAAAACGGTTGCCCGTTACTTCGGGCGCCTGTAACGATTTTGGCGACTGTAAGTCCCAGTAACTTATGATAGCGCTACATGGCGCTTCACTGTTTTTTTTTTTTTCTTTTTTTTTTTTTTTTTGAATTCCCATTGGCTTTAACCAACGGTCGCTTCGTGGAACCACCCTAGTGACTTGTTGAAATGCAGACTCCCTTTGGGGCTATGTATCACCCGTAGTCGTGACCGCGGGCTATTTGACTGCACGTGGTCGGCATCCCGACCGCAGGGGGCGACCGCCCGTGACCAATCATGGTCGGAAGACCCCAACATTTTTAAATCATAGGATAATAGACCAAATATATATATATATATATAGGGATTCTGCAGACTGTTGAGGGTTCAGCCTCCTGATGAGTCGGTGAAACTCCGGCGAAACAGTTCGTCACAGCCCCTCGTTTGTTGTCCTCTTCTCTCTCTCTGCCTACGGTTTATCGGGCAGTTCTGTTTGTGACGATAGACGAGAAGAGGACAACAAACGAGAGGCTGTGACAAACTGTTTCGTTGGAGTTTCACTGAGTCATCAGGAGGCTGAACCCTCAACAGTCTGCAGAATCCCCTCACTGATTACACTGTAAATAATAATCTACCTTAACCATATATATATATATATATATATAGGGTTGTAGGATTTTGTGCGCTCTATGCACGCATATTTTTAATTTTATTTTTTTACTTCTTTTTTTATTTTAAAAAAAAAAGAAACAGAAATCCCTCAAGCAAAAGTCCTTGAATTTATTCTCTAAGTAAGAAAAATAAAGGATTTTATTTGTTTTTTATATCAAATTTGGTAACGAATTTTGATATGACCCAGGGCAAAAGTTGTTCAGTTTATTTTTTGGCATATATTGTTTTCAAATTTTTATGAATTTTTTTTTTTTTTTTTTTTTTGTTTGATGACAGTGGACCGAGGTCATGACTGCGGCCTCGCGGCCGACACCGCACACTGCGGTCATGCCCGCGGCCACTGCGACCGTGGGGGATTCATAGCCTTGGGGATTGAAACAAACTTTGGAGCATTTTTCGATTTATGTGTGTCATCCTTGCGCAGGGGCCATGCTAATCTACCCCGCGCGGCTGATCTTCAGCCGCGAGATGTCTTGATCCCACGACTGAGATCGTTCGTTCCCAAAAACTTTGCGGCCAGCTTCAAAAGGAGCTAGCCCGGTGGTACGGCGATAAAGAATGAATTTCGATCCCCGTATCAGTGGGGAGAAAGTCAAGTACCGGTACCTACTGGGCTAGCTCCTACCACGGTAGAGGTAGGAGCAACTCTTGTATAAAAAGAGCTTGCCTAGTGGCTATCCACCCCCCTCCCGGTGGCCTTGCAGCCTGTTGCAGGCCCTGCCTGCCTGTGGCCTTTCCAGCCTGACCGGAGGCCTTGTAGGCCGTGCTTGCTTGCTTGTGACCCAACTGCCTCGCGTGCTTCAGGCTTTGCAGATCCAGCCTGCCTGAAGCCGAATAGGCTTGCTGGCAGGTGCTGCCCCGTCGGTTGGCCGCGTGACGTCGGCATCGGCCTATCAACCCCCTGACTCGATGTTAACCCCCGCGGCCCAGAAAAACCCCTTCTACCTATTGCCCTTGCGCCGCAACTCTATACCTGGCGCATCCCTCTTTTTAGCCTACTTAGGCCCTGAATCGCGCGGCTGAGCAGCCGTAGCATTCCCACATCCGCACGCCTCTACAGCCCTGAGAGAAATGAAGTATTGTCAAGTACTGCCATTACTCTCGACCGCCGCCGACATCCGGACTAGGGTTTAAAATTTTTGTCACTCAGTCATAGGTTGGGTCCGAATAAACTTTTGGCAAACGTCAGTCTCATCAAGTACGTCAGTTCGACAAAAGAGTCGGACAGCGTCCAACGTTTAAAATCCCCGACAAATACCCCGACAGCGGTACTAGCGTTCGGGTGAGCGAGGCTGTCGCGTACTGCTCGTCCCACCTCGAAAGCATGTTCAGAGGAAGGTCATCGAGGAGCCTATGAAACACCCGCGGACGCATCCGCGGGCCCGATCTCGGATGGCGGCCGCATATATGGCCGCGTCTGCGGCCAACCTGGTCCGTGTCGCACACCCGATTTTACAAGATTTTTCCTGAATTAAATAATAGGCAAAAAAAAAAAAAAAAAAAGGGTTGTAGGGAATTTTAATCCCTACAACCCCATATTTTTGTTTTGGAAAAAAATAATGTTTTGGAATTATAAAAAATAAAAAAACAAAAGAGGTGGAGAAGATAAATATATATTTGGGATTTTTTGTTGGCAGTACTTTGTATTCTTTGTTTCTAGTACTTTTACGTTCTTTTTTTTCTTTTTTTTTTCTTAACCCTAAGGAAACAATCAACGGAGTGGAAAAAAGATTTTTTTTTTTTTTTCTCCGAGCCTTTTAATATTTGTTTGTGTGTGTATGCGTGTGTGTGTGTGTGTTTGA
>BFEA01000326.1:528773-539615 GCA_003427395.1 Chara braunii | reverse complement strand
GAAGCTCCTCCCAGCGGCCGCCGTCTCTTTCGCGATCCACAACTCCGCTCGGAATCTCTGCGACGCCTACTAGAATTCGCTGTGTGTGTGTGTTTAGGGTCTACTCTCGTATTCCACGCAAGATGTGGGGAGGAGGAGGAGGAAGAGGACGCGGAGGGACTCAGGGGAGCGTGTAAAGAGAAGGAAGTTTCTGAAAGCGTGTGCCTCGCGCAGATAGAACGTCGAAATCGCGTCGTACAATTGGAGATAGACGTGGATTTCGAAGAGAGAGACTTGCGTCGTACGAAAAACAATGAGGATCAATACGGCTTTCGAAGCGGCTGTTAGGTTCATTTCGCGAATTCGAGGGTGAGGGCGCGATAATGTTGTGGGATGGGGGAGAGGGAAGTAGGGTTGACTGGGGTTTGGGGTAAGGAAGGAGAGAGAGAGAGAGAGAGAGAGAGAGAGAGAGAGAGAGAGAGAGAGAGAGAGAGAGAGAGAGATTGCCGATCATGTAGTGGAGGAGGGAGAGAGGTGATAACCAAAATAGTCGAAGCTGTCGTTCAACTGGAGGAAGAACGAAAGCGTTGCCTTCCTGTCCTAATAGAGGGCGTCAACTGGTTGAATTAATCGTTGGGGGTATATATGTCCATGCGGCGAGCCTCGAACATTGTAGAACTGACGTAGGCTAGAATGGACATATTACGTGTATTTGTCAATGTAATGATCTGCCCTGTATTTGTTGTAAATGTCATATCGGGGCTAAAATAACGAGTCGCAGTACGTTGCTTGATGGTCAGTGGAGTGCCTAGAGTTCATTGTGTTTGCGATGTAATCCCCGAAGGAACCGGTCTGAGATATTTCAGAGTTTGAACGTCGATAATTCAAGAGTACCAACGTCATTCCTCGTGTGCCATCCGGATTCTAGATCCGGTCTGTGTTTTAGGAATGTAAGGTTTCACGAACTGAGGAAGTTTTATCGTTCTATAAGTCTTAATCTAGAGCACCTGTGAGAGAAAGGAAGAGAATATGAGTGTGAGAGAAAGGAAGAGAATGAGTGACCTTGCTATTTTCATTTGAGGCCATGGTTCGACCGGGAAACTATCGCAATGGAGAGCAGTATTTCTGCACGGTGGTTGTGGCCACGCTGCAATTTTTTGAACGCAGTAACTGAGTGTAAGATATTTACGAGTCGTAATTGTGAACGTATGTCACTGTTGTTTGCAAGCCTTGGAATAGTGAGCGGTGTTTGATAAGCCTGGCGTAATTGTGAACGTATGTCACTGTTGTGATAAGCCTGGTAACAGTGAGCGGAGTTTGATAAGCCTGGCATAGTGAGTGTGTGAACGTATGTCATTTGTCTGCAAGTCTTGTAAGTCTTGTAATAGTGAGAGCGCTGGTGTTGATAAGCCTGCCATAGTGAGCGGGAGGGCGACTGGAAACCAGCGTGATTTCGTAGGCGGTTTGGGACAGAGCCAATCCCTGGATGCCACATCAGCGCCCCTGCACCCTGCCATGTAGGCATCACCCTGCCAATCCCTAGTTGCCACATCAGCACCCGTGAGCCATGTCAGCGCGCCACGTCAACAGTCCCAATACCCCAGTCTCTCTCTCTCTCTCTCTCTCTCTCTCTCTCTCTCTCTCTCTCTCTCTCTCTCTCTCTCTCTCTCTCTCTCTCTCTCTCTTTCTTTCTCTTCCACCAGTGCCACGTCAGCCTGCAGCCAAAGATGCTCTCGCCGATCGCCTCGTCAGCAACACCGCGCTGTGTAACCAATGTCCCCGTCGTCAGTCCATGTCATCATCTTCAAGGGAACATGCGCGCGTGGCAGTCAATATCTAGCCCGAGATTATCATTGCGGGCGTTTATAAACACTTTCCAATCGCGCGACACTCCCCACTTTTGTGGGCGTCACCTTGCGCCTGACAACAGATCACGACGAAGAAAGCAAGCTCCGATACCAAATTGTAATGAACCCAGTCTGTAGGATACTCGTCAAATGTCGAAATATAAGGTAATTGCAGGGAACATGAATATGGACGAAGCACAGAAATCCAGAATGCAAAATCACACTGAAGTCCAAGTAGTCCAAGCCAGAGCAGATAGTACAATGGAACCGAGTAACCATCCAATTGAGAATGATACAGAAGAATCGTGAGTCAATGTCCATGCCCAACAGGGCAACACCAATAGCATAACCCAATGTAGCTCTCTCTTATGAATGGCGCCAGGCGCCCTATCTACTCTATAGACTAAGCCTACAACTACAGCAATGAAAGCAACTAGACAACTTGACTACCAGCAAGTGATGATGTMRACACCAATGCCGACCTCCACCTCCACCAGGTACGTGTCCTCTTCACCCACACTCTTCCTTGTTACCCATACAGCGCCCTTCACCTCCCCTGTGTGCCCTATGCAGCTCGGCTATAGCCGGCTATAGCCGCTAAGCGCCCATTGCACAGGCAGCACCCTACCGCCTAGCGCTAGCCTGCCTCATCCCAGCGCAGCACCTCACATGCACGCACAACGTGCCCGCAATGCCTGCATTGGCCAAGAATAGCCTGCCCACTCGCCCTGCTTGCCTATATGCCAGTGCTGCGTGTGGGCGGCCTCCCTTCAGCCTGCGACTAGGGCCCAGTGGCTGAACCCAGCCCTATACAGTTGAGGCCCGGGGCAATGCAGTTGCGCCTCTTTCATCCAGGCTTGTGGCCAGATTCAGATAGTGGGCCGATTTCCCTTTGGCATTTTCGGCCTCTATACCCAGCATGCATTGTCGGCCTCACGTTCAGGTGCCCAGGGCCTAACTAACTCAGAGGCCCTGGGTTCTCCACATTTGTAGAGATTCGAGACTCGGTGCACTCCAACCAACTGGCGTGCTGCAACTGTATGGACCCCACTTCGGGAAATGTTTGCACAGATCCTGAGGGCTCTTGTTGATTTTCTGGCCCGCCTTCACTTAGGGCGGGCACTAGGCTTGCTGGGGCCTTAGCCTAGAACACGTACATCATGGCAAGGCCCCTTCTTTAGGGCTCAATCCTCATATTCCATCCCCCTTAGCTTCGAAAGTCCGTTGAGATGCTTACTTCGCAGGTGCCTCCCCTTTCAGCAGTCTCTCGTATTCTGCCACCACCAGAGGAGCTGTCTCAATCAATTCCTCTCTGGTAAACCACGGATCTTCTTTTGGATCCGTATGATGCCTGAATCTGACGCGATACGCTCTCTTGGGCTTAGGAGGTCTTTCTCAACCCAGCGGCTTTGGAATAGGCATGTCCCTGTAATCCACAATGTCGCCGTTGTCCACTTGACCATCCATGGTTGGGGGCAGCATCGATTTCCTGGAAGGGAATTGATCTGTCTCAGGGAAAGGTGCAAGCTTTGAGGCATGAAAAGGACACGAATGACATGTGTGGGGTCATCCATCTCATCTCCCACTATATCCAGGACTTCCCAGGGACCAAAGTACTGAGGCATTAGTTTGCGAGAGATTCCGAACTCCTGTCCTAACTCACTAGCCTTGACCCAGACACGTTCCCCTACCTGAAATGTGGATTGTCTATGGTGTTGATTCCCAGAAGCAATCATGGCTTGCTGAGCTTTCTTCATGTGCTCGACAGCTTCTTAGTAACTTCTCATACTGCACACCATATTCAAGGGTGCCTGGAGTTGCAGCAAGTCGGTTTTAAGGTTGGAGGAAGTCTAATGCTGATCTAGGCTTCCATCCCAAGTGAAGTTGATTAGGACTAACGCCGGTACTGCTGTGGACAGCATTGTTTTTTCAGGCTGGCGATGAGAGGCAACTGCTCATCCCAATCATCCTGGCGGGGCTTGATGTAATGCCTCAGCAAGTGCTGTACAACTCTGTTCATTTGCTCGGCTTGTCCGTTGGCTTCGGGATGATTCCCTGAAGTCATCTGAAGTTGACTGCCCATCTGTTCTGCAGTCTTCTTCCACAACTCACTTGTGAATCGGATGTCTCGATCACTAACGATTGACTTTGGTAAACCAAAGTCACGCACCAAAGTCACGCACCCAGTTGTCTTTGAACAACTTGATGACATAGTCAGTTCTTGCGGTACCTGGCATAGTCACTAGTCTAGCGTACTTGGTGAATTGATCGATGATGATGAATATATGCCTCTTGCCACTCTTACTAGTGACCAGGGTGTCCATGAAATCCATGGAAACACTCTGTCCTGGATCAGCAAAAATAGGCAAAGGCTTCAACAACCCAAGCGGTGCTTGAGTTCGCGGCTTGTCCCGCTGACAGACCTGACAGATCTCTACGTACTTCTTTGCGTCATCTAACGTTCTTGGCCACCAAAATCGTTGTACTAGGTTATCACCCGTCTTCTTGTAGCCGAAGTGTCCTGTTGCGTCATGGCATACTCTTAAGAACAAACTACGCAAAGGTTCACTAGATGGAACTACTAATCTTTTTATTCTGGCCTTATCAAGATAGAGGAGCCCATCCACCATCACAAACTCGATTTTCGTGGCCTTGTCTTTTGCCTGAAGTTTGCGAATGATGTCCATCGTGTCAGGGTCTTCCTGATAGGCTCCCATCATCGATTGAGTTACTTCATCAGATACGTCAAAGTCAAAAACTAGCGCACTAAGGTAGTCTGCTCTACGTGATAGCACATCAGCAACCTTATTATACTCTCCCTTCAGATACTCAAGCTTGAAGTCATACTGGTCTATGACCTCAATCCATCGCTTGAGTGCATCAGAAAAAGTTGATTGAGTCTTGATCCATTTGAGGGTCTGATGATCACTCCTCAAGTAGAAGAACCTTCCCAATAGGAAGTGTCTTCAATGGACAAGTATTTTATTTAGAGCATACAGTTCTCTTTCATAGGTGGACTTTGCCAACTTCTTTTATGGCATCTTCTTGCTCATATAATCAATCGGTCTCAACTTTTTCCCATCCTGTTGAGCCAGCACTGCGCCAATGTCGTATTGACTTGCGTCAGTGGTCACTATGAATGGCTTCTGAGGATCGGGAACCATGAGAACCTYATGAYTCATGAGTGCATGCTTCAATCTTTTGAAAGCACCCTCGCACTCATCATTCCAGTCYCACGGYGTGTCAAGTCGAGTTAGATCAGTCAAAGGAGAGGCGACTGTAGAATAGTTYTTTACGAAGTTCCTATAGTAGYCGCACATCCCTAAGAAAGATCTGACCTCTGACAGTCTGAGGTCATGGCYAGTCTCGAATACTAGCCACCTTCGCATCCTCCGGCCTAATCCCTTCCGCGGATACTTCATGACCAAAGTATAGTATCTTAGTGCGACCGAACTCACACTTCTCTAAGTTGACCTTATACTCGTGCTGTTGCAGAAGTGAGAGTACAGTCTCAACGTGCTTTGCATGCTCCTCGGCAGACTTGCTAAAGATCAGAATGTCATCTAGGTATACCACGACAAACTTATTTAAGTGGTCATGGAAGATCCGATTCATAGCGTGCTGGAATGTACCATGTGCATTGCAAAGACCAAAGGGCATCACTACAAACTCATACAGACCGTATCTGGTCTGAAAGGTTGTCTTGTGTTGGTCCTCAGGTTTTATTGCGATCTGATGATATCCGGTTTTCAAGTCTATCTTACTATAGTACTTGCATCCATGCGCCCTATCCAATAGGTCGTTTATGTGAGGTAGAGCCTCTGCGTTCTTCACTGTGATGACTTTGAGGCCTCTATAGTCAATGCACATCCTCAAAGTACCCCCCTTCTTCGGTACGAATAGAACGGGTGATCCGTAAGAGGAAGTACTAGGCCGAATTCATCCCTTCACTGTCAGCTCCTTAAGCTGTCGCCGAAGTTCATCTAACTCGGTGGGAGTCATCCTATAGATCCTTCGCTTTGGGGTCTTACTCCCTGGAATGATTTCTATAGCGTGGACAACTTCCCTTGCAACAACTCCTGTGGGCTCCTCGAACAGATCAGGGAACTTAGCAACGACACGTTCTATCTCTGGGGGTGTTTTAACGACCTCCCCTTTCTCAGAGACATACACAAGGTACATACTCTCCTCTTGGTTTTGCTTATAGTAATTGTAGAACGCTGATGCGCACAAGCAGCCATAGGTATCTATAATGCTACTGGCCTTGAACTTAGTTAATCTGACAGTTCGGCCATCGAGCAACTTATGCTTGAGCACCTTCTTATCCCAGTCGAACTGGGCTTAGAACAACCATTTCGTCAAAACGGACATATTATATTTTTTGAACGAAATCAAAACTGACTTTTTTTGCCAAAATACGGTCGGAATTTTTTGCTCTTGGGGGTCTGGCGTTCTGAGAACGCCGGACCCCCTACATGCATCTAGTCTATGGTTGAGACCTACGTTGCATAGAGTACATGTACTGGCGCTTCCCATACGAAATGTACAAGTTATTTCTGTACGGGATCTATACGGGAACCTGTTCGTCTTGTACACCCCGTACAAAAAAGCAAAAAAAAAAAAAAAAAAAAAAAAAAATTCAAAAAAAAAAACCAAAAAAAAAAAATGGAAGGAAAAAAAAAAAAAAAAAAAAAATTTGGTTGGGAAAAATTTAAAAATTTTAAAAAAAATTTAAAAAAAAAAAAAAAAAAAACCMAAATAAAAAAAAAAAAAAAAAAAAACCTCGTACTGGGCCCCTAGCGTACGAGTAGCGTACGAGTACAAGAGTACGAATCCGTACTCGTACGAGGGTGTGCATAAGTGACAACGTAGGTTGAGACCAGATTTAAAAAAAAAAAAAAAAAAAAAAAAAATTGTATCTGGTCTCAACCATAGACCGGATACATGATACATGTAGGAGGTCCGGCGTTCTGGGAACGCTGGACCCCCAGGAGCAAAAAATTCCGACCGGATTTTGGCAAAAAAAGTCAGTTTTGATTTCGTTTAAAAAATTGTTTTGATATTGTTAAAAAAATATAATATGTCCGTTTTGACGAAATGGCTGTTTTAGCAACTTCGAGGTAGTGCATGCCTAACAACATGTCAAATGGTAAGTCGTCGCTAACCAAGAACGAGATCTTATGATTAAGAAGTCCTCCTCCATAGGAGAAGGTACAGACTACGTCCTTGATGTAGTCTGTTACTATCATGCGCTCCTTGTTGGCCAAAGTTGATGCTACTGGTCTACTAACGTGCCGTACCCGGTCCTGTAGGTGCAACCTTTCCAAATAGTCACGACTTATGTAATTCCACGTGGATCCGATGTCTATGAAGGCTTCACATTTGCAGCCTCCTACATCCACTTCCACCACGAAATGTTCCCCTCTAGGACCTTTCTTCAGTGCCACCCAAGACTCGCGAGGACCCTTGTTTGACCACTCACCTTCTAAGTCTTCTAAGGCCTCAGACACATCTAACGTACAGAGCATAGTTTGGTCTAGATATGTCTGCGGGGTGGCTAAGGAGTCATTAGCTTTGGCTTTGTCATGAAGTGGGGAGGGTATCAAACCCACGTCATCTTGAGTAGAAACCGCTAAAACTTCCACTGGCCTCACGCGTTTCCCGAGCTAGAAGCCTAGGAATAAGATGCCCCAATCTTTGGAGCTATATTTTGCGTAACCTTTGCGTTCTGGCACTTGTACTGCGAGTGTCCGTATTCCCCGCAATTGATACAAGCACCACGCACTCGGCGGTCACGCCACACGTCTTGATCAAGACTTGCCTTCACCCATTCAACCACTTTGGACTGATTGGAGGCGGCCTTCCCTTGACTCCTAGGTTGGTCCTTCCCTCGGCCACCTGCCTTAGTCTTGACTACCGCGGCGAGGGTGCTACCCTCAGCTACCTCCTCGCCGTCAAACTCTGTATAGTCCATCAGGTCAGTGAGCTCGTCGATCTCAGTTTGAGTCCCATCGGACTCCACCGTCATCAACTTAGCCCCATTCTTCTTCCATTCCTGAGGACTTTTCTTCTTCTTTGTGTCATTCGGAGTGGGTTGAGGATTGCCTAGTGTGGCCTCTTTAATCTAAGGCTTTCCTAGACAATGTCTCAAATGAATGGTACTCGGGGCGTGCCTCGCTGACCAGCAAGTTCCTGATGTTCTCAAGAAGACATATAACAAAGGTTGTTAACAGGAACTGGTCAGTGGTCACTATAGTTGATGCAAGGGACGAGGATCAGACTCTCAACGGTAGTCGTAAGCTCTCTGCCCGACTTGAATTTTCGTTGGTCTAGTTTGTTAATCGCATCAGTGACTCTTTGTGCCTCCTCTGGATTATGCCATCGAGCTTCTACCATTTCCATGAACTGGTCTAACGTTAATGACTTAGCCCAGTCCGGCATGCGACATGCGTTGCCCTTACCCTGCCTTCACAATTACACCATCTAGCCATTTGGCTACCTTACCCTCGAGGTAAGATGCAGCAATTACCACTTCATCCTCAGGCAAGGTCCTCTTTGCCTTCACCCAAACCGGGACAGTCCTCAACCATGTGTTGAGTTCTTTGTCCTTTCTCTCGCCTGAGAAGGCAAGAGGCGGTTTCATTGGGGTCTTAGGATACCATTGACCCTGCGACTGTCCAGATTGCTGAGCATGTTGTTGCGGTGGTGTAGGTCCCACCGCTGGACCCGAAGAAGAAGATGCAACAGTCTGTGCTACTGCTGCAGACGTACCACTTGTGTACCAGCTTGAACTGGAAAGGGGCCTGACATCGCCGATAACGGCAACGTCAATTGTGCTGGTGGCCTAAATCCTAGCCTGGTCAGAACGTCCATGATCTGGTCCAAAGTGTTCTGCATGAAGTCCAACCTGCTGTCCACGTGCGCATGCAGCGACAACATGTTGTTCCTCAACACTTTCATGGACTCGTTCATTCTTGAGTCATCCAAGCCCTCTAATTCAGCTTTGTCAGCCTCTAATGTATCAAGCCTGACTGTTCTATTTTTGATTTCCCTTTCTCTGTCGGTAGCTTGTTTCAGTTCCCTCTCTAATCTTTCACGGATCCTTTCGACCTGTTGGAGCTCCTTGAGCTCACTTTCGCGAGGAGTCAACGGGCTGAACTGCGAGCCCGCCATTTGACTTGTAGACTGTCGTGATCCTACTAAACTGGAAGTGCCCGCGGACCCTGTTGGCATTCCCAACTGGGGTCCAGACGAGGAGACAACAGAAGATGCAGTGGAGGATGCTGCTGCAGAAGACATGGTTGTTGCCCTGGCTGATGCTGCAGCCTGTGTGTCCGATGAACGGAGAACGGGCAAAATTGAACGCCGTTAAACCCGTTCAAAGGGCCTAGGGACCCCCGTTAAATCGCGTTAAACGCAAAAACGGGGGTGTTCCGTTGAATTTTGAAAAACGGAACCGGCGCGTTGGGCCTCGGACACGTGGCCCTTCGCGCCCAAAMAAWMAAAAMARAAAAAAAAAAAAAAAAAAAAAAACCCTACTAACAGGGTGGGGTGGCCAAACATGCCCTCCCTCCCGAATTTCAAACTGCAAGAGAGAAAAAAGTAGGGGTCACCCCATACCCCAAAACTGTGAGCACATGCGTGTGCATGTGGCCCATGATGTGGGTGCATGTTCTTTTTTTTTTTTTTTTTTTATACAAATGCTCCAATTTAGTCGTCCAATCTCATTTTCGAAGGGCCCCTACGGATTAGCAAGGTGCCAAGGACCCCTCGAGGAGCAGAGATAGGAGATTAGACTTGGAGACTGCCTGAGTGGGCCGAGAATATATAGTCTGGATTCGAATTCAGGTCTGTGGCACTCTGTGCAGCACAGTTATGGCTCACTAATTCTCTGTTTTCTCGTTTTTTGTTTTGTTTCTTTTTTTTCTTTTTTCCCGTTTTTCTTTTGTTTTCTCATTTTTCATCTGTTTTTTCTCGTTTTTCTTTTTTGAGGAATACGTGCAATGGCCCTAAGGGCCTCTACTCACCACATGCACAAAAGACAGAACATATAGTGGCCCATTATTCCACGTTCTAGCAAAAGATTCATTCTACTTCTGCGCATTTGCAGTGGCTATGAGGGCCTCTACTCACCACATGCACAAAATACAAAACATATGGCGGCTTATTCTTCCACGTTCTAGCAGAAGATCCGTTTTTTTTTTTTTTTTTTTTAAAGCCCTAGGTGTTGTAGAGGCCACTGGATGGTCCAAGGACCATCCAGTGGCCTAACTCAGGGTACGCTCACACTGCGGTAGCAAATCCGTATAAATTGCGAAAATGGGTTGAGCCAAATCGGGGTATTGACGTTTCAGGTCACACTGCGTTCACACCTCGTTCCCATTTCGCTAAAGACACGGTCGCTACTGTGCCATCAGGGTCCTGCTGTTTGGGGTTTCCAGTCACACAAAAGTAACCCCACATATAGAACGTACATATTCCCTTTTCAACTTTGCATTCACTTACGAAAAAAAAAAAAAAAAGAATAAGGATTTTGCGGTAACCTCTGGAGGTTACCGCAAATTCCTAAAACCCGCGGCCAGGCAGGCCGCTGACAAATGGGTTTGCGAATGGGGTGTAAGGGGTCGGAACCATTGTGTGTGACCAGCCATGTGCACATTTTTTTGGGAGTTTTACGGTTTTGGTACCTAGTGTGAGCGTGTCCTGATTGTGTGTGTTGTGTGTCTGTGTGTGTGTGTTTATGTGTCTTTGTGTGTTGTGTGTTGTGTGTCTGTGTGTCTGTGTGTGTGTGTGTTGTGTGTCTGTGTGTGTGTCGTGTGTTTATGTGTGTTTGTGTGTGTTGTGTGTCATTGTGTGTGTGTTTATGTGTTTGTGTGTGTTGTGTCTGTCTGACTGTGTGTTTGTCTGTGTCCGTGTCAGACTGTGCGTATATGCGAGTCTTTTTTCCTTTTTTTTTTGTTTTTTATGGTTTTGATTTTTTTTTAAATACACAAGGTTAAAAAAAAAAAAAAAAAAA
>BFEA01000326.1:492922-505584 GCA_003427395.1 Chara braunii | reverse complement strand
GTGTGTGTGTGTGTGTGTGTGTGTGTGTGTGTGTGCGTGTGTGTGTGTGTGTGTGTGAGTGCGTGTGTGCGTGTGTGTGTGTGTGTGTGTCTGTGTGTGTGTTTGTGTGATATATGAGTGTGATGTGTGATGTGTGATGTGTGATGTGTGATGTGTGATGTGTGTGTGTATGTGTGTGTGTCTGTCTGTGTGTGTGCTTGTGTTTGTGTGTGTGTTTGTGTGTGTGTTTGTGCGTGCGTGAGTGTGTCCGTGATGTGTGATGCGTGTGTGTGTGTGTGTGTGTGTGTGTGTGTGTGTGTATGTGTGTGTATGTGTGTATGTGTGTGTGTGTGTGTGTGTGGGAAGAGTTGCGCAGACCTGCGTGCGGGACGTGGGTGGGAAGAACTGCATGAGGGATAGGGGAGGCACAGATCTGCGCTCGGGAGAGTCCAAGAGCGCGCACGCGCGCGAGAGAGAGAGAGAGAGAAAAAGAGGTGTGTGTGTGTATGTGTGTGTGTGTGTGTGTGCGGCGTGTGCCGGGGAGGGGAGGGAGGACCCCTCCCCCACCAATCAATCAATCAATCAATCAATCAATCAATCAATCAATCAATCAACCAATCAATCAATCAATCAATCAATCAACCAATCAATCAATCAATCTACGATTTTTTTTTTTCTATTTTGTAAATTAATTTTGGTACTCAGCAAAAACCAACCCCCCAAAAACATAATTTTTTTTTTTTTTTTTTTGCAGTCGATAGAGGAGGACATGCGCAGGCCGATGTCGCGCGCTGATTTCCCGCGTGCGCCCTCACATGAGTGTGGCGAGGCCACGAAGAAACTCGATCGTGCAGCCTCGGTCACAGGCCCGAGGTCGGCCTCCTAGGTCGCGAACTGGGCCGTAGGATGTGCAGCCTAGGGGGTCACATAGGCAAAGGGTACCGTTGATTGATATTTACTCTCGATCGTATGTGCATGTTGATTGTTTCAGGAACATGCCTCTCCTGATGTCTTATGGATTCCCGACTTGGTGCAAGGTGACAAGGTTTGTCTTGCATGCTTCAAAGCACCCCCTCGCCCCACGCAAGCGCTTATTGCTTACACGCAGAAACAGTTAATTGTGACGGTTAGGAGTAGATCTGAATCGCCTAGTGTTGATCAACTACCGCTGATCCATCACTTGTCGCTTTGTGATTGGGCTGAGCTCATTCATACGTATCGTTACAATAGAGGCAGGTATGTTGATCTGATCAATAGTCTTGCGAGGGCTACCGCCCGTAAGCGCTGTGAGGGAATGGAGGAGGATAAGAGTTTGAGAAGATGACGATTGATGGCGAAGCGGTCTTTGTTTGACTATAACAGGCCGACTCACCCTTCCCTAGTACGAGGCAGGAGGAGCCACCGAAGGAGAAAGGGAAATCGCAGATGGACGATGAGGAGGATGAACTTACGGAATCCACCCCGGTGCTTAATGCCTTCCCCTGAGCATGATGCCTTACAAGCAAACTGTGGTCGGATCCCGGCCCCCATCCCCGACGTGGATCTATGAGAGCAGATTTGACGCAATCCACCGTTAGATCCACATCGGAGAGGCGGACCGGTCATCCTGCCGCTATTCCGTGTAGTCATGATGTGGGAGTTGACATCGCAAGAACCCGACGATGTTCCAACTGGGACGTGCTCTTGTTTCGTGATGTGCAGGTGCTTACCGACGGTTCCTTCGATCCCCTCCTTGACATGAGCATTTTTTTTTTTCGAAAACCTGCATGCATCCCATCACATGAAGATGAGAGATCGAAACATTTGCAATGTCACTATTGACGAAGTCGGGAGAAAAGGAGAGAGGAAAACATTTGCAGGTTGCCTGTTGTTTTCGTAAAGGTGAAGCTGAAGCAAAGTGCGATGGAATTGGYCGGCGTTCACACCAGAAGTGCGAATGAACTCGCACTTAGATGGAGAAGCAGGTGCGCACACCATCAGCGTGATGATTTAATATGGATGTTGGCTTGTCATTTGTCTATTACCCGGTGAATGTCATCAAGTCTTTGTGTGGAGAAGATACATATCCATTCCTATAAATAACTGTTGTCATCATCTTCAAGTTACCTGGTGTTTTTCTAAAGGTGAAGTTGCACACCACAAGAAGAGTTTCCATAAATCATTCAATGCAAAAAAATTATTCAATGACAAATTGCAAAGTACACAGTGACGTTTTCAAAAACAATCCAATACAGAATTGCAAAGTACACGGAAACTTTCCAAAATTTACAAAGTACATGGAGCCTTTCCAAAAATCATTGTAGGACACGTTCTAAGGCACATGTAGGCATTCCAAAAAACATTCCAGCCCATGTCGGATAGTCTACATGACATGCCCTTATGTACAGAAGACGCTTTCGTACAGTCTATATCACTCGCTCTCTTCGCCACAAGCCGAAAAGTCCTGCATTACACATGAAACAAACCCTACCTCTAATACGAACATGTCGAAGAGCTACACGAAAGTTGATTCACGCCGAAGACAAGCTACACGAAAGTTGATTCAAGCCGAAGACCTACATGAACGCTGATTCGTGCCGAAGTCCTGCATTAGACAAAAGGTCATCCGAACCCGACACGATGTTCACTCGCCTACACAAGTCCCAGACAGAAGCTCATCCAAACCCGACATGATGTCCAAAACGTGATAGGGTCAGACCCACTACAAAAGGAGTGAGGTGATAAATGGGAGTCGCATATAGAAACAGAATATCCTGAGACGATGAGTATCTTCGTAGCATGCGTCGGGTGAAAAGAGTTAATACGATCTTCATGGTAGCAGCATGTTCAGTCTTCGAGTAGCCTCCCGCGATCGTCATCGTTGCGCTCGTCTATGTTAAACTCGATTAAAAGAGCTTGGTTCGGGAATTCGGGTCTGAAGGTCTGCTTTGATATTTGGCAAGTCGCGCATGAGTATATCTCTTAAAACTCGATTCAAATTGCTCCAGTGACGGATTTGGAACGGACAACGGTCTCCCCAGAACGGGGGACGGTCATCATCTTCTCTCACGCCGGATACAAGGAATAATTTTCCATCCAAGCACGAGGCGATATGCATGATGAAGATCGATAAGAAAAACGTAATGGCAGGCTCACAACCTTCTTGCATTCTATCGAAAGATGTGCTGGTTACGTACGAATAATACAAACAGCTTCTCAACTCCCCTTCGGACGCAATGTAGATATCAGTTATAAAGACGGGCCTGTCGCGTAGCGTGACAATCACAATGTACTGAAAAGCTGGGGTAGGCGGGGGCGAAACAGACGGCTGGACACGAGCGCGAACGTCTTCGGGGACCAGAAGGTAGCGGTATCTGGGAAGCCCGATGTTGTTAAACCACTCTAAACCATAAATGTTATCAGCTGCGGCAACAATTGCACTTCGCAGACTTTCGCAGTAGCCGAGGTCTCTGACAACGACCGTCCCCCTGAAACTTCCAGACGACATCCTGCATCAGAAGAGAGAACATCGCCCTTGTCATATACGGAGAGGTGGGTAAACGGCGAAGTTGAGACCGTCTGATGTTGGCATAGTGCGAATGAACTCGTAATTAGATAGACAGTTTGTCATGCAACGGGGTATACCGGAGGGGAGGGGGCATAATGAACGAGAGATAAGTAAGGGGGCGAACATGAAATTCAACGGGCTGCAAGCATAGTGCGAGTCTACTCGCAGCAGAGAAAACACGAAGCAAGTAATTTAGAACGCCGCTATTGAAGATGTTGATGTCCAGCATCGCAGTAAGGGCAGTCGCACGCATATCTCGTCTTCCCGTTGCGCAGAGTCACTTCCTGAGGTCCGGAGGCTTAATAATCAAGATGGCGGTAAACAAATCGCAATTCATTGTTCCTATGTTCGACTGTGAAATTTATTTCGTCGCAGCTATCGAAGAGGTACTGAAGTTGTTGGTGCATTAAACAGTCAACCCGCAAATGCAGCTCATCTTTGAGTGCTTGATCTATGGCGAGCCTGTTTTTGAACCGTGCAAGGGAACCAGTAGGGCCGGATGTGTGAAACGCTTGAGAAGAAGTGAGTTTGACACCGTGAAATTCCTCCCTTGCAAGAAAAAGACCTCTCATTCGTCGACCGTCCACCTTCACGTTAGTGAAGAGCATCACGACGGTGGTGCCTCGATTACACACCCTCGCTCGACCGAAGTAGTCTATGATCACCAGCGCCGACTTCGTCGGTTGGCCGAGGCAAATCCAGGCACACAGTTTTTGATGCAACTTGTCCAACGACGCCCACTTAAGTTTCTCTCATAAAATGTGTCATGCTTCAACCATCTKAGAAGTTTGGACGGGTTCCTCTTCGACGGGTTCCCTCTTCAGAAGTRACTCCAACCYGATAGGSTATGCTTGTACATCCTTCATCAGAGTGTACAGGTACCAAAAGTTCRACCSTACATCAYGGCAAATYCGAAGAYGTCCTTCTTYCRCACTTTGCCACGAAGGGATTTCCGCGTCCGGGGCAACATCATTTTCGAGGTGCAGGTAGTCACGGTCCAGACCAGAGTGTCCAATGTCTTCCCAAATGTTCTTCGACAAAATGATCAGATCGATCTCTGRCRCTGAGGACTTCYWACTCTGCGACGAAGTCYCRATATCCATTCTGCATYAGCGGAGAAACGCAAGCAAGCGCGTCAGTTGTGATTCTCCTAAGTGCATAAGCAACAAATACAGGATCTTGATATGCACGAAAGGGTTTGATAATTGGAAAAAAAATGGTTCGCACATCGCAAGAGAGCGCAAGTTTTATAACCGCCGTCTCATGCCGACTTATTTTCTACACGTCATTCATGCGGGTCGATAAGTGAGAGTAGATTCGCACTTCGCAAATCAGCGCAAATCCTGCAACCACCGCCGACGTATGAAAAATAAGTGAGAGTAGATTATCACTTCGCAAGTGAGTGCAAGTCCTGCAACCGCCGCTTAATTTCGACTCATTTCCAACACGTCATTTATGTGGAGCGGTCAGAGTACTCTCCTATCGGGGACCATTTCCCTTACAGATATTCAGGATGTCCGTTGCGACAGTACGAACATTCGTACACATAATGGGTCGTTGACATACGATATTCCTCCTCTCGAAATACAGTCTCTAAGTTGTGGTCCCTATGTTCCACTATCCAGGAAATCTCGTCACAGTTATCGTGAAGGTAGTGCAACTGAGAGTGCACCGAACAGTCCACTCTGGAATTGAGCTCCTTCCTTAATGCCGCATCGTGCGACAACCGATCTCTGAAGCGTCCAAGCGCACCCTCGACCGTGGGGCTGCGAAACGCTTGCACAAAATTGAGGGCGACTCCTCAGAACTCCTCCCTTGCAATGAAAAGCACTTTCATGTTTCGACCGTCAACCTTCACGGTCGTGAACAGTGTCACGACCGTCGTGTTGCGGTTGAATACCCGAATGCGACCGTAATAATCTATGATGGCCGGTGCGGGCACAACGGGTCGTCCCAGGCAGAACTAGGCACAAAGCTTTACGTGTCTCCTGTCGGCGTCTGACCATCTCTGCTTCGCACAGTGGACGCGCCACACGTCCGTCATCTCTTCAGGACTGGCAGGTTCTGGATCTCCTTCCTCGTCGACGGGCTCTACATCAATTTCGTCTTCCAAGGAGTACAGGTACAAGAAGTTCCAACCCATATCTCTATCGACCACAAGGTCATCCGCGGTGGCGCCCATCCTCGATATCACGGGAACTTGCCCTCCAGGCGCAACATCCGATTCGATGTTAAGATATCGGCGTGAACAGTTTACTCGCTGATACTCCCATATATTCTTGTCCAAAATGAAGAGACCGACATCTGGAATCCGGTCTGTCGAGATGCCGCCGTGAGACGAGCTAGAAGCGCTTGCGCGGACCGAAGTCTGGCACGAGTTCATCCTGCATTACGTGAGGAAGTACGAGGTAGCATGTTAGTGGATCTGCTTCCTCGTCAATGGGCTCTACATCAATTCGTGTTGGAACCACCTCTTAATCTCGACTTATTCTTATCCGGCGCAAGTCCTGCAATCACCTCTTAATCTCGACTCATTTCGAACACGTCATTTGTGTGCAACGGTCAGACCACTCTACTATTGATAACAATGACGAGTTAGCTCAGACTAATGTCAACAACGAGGTCGTCGATGAACCGCAAGGTTGTCCTTTAAGTAGAGCAGCAAAGTGCGAACTAACTCGGAGTTGTAGAAATCCCCAAATAGGAAGGCTCACATTAGGTCAAGGCGACTGGTGTCCATCCTCACAGTACAGACAATCATAGATCTGTCTCCGCCTACCACCTACGAATTCCAATGTTTGGACACCCGAACGGTGATTCGAAACTTTTCGTAGGATGTACTCATTGTATTTCGAACACGTCATTCGTGTGCAACGGTCAGACCACTCTACTATTTACAACAATGACGAGTTAGCTCAGACTAATGTCAACAACGAGGTCGTAGATGAACCGCAAGGTTGTCCTTTGAGTACAACAACAAAGTGCGAACTAACTCGGAGTTGTGGAAATCCCCAAATAGGAAGGCTCACATTAGGTCAAGGCGACTGGTGTCCATCCTCACAGTAAGGACAGTCGTAGATCTGTCTCCGCCTACCACCTACGAATTCCAATGTTTGGACACCCGAACGGTGATGCGAAACTTTTCATAAAGTGTAGTCATTGCAGTTGTCCTTGTGTTCCAACGTGAAGAATATGTCCTCACACAATCCGAAAAGGAAGTGAAGTTGGGCATGCACCAAACAGTCAATCCTTTGATTCAACTCTTTTGCGAGCGAAGAATTTATTTCGAATCGTTCACGGAAGCGCTCAAGAGCACCCACGGACGCAAGCTAGCGAAAGTCTTCCCTCACAAGGAAGAAAACTCTCATTTGCTTACCACAAAGCTTGGCCGCCGTGAAAAGAATCAGCACAGGGGTGCCATGGTTGAACAGACGAACTCGGCCATGGTAGTCTATGATCACATGAAAACATAACTGCGGCTTCCCGATGCAGTACCATGCGCAAACTTTAGCATGTTGCTCGTCCATACAACCCCAGTCTTGTTCAAAGCACAGCGACTCTCAGGAATCTACCATATCCTCGACGTCTATCTTCTCCTTCTGACTGGATGGAACTTTCAAAAGTTAGACTTCTTCTAAACTCTAGTACAGGTACCACATATTTGATCCTCTATCACGAACTATTGTAGTTTGTCCATCAACAACACGTGTTTCGGGTGCAATGTAACCGTCGAGGCCGACCCCAACTTCGATATGCAGATAATCGCTGTCTAGACTGAGCGTTTCTTGTGCCTAAATGCATTTGTTCATGATGATAAGATCCGTGTCCACATTCTCGATCGAAAAGGAATACTCGCTTGCGTACGACGAGGTTTCGTAGGACGTTGTCTTGTATACAACGTCGCACGATGGTGTGTCGTCGACATGCATCCTGCAGGACAAGAAACCGGAATTAGTTCGCAATTCACGTCTCGTCATTATCTTAGCGGAGTTCGTAGCTACGAAATCCGAATCAGTTCGCATTTATCTAAACAAGCACGTCGGACGGACCGGAAAGACAACCGTCCTCCAAGGCCACAAGCGCAATCTCGCAAACGGATGTCGGTATTGTAAGGCCTGTCACGAATTTGCTCTCATTCGTCCCTTCGGGAAAAGGTCTTCTCCAAGAATAAGCCACGGTTTCAGCGCATTGCCATTGTTCCTCGTCCGAAGTGGAAAGTTTCCACCACTTCGTCCAAGCGCTGGAGTACCTTTCGCAAAGATCGGACGAGTGACATGTAGGCACCCACCACTGTATACATAAACAACCGAAATGCGGTGAGAAACGGTCGTCCACAACCTCAGACTGTGCTCTGCCAACCGAAAACGGGACACCTTGAGACAGTTCCTCATCAGGCGGCCTAACAATCAGAAAATCACCTTTGTTTATATGGCGCCGAGGGTCGACGTCCACTTTTGGACGGCCCGCCCTCAGTCCTACATATATAAGCGAAGCATCTGGCGAAGGAGGGTCGGCTTCTTGAACTTCCTCCACCGTTTCGATTGATTGTGGCCAGAAGGTATGATGGTAGATCTCGGGCTCGTCCGCCCCGAGGACATCCTCTTCCTCACCCTATCCCGTCTCCTTTTTCTTTTGCTTTTGGATCATATCCTCCGCCTCGACAAAGATGGCTTTCCAGTAAGACAAAGCATCCTCCCGCTTGTCGACCTCCTCCTTCCTATATGTTTGCCACATGTGTCTATGCTGTTTGAGGACGTCCAGAAATTTTTGGACACTGTCACGAGCCATCCGAAAATCCTCTTTAACGACACGGGGAATAACACATGGTTGTGGAGGGGAGGTAGGGCCTGCATATTGTCCATCGACAACCGAGAACCAGTGAACCGGTCTGCCTTCCGACATCCATTCCGCATCGGTACAGTACTTATTGTACACCACGACAGGACTGTCGTCACGCATGAAGAATTTGACGAGATGCGGTTTCGACACGTCGACGATGCTTTTGTCGACGTATCGATCCACTACCCGGCGCCAATTGGCAAAGTGATCGAGCTCAATACACTTCGGCGGTATCTTGTGCGATGACTCGATAAGCGAGAACAACTGCTTCATGGTGTAAGCATCGTTGTCCTTCTGTTTTTTCGAGAAAACACTAAAAGTCGCATCTATGTCGGTATGCGTGTGGCCAACGAGCATGAACCCCACTTTGACATCTTCGAAAATTCCGAATTTCACCAGAAGAGAGGCCAAACACATAAGGTATTGGTTTTTGTTTTCCCTCCAGCAATTGTTCGCCTGGATTCAGAGGTGGCGTGGCCATTTCTGTCCCGACGCCTGCAAATCACATAGAGTCCGCATAACGCAGGTCATGGTGCCATCGGAACCGTGCGCATAGAAAGACAAATACGTGTAAACATAAAGGGACGGTTTCCTGCCGTGAGCAATGACCACGGTCAGGTTCGTTTTCATCATCATGTCGAGTCGATGATCCTTGGAGTAATTATACATGCCGATGTGATCCATTCCATCCACTATAAGGCAGAGGTATTCCGCGGGGTTCAAAATGGAACGAAGTTTCCAGTCAGCGTAATCCGGACGGTGAGCGATCTGATCTTGTTGGTGTTTGCGGTGCTTTTCATCGAAATTCTTACGGTTACGAAGGAGAAAGGCGTTATCTCTAGTCTATCTAAGGCGGACGCACTCGCCACACTTTGTGAACGAGTTAGACTTGGCGAGGTCGGCATGCCACAAGTACTTCCTCCATATGGAGTAGAAGACTTGCTCCGAAACGACGGTCTGACCCGCCGCTTCCAAGTCCGCCTTGATGGACTCGTATACAAGGAGCTTCGTGAAATAAGCAGGGAGCCTAACTTTACGTCTTTGTGAGGTCCATCTCACAACCATTTCGTTAGGCATAGCATCTCCATGTTCTTCCACGAACCCCGTCACACGAGCCAGCATACTCACATACTCTGGTCTCGGGTTCAACAATCCCCATCGACCATGCCGTCCACGGACTAACCCGTTTGACTTGCACTTGCTATAACGACAAAATGTGTTTCGACATATCCCTATTATTTTACACCAACTGGCGATGCACACACAGCGTTTGTACTGCACTGGTTGCACTCTTTCCATACCACCGCCATGGATAGTGAAATTGTCGAGGGTTTGCATCCACCACTCGATCCTCCTTTCGAGGGACATTTCGTAATAGGCTTCGCGCACCGGTTTGATATCGTCAATGGTCAAAATCCGAAGACACTTGTTCTTACAATATTTGTGCGTCAGGATGAGCGCAATGTTAGTTTCGTTCAATCGACTTTTGACCCTCTTCAAACGTTCTGACCTTCTAACCGACCTAATTTTCCGATTATATCTTCTCCTTTCTCCAGGTAAGTGATGAGACAAAACTTGAAGGACTGCTTTAGGAGTTCCAGGTTGGCTTTTGGTCGGGGACCTATGCGCTGCACCTAGGAATTTTGATCTATCCGTGGGAGCGGTTCGCGACAAATCAGATTGGGAGGATTCCGATGAACTGTAGAAATATGTGTCTACAAAACCAGTCTGCCAATTTTCCATTGCACCTGTGGCTGTCATCGACGGAGAGCCAACTTTTCCGACTTCACATGCAATTCTCTTACCTATCTTCGCACTTCCACACGCATGTTCCGTTGCCTGGTCCCCATCATACCTGTTTCTAGCAAATGCACCGCACTGTTCCCGATCAGATCCGTTTCTATCGGGCGTACCGCAGAAGTCTGTATCCACCAACGACCGACTGTAGTCAAATGCTAGGGGTTGGGTAACTTCAATGCTTTCACACAGTCTACCCGCTGTCCGCACGAGATCTGATCCAGTTGTTTCGGACACACCACAGAAATTTGTGTCCACGAACATCCATCCACCGGGAAATGTCTCGACATCCCGAATACCCTCACTACCGGGGATTAGCGTTGTAGATACGCGCTGACAGTCGGGAACATCAAAAAAGCGAACAAAACGACGCCGAGCGGACGTCGTAGACGAGCCTGAATGATTCGTCCGAGTCAACATCGAGAACTCCCTTTTCAAACCGCAATGCCGATCAGAGGGAGCTTCCGGGCTGCTGTCACAAGAGCTACGTTCTCGAACATCGTCTTCTCCGTGTTGTCGTGATGGTGGCGGTGGCATGACACAGTGGACGGATTGGACACCTATTTGAAGAGACGATTCACACGAAAACTGTACAACAAGATAATCACGTCAACGTATGACAAGGTCAGGGAAATAAACAAGAGGGAGTAAACTCGCATTTCTAATATTTATCACAAAACAGTAGAACAACAACATTTGAATCCACATCGTTTTGTCGGACTGAATTTGAAGCTCAAGTGGTATCTCAAGTCCGACTCCTCTCCCACTCGTTCAGTGTGCAAGCGGTTTGGATATGTCTGAGTAAACTCGCACTTTTTCAGCCAAGAGTACAAATGCGAGCTAATTCGGACTTATTCACCGTACAGTAAGAAAATTAAGTTCCTGGGTGGAACAAGAGCGAATACAGGTGCGAGTCAATTCGGTCTTATCCACTAAACAACAAGAAATTTGAAGTGTCAATAGATTCGCACTTCAAAGGAACATTTCAATTACGACGTGCAAGAAGAAATTACCTTCGTGGTTGGTTCAGTGGCGAGTTAACTCGCAACTACAAAAGGACTTCATTCTTTTTGGTCGAGAAGAGACGCGACTTATCGACTAAAGAGGAACAAATTTAGGGGGATGGTTGGTTGAAGAGCGAATAAATTCGCACTTCCAAACGAGCATTTTTATTACGAAACTGGGACTTATGGACTAAAGAGTAACAAATTTAGGGGGATGGTTGGTTGAAGAGCGAATAAATTCGCACTTGCAAACGGACATTTTCATTACGAAACTGGGGGATACAAGTGCGAGTTAATTCTGAACTCTAGACTAAACAGTAACAAATTAAGGGGCTGGTTGGTTCAAGAGCGAATAAATTCGCACGTGCAAATGACCATTTCCATTACGAAACTGCGGGTACAAGTGCAAGTTGTTTCCGGTTTGTTCTGCGTGTAGTACGAGCCACATATCGTCGCAAGAAAGAAACTGGGAAAGATGGCGTACTATTTCTTAAGATGGAGAAAGATTGCGAAGCGATGGGCAGACGGTGCACCGATGAAAATAGATGGAGAGGGATGGCGCACCGATTGAGAGAGATGGCGCACCAAGAGAGATGGATGGAGTTACAGTCTTCCCCCGAATACAACGTCCGGTCATTACAGCTGGATTCGGGTCATCTTTCAGTCTAAAGACAAATGTAATGAACGTGCGTTGTATATTCCGGGGAGGAAGGTAGATGGCGCCGGAAGGGAAAGAGATCGCGAACTGATTGGGAGATATGCCGCAGCGAGGGAGAGAGATTGTGCACCGATGGAAAAACATGGCGCAACAATGGAGATAGCAAGCGCAACGATGGTTAGCGATAACACAACAATGGAGAAAGCAACAGAAAAAATGTGGGAAAATTTTATGAAGTTTCCAACTCGGTCGCCGCGCCGGACCAGCATTGGAACGACGACAAATGTTGTGGCCAACCGTTAGAGCATCACCGTTTTATGTTTCCAACCGTTTGATCAACACGCGGCCGACGTGTTTCCAACATTTGTTCAACGTTGGTCCAACGTCTTTCCAACACGTTTCCAACACGTGTGCGTTGAAACAAAAGTGCTATCAGGTTCCCATGACTGAAGTTGACTATTGCGGGCCAATTTAGGCACAATCRYATTGAATCYACCTGAATTGRCCCGCAGTTGTCAACWRGTGGGTTTGGAGGAGGTGCGCGGGTCAACAATTGTGAACGCGCACCGAATACATAAAAAAATTGGAGCCCACGAAAGAGGGTCGCACCCCCGGGCAAAGGAAGATGAGGCCGGTCGTAGTTGAAGGCCCGCGGAGCTCCCTCCGCGGACGATTCCGAATCCTGCTGCATGCACAGTGATGCGCTCGAGCCTCGGAAGGGGGCGAACGGTTCGCGGCTGTTTGTTCAGCATGGAATGAGATGGTGCCCATGCAAAGGAACTGCCCTCCGCACTTCCTCTTTTGTGCACATCGCAAAAAAACCCTGAAAGGAAAAAAA
>BFEA01000326.1:465438-479126 GCA_003427395.1 Chara braunii | reverse complement strand
AGAGAGAGAGAGAGAGAGAGAGAGAGAGAGAGAGAGAGAGAGAGAAAGATATGAAGACCTTCAGTTTTGCAGAAGAGAGAGAGAGAGCGAGTGCTTGCACGCACGTGCACCGCCTGAGGATTGCGAGCCGTATGCTCCATACAGTCTGATAACTACACAACTTCTGTTATTTTTGATACACAATTGTACAAACATTTGTTATGCTAATCTTTGTGAGATTGAGTGGTGTGTGCGGCTGACTCTGTAATGGTAACATGACACGACAATGTGTTTTGTCAAGTTGTGGTGAGAC
Organism: Chara braunii; assembly: GCA_003427395.1. Taxonomy (NCBI): domain Eukaryota; kingdom Viridiplantae; phylum Streptophyta; class Charophyceae; order Charales; family Characeae; genus Chara; species Chara braunii. The sequence goes on along the minus strand of BFEA01000326.1, from coordinate 478,834 downwards.
TTGTTTGTTGCAGGGCAGGGTGACGTGGACTGAGGCTCCCCACGCCAAATCGCCTTATATAGAATGGGACACAACAATCTTAGGGGCACAGAAAAGGAAGGTTGGCTACTGCGTGCCAAAATGTGACGGACCCTGCCGTGTTGGACAATTTGCGGCCCGCAGTAGTCAACCTTGTTTGTACGAGGGCAGCCCAGCATTTAATCGACGGTCTCCCACGTCTTCTCCGTACACGTGAGAGAATAAGTCCAAAAATTTTGTCAACCTGTGGTGAAAAGTGTTTGTTGCAGGGCAGGGTGACGTGGACTTCGGCTCCCCACGCACAACAATCTTAGGGGCACAGAAAAGGAAGGTTGGCTACTGCGTGCCAAATTGTGTCGGACACCGCCGTGTTGGACAATTTTCGGCCCGCAGTAGTCAACCTTGTYTGYACGAGGGCAGCCCAACATTTAATCGAAATGTGTTCGTCGGACACCGAAAGTCAACCTTGTTTGTACGAGGCCCGAAATGTGTTCGTCGGCAGCCTACAGCATCTCTTTCTCTCTCTTAGACTCCGTCTCTCTCTCTCTCTCTCTCTCTCTCTCTCTCTCTCTCTCTGATCCCTCAATTCCATCAGTCACTGCAATCATCACGTGCCCGGTCGGCGCGCGCAAACCCAACGCTCGTCCATTTGATCTTCGTACTCCAAAACGTGCCCAGTCCTTAAACGAGGAAAACACAGCTACAACCCACCCCCGGACAACGCAAATGACCCGTAACCGAAACTGCTATTGCACACGTCCTGTTTCAACACGGTCCAAAATATTTCAACTCATTCCAACACACTTTCAACACGTTTCAACACATTTCAACAAGGTTTCAACAACTCTTCAACAACTCTTCAACAAGATTTCAACAAGCTACCAACAATGGATCAACAGTTGGACCAACAGTCTGTCAACAGTTGATCCAATAGTTGAACACACAAGTTTCAGTGTCCCCAATATACGGTCAGTGTTGGTTTCCTTCAGTTTGTGTTGAACACATGCCCCCCCCCCCCGGCCAACGGTTTATAAACAGTTGAAATGTGGTGTCAACATAGGTTCAACGTGGCAAAAAAATTGTCACATTTTTTCTGTTGAGATGGCGCAACGAAGGAGAGAGAAGGACACAGATGGCGCGGCGATGGAGATAAATTAGGAAAGATAGCGCAGCGATGGAGATAGATGACGAAGGAGATAGATTAGGAAAGATAGCGCAGCGATGAGATTAGATGGCGAAGGAGATAGATTAGGAAAGATAGTGCAGCGATGGAGATAGATTACGAAAGGTCGGTAGAGATCGCGAACCAGTGGAGAGAGATGGAGAGAGGACGTGCAACAATGGTTGGCGATGCCACAGCGATGGAGAGAGAAGGCACATCGATGCTTAGCGATGGCGCATCGATGGAAAGAGTTGCCGAATCGATGACCAAGATTTGTTATTGCACAACATTAGTTCCATTATTAAGTGACATCCATCGCGTTGAACCTTCGTTAAGCATACCTGTCGCTTGTTTCATGCGATTGCACAGTGATGGGCGGATGCACCGACGACCGCCTGAAACAACAATACAATGGCGATGGCGGGATCGCGCATGAGTGATGGAGAGCCTGTGGCACAAGGATGGAGGTTGCTCGGTGGTCGAGAGAGATCGCGCAGTAATGGAGTGAGATGGAGAGCGATCACTCAGCGATGGAGGGAGATCGTGCGACGATGGAGAGAGATTGCGCAGGAGCGATGACGAGAAATCGCGCAGCGATGGAGAAGAGATCGCGAAGGCACCAAGGCGCCCAACAAATCAGCGATAGTGTTGGTCAACGCTGCGATAGGATAACACTGGTCAGGGCTTCGATGGCGATGGCCAGACCTGCGGTGGAGAGCGATGGCGCACCGACGTAGAGAGATGGTGTGACGATGAAAAAGATGGCGCAGCGATGGAACGCGTTACAATGGCCAGCGCTGCGGTGGGAGTGATGGCGATTGTAAGCGCTGCGATGGTCAGGCGAGCGCGACGACTGCAATGGGGGATGGCCAGCACTGCGGTGGAGAGCGATGGCGCATCAATGGAGAGGGATGGAGTACCGATGAGAAAGATGGCGCAGCGATAGAATGCGTTACAATGGCCAGGGCTGTGATGGCAGCGATGACGATGGCCAGCGCTGCGATGGGAGGGATGACGATTGTCAGGCAAGCGCGATGACTGCGATGGGGGATAAAGCTTTGCGTCGCGATGACGATGAGCTAAGCGCATCGATGGCGATGGTGCGTGGCGAGCGTTGGCGTTTGCGATGAGCTAAGCGCATCGATGGCGATGGTTCATGGCTAAGCGCATCGATATCCAACGCCGTTGATATTTGCAAAATGTCCGAATGACAGCGACACCGGAACTTATACATTTTCGGTGTTTTTGACCTAGGCGCACAACGAATCGTCGCGCCTCGGCGCGAAATAAACCGTCACCTGGCCTCGACGCGCAATGAACCGCCTTGGCGCACAACGAATCGCCGCGCCTTGTAGATTCTTGCGCCTGACCTCGTGCGTCGGATCATTCCGATCGACGGTCCAGATTACAAGTGCGAAAATGACCTTGCCTGCCTCTTGCTTTATGAAACTGTCACATCATTGCATGCCGGAGTTGGCTGAGATTTTGGAGCCACTGGCATGTCACTGGGTCCGTTCATCTGCGCCGTTCAAAATTTTTGATCGACGGCTGACAATTTCCAGTACCTCTTACCCGTTTATAGGTCCTGTCGTTTTGTGGGCCCAGGCGTGCGATATGCGAATCGAGATGGACCCACCTTGATCCGGACGCGAGGCCTGCTGCAGGAAAGTATAAAAGACGTTGCTGCCCTCGCGTCATCCCTTTTGTTGTCGCTCAACAGGTCAAGTCGCGCTATCGCTTCCACGCGCGTTCTGATATTTTGTCTTCAGCCCCCACCTCCTTCCGCCATAGCCCGTTCGCTCTTCGCTCTTCGTAGCTCGCTCTTCGTGGCTAGATTTGCATTCGCCATAGCCGGTTCGCTCTTCCTAACTTGATATCCCTCCACCATAGCTGGTTTGGTGGTGTCACCTTCTTATTACTACGACACTTGAATTGGTTATGGCTGTATTGACCACAACGAATGCAAGCATGCCGTGTGTACTGATCTCTCCACATGTCCTCGGTCAGACCCGCCGTCTCCCATGGGGGAGCGTTGGGGTCAACTTGACTCCTTGACCGGGAGCCTCCTCAGCGTCTACTGGTCGCCTACCCTTTCTAAGCTACGACAGAGGGAACTCCACCCCCTGAAGCTTCAACGCTGCCAGCCTCTTAACCTACTCCCTCCTCGAAGTTGTCGTCTAACTCAATGGTTGAACCATCGTTATCGACAAAAATAATGCGACCTTTTGCCTTCCAGTTGGGAGACAGTGACTTTCTCCTACCATCCGTAGTGGGTGCCTGCCCATGCCCTATCTTCGCCTCAAGGTCTAGGGCCTTCTTGCTAAACGAGGGAAAGTTGTGAACATTGATGTTGGCCTCACCTGCCTACTGATTCCTGAGAGGCATAGGAAAGCATCTTAGGTAGGAGGTGAGTTTCAAGTTGGGGGTCATAGCGCACCCTACAGGCGCTCTACAGCATCGGTGGCCTCCCTCACTGACTTGAACTGCCTCGTGTGCAGGGTCAGGATCGCATCAGTGGTCTTTTGGGCCTCCTAAGGATCATGCCACCTTTCTTCCACCAACTTGAGGAAGTCATCCAATTGCTGGGTGACCGCCCAAGCGCGAAAGTCATGACCGTATCCCTGCAGCTGTACTAAACCACTCAACCATCTTGCTGCACTACCCTCTAGGTAAGATGCAGCCACAAACACTTCCTCGTGCGGCAAGGTGAGTTTACACTTGACATAGACCGACACTGCCCTCAACCAAGTGTCGAGGTCTTCACCCCTCTTCTCCCCTCTGAAGGGTTTAAGAGCGGCGATGACCGTCTTTGGTACCCACTGAGTTTGCCCCGGTCCCTGCATCCCACTGGGCTGTGGACCCTATGATATAGGCGGCTGCACTGGCTGCAGGGGCTATGTACCATGCGGCTGTACAGGCTGCGAGACAACAGGTTGCGTTGTAACTGCAATCTGCAACAGAGGTTGGGAATACACTGGCTGTACAGGAACCTGCAAACTAGGACCTGCTGAGAGCCCTCCTGATAACGGTATGCCGAGGGAAACGGTCTTAATCGATGATGGGGCTGTATATGGGGATACCCCAGTCACTGGTGGGACAAAAGGAGGAGGATGTGCAACGGGCCAGACACCTGGCCCGGACGGTGATGGTGACACCTGCATCCGTCCGACTAACACACCCAGACTCTGTTTGATGTCTTGTAAGATCTCCGTCTGGTGATCCTGCATTTCCACTACACTTAACAGGACCGACCGAATGGTTCTCACATCATCCTCCATTTCTGCTAGGTCAATCTCCTCCAACTCACTAACGTCCTCTTGTGTCCGCTGCATCCTGGCCCTTCTCCTAATCATTCTCTCTTTCTCAGCCTTAATCTCTCCTAAGGCCTGACAGCCTGTTGTAGCTGTGCCTCGCGAGCAGCAGCTCGCTGTATGGCGACATCCTCGGGAGTCATCACTAATGGCTGGCTTGCCATAACACCAGCGGACCGACTCAAAGGTTGCGCAACCGTTGACCCTATAGAGCCTGTTGACCCTACAAAGTCGATAGACCCTGCAGAGTTTGTTGACCCTAAAGATGCTGAACTACCTGCCTGAGAAGTCTGCTGCGCAGAGGTAGCCATTGCTTCTAAAGCTGCGGCTTCACTTACGAGCGCCCTGCTAGCCTCCGCTGCTCTAGCCCTCCTCTTCTGCTGCTGCCTCTCTCTAAGCTGGCGGAACAGATATCGGTCGCCCTCTGGTCCTAAAGCCAAGTGGGTGATCGGACAGCTACGTGAACGCAAGAGCCGGTCGTCCTCTCTAGTGTCCTTCCTATCGCTCATAAGCTACAACACTRCACACAATCTCCACTAATACACTCTAGATGCCTACCGCAGTGTAATGCGCAAACCAATAAAATTAATTGATGGCTATAACAGAGAACGTACACTCGGGCCCAACAGGTAAGTCAGATTCCTACAAACGAAACTATTTTTAATCTGATTAGTCCGCGAACAAAATGCACAATGATTAGAGACAGTTCTAATTATGTTGTCTGTCAGATGTTAAATGGCTGTACATCTAACTAATCAAAACATAAAAATAGAATCATTTGTGTGGATGAGGACAATATGGAATTTTTCTCAAACTTATCACCTGAAATCTACCCCTCCCTTAGTTCTCCTGAATGTCACTTGACGTAGCGTCCCTGAGCTATCCAGAGAGCAGTGCGTGACTAAAGGTGTGCACGGCCCACCGCTGTGCCCCGAGTAGCTGCTGAGCTGGCCAACCTTGCACTATGTTTATCCTCGTGTGCACGAGCCTTACAACCACTGGCTGATCCAGACGCAATTTAACGACCGCCCCCAAGTGTCATCAGGAATTACTTTACGTCGCAGCAGGACGACGATCACAGCCAATGGTTTCCCCTTCCGGTGCTTATTTAAAGACGCCCGGTCTCGTCTCCCACATAGGGTTGGCCTGCCCTTCAGTACCCATCTAACACCGCAGCAAGCCGAACAAAGGACAAGCAGCAAAGCATGCGTGCTCTACTCCCGGTGGGTTGGCATGGTGATCGTGACCCAGTGCTTCGTCCAGGGCCCTCCAGAAAGCTCCGCCCATCTTCTCCCAGATGCTCAACGTGAACATTGTCGACTCTCAAGGTCGAACGCACTCGACACYTYACAATGAGAGGACTCTCAAGAAGGAACACACAACCTCACGGTAAGAAGTGTCGAAGAGGGTAGATGAGGTTAAGAGTAACGTACCTCAAACAACTGCCCCCAATCACAAAGATAATCTCACCAGATAACCTGACGCCGATTGTGATGACCAGTCATTGCTTCAGCACAACCAGCATTGCACGCCGTGCCACCTCAACACTAATCGCACATCAGTCTTCAGATAGTTCTCATCACACTGTCCAAATCCACATTACATCACGTAGCCTTTCTGGCAATCCCCTCACCTCCTGGGTCGCCTCTTACTTGTCTCCGGCGGCCCATCTCACTACACACCAGATAGTCTCTCTGCCCTCCTCACTACACACTACCTACGGCCCAACTTACCAAGCATACCACATGTATGTACTGCATTAGGCAGAAGACAAGCGCCAGATAAGCGCAATCGTGCCACAACTCTGATACCAAATTGCAAGGAAGATGAGCAATAGCGAACTTCATCAATCAAACAACATCATATACACAACACCAGATAGTCGTGACCTCGAATCAACAACAAAATTGCATCACGAGTTTCAGCAAATAAGAACACACCAAGAGCTCATAATTGACAATGTTGGTAAAGTCTCATCACCATCAATGAAGAACCAATGTTGATATCCTATCTGGCGCTCGGCGCCCAGACTACAGATGGCAGATCCTATCTAGCCTAGACTACAATRCCGAAGATGACGTSAACAGCTTCCCCGAAGTACGAGCATACATCGACCRATGTYGCACGCTTCCAGCACCAGGTATGTCTCTCGCCTCACTCACAACCTCGTTCCCAAACACACAGATGCCACTTGCACCCAAGGACCACCCTGCGCCACACCCAGCTTACAGCAGCGCAACTCGGCTATGGCTGCCTGCTCCTTCCTGCTCGCCCGTGACCGCGTGAGCGCCAACCAGCTTCAGCGCAACAACGCTTGCGCATCATGCAGCCAGGACCCGAATCTCCAATGCGGAGGCAGGCCCTTTGCTATATGGAAGTGGTCTGCCTGCTTGCTGTCCCAGGCTGCGATGGACCTTTCCCAAGAAGCTTCCAGTAGGCCCCGGTAGGCTGAGGCCCAGTCCACACAACTCATATCGTGGGCCTGTAGTGGTTGCTCGTGCCCAACTGTCAATGACCTGTGTGAGGTCCACATCCCGTATCCAGTCCAGTGCCTGCCTTCGATACATTCAAACAGTGTCAAAAACAGGCTGCCCAGGGCGTGGGTTCTTCCAAACAACTGGCACTGTGCAACTGCCTGAATTTACTTGAGTTGCGTGGTGACCAAAATAGGGGCCCTCAGGCCCTCGTCGTGCCTGCCCTTACTTAGGGCGGTCGACGTGATACTTGGCAGGGCCTGAAAGGGGCTCATAGGGGCATAGGCCTCGCACATCAATCAATCAATCAATCAATCAATTAATGAATTCATTTTTATTTCTTTATTTTTTTTTCCCGTTTTGATTATTTTTATACTTCAAAAATATAAAAAAGACCAAAAAATAAAATAAAAAATATGGGGGTGTAGAGCACGAAAAGCTTTACATCCGCATATTTTTTAATTATTTTTTTCGTTTTTTTTTGGGAGGGTTTCGTCAGTCTGTACGGGACCGTTCATACGGCCATACGACCGTCACTACGATCAGAGCCCTGTACGACGTACTGGGTGCAACACAGGTTACAATTTGGCCACGTGTTCTTACTTCGCCACATTCCTCATCAACAAAGAAGGTGAAAGAGACAAGAAAGAGAAACAGAGGGATGAAGTGAGTCAAGATAGAGAGACACGAGCAAGACATTTTCACAATGTGTGTTCGCCGCACAATAAATAATTACAAGACAATAATAAATTTCACGGTCACACCCGCCGTGACCCAATTTCACTCTCCTAGAGCAAGAAATAAATAACAAAAATAAAGAAGGAACGAATTTCAATTTACTCCTATTTCTAACTTCTGCTGTCTGTCGGACTCTGTCCTATGTGTGATGACGTCCTAATGAGAGTGCACAGGTACCCCAACCACGACCAGTGTGATCAAGACACAATAACACATGCGAGTATGCACGGCAACCATAGAACAACCTAGACATGTGAGTAAGTCGGCCAACATAACTATAACAATCAATTGTCAGCATCCTTTCCTCTTCAGCTGCACCATCTGCATAAACCAATGAGGCCAGACCCAAGGGTCGGCATGTGGCTCTATAACCAATCGTGAAACGGTACCGCTGCCAGCATGCAAGTGCAAGTACCAACTTCTCACCAGCGACAAGGCATGCCCGCTGCCATATGTCACCCTGGCATGCCAATGCAAAACCTCTACGGAGTCACCCTGTCAGCGTTCAATGGCCAATAGGCCGTGAAGAACGATGCCACGTCAGCAATGTGCCAACTGCCGGATCATCCACCACAGGTATGCCACGTCAGATCAAAGTACCTCTGGATTATGGAGTCACGGTGTGGAGTGCCACGGGAGCAGGTAAGTTGCGACATACTGGGACACAGCCAATCCCTGGATGCCACGTCAGCACCCCTGCACCATGCCATGTAGGCATCACCCTGCCAATCCCTGGTTGCCACATCGGTACCCGTGCGCCATGTCAGCGCGCCACGTCAACAGTCCCAATACCCCAATCTCTCTCTCTCTCTCTCTCTCTCTCTCTCTCTCTCTCTCTCTCTCTCTCTCTCTCTCTCTCTCTCTCTCTCTCTCTCTCTCTCTCTCTTTCTCTCTCTTCCACCAGTGCCACGTCAGCCTGGAGCCAACGATGCTCTCGCAGCTACCTGATCGCCATGTCAGCAACACCGCGCCGTGTAGCCAATGTCGCCGTCGTCAGTCCATGTCATCATCTTCAAGGGAACATGCGCGCGTGGCAGTCAATATCTAGCCCGCGATTATCATCGCGGGCGTTTATAAACACTTTCCAATCGCGCGACACTCCCCACTTTTGTGGGTGCCACCTCGGCGCCTGACAACAGATCACGATGAAGAAGGTAAGCTCCGATACCAAATTGTAATTAACCTAGTCTGTAGGATACTCGTCAAATGTCAAAATATAAGGTAACTGCAAGGAACATGAATATGAACGAAGCGCAGAAATCCGGAATGCAAAATCACACTGAAGTCCAAGTAGTCCAAGCCAGAGCAAATAGTACAATGGAACCGAGTAACAATCCAATTGAGAATGATACAAAAGAATCGTGAGTCAATGTCCATGCCCAACAGGGCAAAACCAACAGCATAACCCAATGTAGCTCTCTCTTATGAATGGCGCCAGGCGCCCTATCTACTCTACAGACTAAGCCTACAACTACAGCAATGAAAGCAACCAGACAACTTGACTACCAGCAAGTGATGATGTCAACACCAATGCCGGCCTCCACCTCCACCAGGTACGTGTCCTCTTCACCCACACTCTTCCTTGTTACCCATACAGCGCCCTTCACCTCCCCTGTGTGCCCTATGCAGCTCGGCTATAGCCGGCTATAGCCGCTAAGCGCCCAGTGCACAGGCAGCGCCCTACCGCCTAGCGCTAGCCTGCCTCATCCCAGTGCAGCGCAGCACCTCGCATGCACACACAGCCGCAATGCCTGCATTGGCCAAAAATTGCCTGCCCACTCGCCTTGCTTGCCTATATGCCAGTGCTGCGTGTGGGCGGCCTCCCTTCAGCCTGCGACTGGGGCCCAGTGGCTGAACCCAGCTCGATACAGTTGAGGCCCGGGGCAATGCAGTTGCGCCTCTTTCATCCAGGCTTGCGGCCAGATTCAGATAGTGGGCCGATTTTCCTTTGGCATTTTCGGCCTCTATACCCAGCATGCATTGTCGGCCTCACGTTCAGGTGCCCAGGGCCTAACTAACTCAGAGGCCCTGGGTTCTCCACATTTGTAGAGATTCGAGACTCGGTGCACTCCAACCAACTGGCGTGCTGCAACTGTATGGACCCCACTTCGGGAAATGTTTGCACAGATTCTGAGGGCTCTTGTTGATTTGCTGACCCGCCTTCACTTAGGGCGGGTACTAGGCTTGCTGGGGCCTTAGCCTAGAACACGTACATCATGGCAAGGCCCCTTCTTTAGGGCTCAATCCTCATATTCCATCCCCCTTAGCTTCCAAAGTCCGTTGAGATGCTTACTTCGCAGGTGCCTTCCCTTTCAGCAGTCTCTCGTATTCTGCCACCACCTGAGGAGCTGTCTCAATCAGGTCCTCTCTGGTAAACCACCGATCTTCTTTTGGATCCGTATGATGCCTGAATCTGACGYGATACKCTCTCTTGGGCTTAGGAGGTCTTCCTCGACCCAGCGGCTTTGGAACAGGCATGTCCCTGTAATCCACAATGTCGTCGATGTCCACTTGACCATCCATGGTTGGGGGCAGCATCGATCTCCTGGAAGGGAATTGATCTGTCTCAGCGAAAGGTGCAAGCTTTGAGGCATGAAAGACTGGGTGAGTGCGTAGGTGTCCAAGGACACGAATGACATGTGTGGGGTCATTCATCTCATCTCCCACTATATCCAGGACTTCCCAGGGACCAAAGTACTGAGGCATTAGTTTGCAAGAGATTCTGAATTCCTGTCCTAACTCACTAGCCTTGACCCAGACACGTTCCCCTACCTGAAATGTGGATTGTCTATGGTGCTGATTCCCAGAAGCAATCATGGCTTGCTGAGCTTTCTTCATGTGCTAGATAGCTTCTTGCAGCAACTTCTTATACTGCACACCATATTCAAGGGTGCCTGGAGTTGCAGCGGGTCGGTTTTCAGGTAGGAGGAAGTCTAATGCTGATCTAGGCTTCCATCCCAAGTGAAGTTGATTAGGACTAACGCCGGTACTGTAGTGGACAGCATTGTTTTTTCAGGCTGGCGATGAGAGGCAACTGCTCATCCCAATCATCCTGGCTGGGCTTGATGTAATGCCTCAACAAGTGCTGTACAACTCTGTTTATTTGCTCGGCTTCTCCGTTGGCTTCGGGATAATTCCCTGAAGTCATCTGAAGTTGACTGCCCATCTATTCTGCAGTCTTCTTCCACAACTCACTTGTGAATCGGACGTCTCGATCACTAACAATTGACTTTGGTAAACCAAAGTCACGCACCCAGTTGTCTTTGAACAACTTGATGACATAGTCAGTTCTTGCGGTCTCTGGCATAGCCACTAGTCTAGCGTACTTGGTGAATCGATGGATGATGACGAATATATGCCTCTTGCCACTCTTACTAGTCACCAGGGTGTCCATGAAATCCATGGAAACACTCTGTCCTGGATCAGCAGAAATAGGCAAAGGCTTCAACAACCCAAGCGGTGCTTGAGTTCGCGGCTTGTCCCGCTGACAAACCTGACAGGTCTCTACGTACTTTTTTCCGTCATCTAACATTCTTGGCCACCAATATCGCTGTACTAGGTTAGCACCCGTCTTCTTGTAGCCGAAGTGTCCCGTTGCGTCATGGCATTCTCTTAAGAACAAACTACGCAAAGGTTCACTAGATGGAACTACTAATCTTTTTATTCCGGCCTTATCAAGATAGAGGAGCCCATCCACCATCATAAACTCGATTTCCGTGGCCTTGTCTTTTGCCTGAAGTTTGCGAATGATGTCCATCGTGTCAGGGTCTTCCTGATAGGCTCCCATCATCGATTGAGTTATTTCATCAGATACGCCAAAGTCAAAAACTAGCACACTTAGGTAGTCTGCTCTACGTGATAGCGCATCAGCAACCTTATTATACTCTCCCTTCAGATACTCAAGCTTGAAGTCATACTGGTCTATGACCTCAATCCATCGCTTGAGTGCATCAGAAAAAACCGATTGAGTCTTGATCCACTTGAGGGTCTGATGATCACTCCTCAAGTAGAAGAACCTTCCCAATAGAAAGTGTCTTCAATGGACAAGTGTTTTATTTAGAGCATACAGTTCTCTTTCATAGGTGGACTTTGCCAACTTCTTTTATGGCATCTTCTTGCTCATATACTCAATCGGTCTCAACTTTTTCCCATCCTGTTGAGCCAGCACTGCGCCAATGTCGTATTGACTTGCGTCAGTGGTCACTATGAATGGCTTCTGAGGATCGGGAACCATGAGAACCTYATGAYTCATGAGTGCATGCTTCAATCTTTTGAAAGCACCCTCGCACTCATCATTCCAGTCYCACGGYGTGTCAAGTCGAGTTAGATCAGTCAAAGGAGAGGCGACTGTAGAATAGTTYTTTACGAAGTTCCTATAGTAGYCGCACATCCCTAAGAAAGATCTGACCTCTGACAGTCTGAGGTCATGGCYAGTCTCGAATACTAGCCACCTTCGCATCCTCCGGCCTAATCCCTTCCGCGGATACTTCATGACCAAAGTATAGTATCTTAGTGCGACCGAACTCACACTTCTCTAAGTTGACCTTATACTCGTGCTGTTGCAGAAGTGAGAGTACAGTCTCAACGTGCTTTGCATGCTCCTCGGCAGACTTGCTAAAGATCAGAATGTCATCTAGGTATACCACGACAAACTTATTTAAGTGGTCATGGAAGATCCGATTCATAGCGTGCTGGAATGTACCATGYGCATTGCAAAGACCAAAGGGCATCACTACAAACTCATACAGACCGTATCTGGTCTGAAAGGTTGTCTTGTGTTGGTCCTCAGGTTTTATTGCGATCTGATGATATCCGGTTTTCAAGTCTATCTTACTATAGTACTTGCATCCATGCGCCCTATCCAATAGGTCGTTTATGTGAGGTAGAGCCTCTGCGTTCTTCACTGTGATGACTTTGAGGCCTCTTTAGTCAATGCACATCCTCAAAGTACCCCCCTTCTTCGGTACGAATAGAACTGGTGATCCGTAAGGGAAAGTACTAGGCCGAATTCATCCCTTCTCTGTCAGCTCCTTAAGTTGTTGCCGAAGTTCATCTAACTCGGCGGGAGTCATCCTATAGATCCTTCGCTTTGGGGTCTTACTCCCTGGAATGATTTCTATAGCGTGGACAAATTCCCTGTCAACAACTCCTGTGGGCTCCTCGAACAGATCAGGGAACTTAGCAACGACGCGTTCTATCTTTGGGGGTGTTTTAACGACCTCCCCTTTCTCAGAGACATACACAAGGTACATACTCTCCTCTTGGTTTTGCTTATAGTAATTGTAGAACACTGATGCGCATAAGCTGCCATAGGTATCTATAATGCTACTGGCCTTGAACTTGGTCAATCTGACAGTTCGGCCATCGAGCAACTTATGCTTGAGCACCTTCTTATCCCAGTCGAACTGGGGCTTAGAACAACCATTTCGTCAAAACGGACATATTGTATTTTTTGAACGAAATCAAAACAGACTTTTTTTGCCAAAATACGGTCGGAATTTTTTGCTCTTGGGGGTCTGGCGTTCCGAGAACGCCGGACCCGCTACATGTATCTGGTCTATGGTTGAGACCTACGTTGCATAGAGTACATGTACGGGGGCTTCCCGTACGAAACGTACAAGTTATTTCTGTACGGGATCTATACGGGAACCTGTACGTCTTGTACACCCCCGTACGAAAAAGCCAAAAAAAAA
>BFEA01000326.1:439421-451748 GCA_003427395.1 Chara braunii | reverse complement strand
ATAACCTCCTTGGACACAACACCCCTCTGGCGTTTGTCCAGCTCCTTGAATGTGGCATGCAGCCTGTTCTCCAATCCCCTCGTGAACTCCGCAAACTGATCAAATGTCACACGACCGCCCGCCTTCTGCACATACTCCTTCACGTCCTTCCGAGAGACGGGGAGTCTCAGCTTCTCCGCAGCTCTCCTCAGTTCCTCCTCGCCAATACCACCGGATCGATTGGGGTCAAACTCGTCAAATTGCCGCCTCAAAGTGGAATTCTGCGGGGGCTCTTCGCGACCTYCATCCTGACGGATTGCCACGACAGGGAGACATAGCCGACGCCGCCGCGTGCCTGCCACCTCAGAACCCGTCCAGCGTACCGTAATCATCGGAGCCCCATGGCCAGTCCTAGACCCAGACTTCCCACCGCACCCACGTGTTCCAGGTCCCATTTCTTCACCATCCCCTCCGCGACCATCTGATGACGACAACTGCCGTCTGGATGACCCCTCGCCGCTGCCCACTTCTGCATGTTCTGCACCCTTTGTACATGACGTCGCCTCCAGGCCCACAARGACCWCCGAGGTCGAGACACCACAGGGTGAAACAACTGCCCCACCGGTCAGATGGGAACCCATCACCCCATTCGCCCAACCAATCGTGGCACGGGGTAAAGAATGTGCGCACGTGCGGCGATTCTTTGCAATGGCCTCCATTGCGCTTCCTCTGACACAGGCCCCCGCTCGAACGAGGTCAGGTGATCGCCGAAAGGCAGCAAACTGACTGATGGGCGGTGCCTCTTCCAAGCCGCTGGCGAGGTAGGAATCCGGGCCTCCACCCCAGTTTCCAACCTCGGCTGAAGCTCAGTGCGTATGTGATCGTCGTCGGGATACCCCCGCTCCCTCTCGCTCACTCTATCATCGTACACTAACCCGAGCAGGCAAACAACAAACCGTGGCTATCCACTCGTGACGACAACGGTGCCTCCCCCCTGCACTCTCTCCCACATCGCCTTCGATAGCACGAGCCGTTCAATCGGGAAACTGCTACTAAATGTAGCTTATCAATCGTCCTTTATAGGAATACCTCACAGTCTTTCGATCCCTCTGTTCTTCTGCCAGCCATGACCCTTGCGGGACGGTCGTCGGTCGTGACTCCACGTACCGAGGGCCTGGTTCCACCACCCTCAAAATGGCAAAATGCCGAACGTATCTAGTCGTCGTGTTCTCTTCGAAACATGCACTCCTATGTTTGTTCGCATCTGGTGAGTGGGTGGAAGGAGCCCCCGAGACACCAACAGGCAGCACCGTTTTCCGCTGTCGTTTCACACAACCCATTCCCCTGTCGTTTCACACAAACAACCCATATTCCCGGAGGGAGTCCTGCACGATGTCCCAATTGCCAAATTTCTCTATATATCTAACATATCTATTCTACTGTTATACCGCGTTCCACACGGGGACGCAGCCATTCGGGCAGCATGTGTCATGTTGCAGACAGTAAGCTTCTCAAGTGGGGAACGGTCAGCCTTCTAGATTTGGCAGGCTAGGGCCAGAAGTTGTGGTGGCCTTGACGTTGCATATGTTAGACCTTGGCCAGGGGGTCAGGCGATTAGACACTGCCTGTGAGACCTAGAACTGCATTCCTCATACTTAGAAGTGCATTCCTCATTCCTCATTCCTCATATCGGGTTCCAATAGCATGTTAATTGCATGTTAATACCACCACGCGACCTTTAACGCGCTGCATAGGACCGGGGTCGGGGAACCAACGACCGGTAATGAAAAATAAAAGGGGTAACTTCAGTAGAGTCACAAAAACGAGTTATAATTGCAGTATGGGGCAAGATACAGTTTGCAATTGCACTTCGGGCACCCTACCTGGCCAGAAAGCTGGTTTGTATACATTGCCCCAACTGCAATTGCAAACTGTATCTTGGCCCATACTGCAATTATAACTCGTTTTTTTTACTCTCGCGTAGTTTCGCCAAAATAACAATAAATCGAATGTTGAAAAAAAACAAAACGAAAGGGGACAATGGGAAAGCAGGGCGAGAGAGAGAGAGAGAGAGAGAGAGAGAGAGAGAGAGAGAGAGAGAGAGAGAGCCGGTGCGTTGCCATGTCGAACAAGCCGAGAGAGAGAGAGTGAGAGAGAGAGAGAGTGAGAGAGAGAGAGAGAGACGGTGCGTTGCCACGTTGAGGGGCCACCGGCTCTCTCTCTCTCTCTCTCTCTCTCTCTCCCCCGTTGTATTTCTTCGTTTCTCTTTTTTTCTTTTCAGAGGCTGGTTCCTTTTCTTTTTTTTAATTTGGTTTTTCGGTTTTTGAAAAATGAAGAAAAAACTATTTTCGAAAAATGAAGAAAAACCTGCTACCCGTAGCTCTAGGCTCGGCAAGGCTGGGCTTACCGGTAGCAGGAGGCTTGGACTCGATAGCTGGGCGAGGTACTAGTGGTTTAAACCACTAGTACCTCTCTCAGCTATTGATGCCGAGTCTAAAAATGCCCTGCGAGCCAATTTTTGTCGAGCCTGCAAATGAAAGGTACCAGCACAAGGGAAAAAGAGGGCGGTTCCGGTACCCTTCTCTCTGAAACCCTTCTGCTGGACCTCTGACCAGCAGAGGGAATACAAAGAAGGTCGTCGTTTTCACGCACGAAAAACAAAAGAAGTGAAAAAAAAATAAAATGAAAGACGCCGAAGGCATTCAAGTGCTCCCCACCTCTGACGGGAGACGTTTTTTTAATCTGGACTCTGGAGAGGACAGCAGCCGTTCCGGTCTTTTTTATTTTGCATTGTAGTATTACTGTGGGAACCCCGTAGCAGTCAGCCGGTGTTCAAGCATCCAACGAGGGAACATGGGCGGGCTGCACTCTACTTGCAGGTGGGCGATACCGGCCAGGGGTCAGCCGGTAGCATCAGGACCGAGCTTCTTCGATGGGTCAGTTGCTGTGCCTCCCCTCCAGTCTCGTCCCCCTTCAAACATTAGCAGTCACTGCTCAATGCCACTCAGGGGGACCAAGGGGCTCTCTCTCGGTGGCAGCCGCCAAGCTTGAGCAGGAAGGTACATGAGCCGAATGGGGATTGAGCCCTCCTGAATGCCCCTCGCGTCCCTTACCTTACCAGCTGATCCACGGGGAGCCCCTGATAAACAACCGAGATTCTGCTTCCTCAGGAAAGAAAAAAAAGAGTCCAGTTGATGTAGCTCAGTGGTTAGAGCACCAGTTGGAAATGCGCATTGTGATACGAGGTTGCGGGTTCAAAACTCAATTGCAGCCTTGCGCATGGACACCGGCAGGGCGTTAGAATGACGCACAGCTGGACACACATTCCCTTGGGCTGACGCATGGTAAGCTTATGCAGACACTGCCTGTGCACCACCCAAGGGTTGTCCATGGTGTTGTATGTCGGGTCTTGATACTGCGTGGGTTGCTTGTGGCTGTTGCTCGTAGTTGTTCTGAAGATCTCCTCAGTCACGGGTTCGAGTCTGGCTTGGGAGTTTGGGGGGGGTTCTGTCCAGCTTGGCCTGTCATCTCTTCAAATGAACACTGAGTTCCCTCTACATAGTTCTCCACATATCTGGCCTATACAGTTAGACAGAGCACACATACCCTTCGGGCAGATACACAAACACATGGCATTATGGGCTCATGCAAACATACATAGCCTCTGGCCATACACACATACACACATACACACAACTATGATACTGGGCAGAGGGGGGTATATCAGGTATATGACGGGGTCTGCTCACGCATGGCTTAGCTCTAGGGTAGGAGTAGGGATATAAGTCGCTCCGGCTAGTCTGAGTTCCGCCTAGCCTTGGGTAAGCTAGGGGAAGGACGGTAGGATGTGTCCGCGGGCGCTGGCCTGCTTTGCTTAGGTAATCCTGCTGGGTAGACTCTCTGAATTGGGCCTGCAGAAGATTGCATGAGCCTGGCGTCCAAAGTTCCCGTACGGCAAGGTTCGTCCGCTTCCGCTTCCATCAGGGCTGGGAGGTTGGCCCAACCTTGGTGCTTGTCACTGCTGTCTGCTCCAAGTTGCTCTCTATACTGGTAGGGCGATGGTCCTGAGTGCTGGTCACAGTGAGATAGGATAGTAGTGACAGGGGGTGCGCTGGGAGTATTAACGTTGGGATGGGTAGGGAAGGTGGCTACTCCTGTCAGGACATCCATTGGCTGCCGCTACCACGACGGCAAGGAGATTTTGTTTTTGTTCTATCACGATTTCCTCTTCCCTCCAATTGCCGTTCTGACAATACAACTCTCTCGGCAATTTCAATGACAATGATGAGGGCCCCTTATTCCCGCCTTCGACCCCTTTCTCTAGACATCGTCCATCAGGACCGCTCTTCTTCTTTTGTCTCCTTTTCCCGCTTTTTTTTTTTTTTTTTTTTGAGTCCTTCTTTTGTTCCCTGCTCTACTACGGTCACTACGTTGATTTCCGGATTCATCGATCAAGAGTGCTGAGTTGATGAAGGACGCACGGGCCGGGTGTCGATCCTTCACCCTTTCCTTCGGGAGCCAAGCGCGCGCTATCCAGGGTCGCACGAATGAATATCCTGTCGCCCAAACATGTGAGCGCGCGACTGACGACCTCCCCCTGCGACACCTTTTCGACATACGTAGGCACCGAGCCCGTCGTGGCGCCTAGCCTACCGGCTACAGGCGCGACGACACTTTTTTTCTGAGCGACGGACGGGCGTCAACACCTGTGCGACAGCTCAAGCTACTGAGGCCTTGTCGTACCACCTCATGCCTGGCCAGAGGTACAGTCAGATGCATTGTGCAAAGGGCTTCCTAAGAATGCCTTGAAAAGAAGGGGATTGGGGACAGGGCTGCATGAGAATGCCTTGAAAAGAAGGGGCTGACAAAGCAATAGGGCGTCCTCCCACTACTCTCGACATGCCCAAAAGACAAATCATGGCTGTGTATCTTTCCATGTTCTAGCGAAAAATTGATTCTCATTTTGCACGAGGCCCATAGATTGCTCCCCCCGCCTCTCACGCGGAGTCACGTGAGAAACAGAAGACATTCTTCTTCCGAAAAAAAAAACAAAAAAAACAAAGGCAGAATGTCATTTCAACCTCTAAACTACTTGACATGTATCTACCCATGTTCTACAGGACTATTCATTCTCATTTTGCACATTACGTGAGTCGTGGAGCGAGGCCCTAGATCTCGATAGCTCTTTTTTTGCCTTTTTCTTTAGTAAGCCTGCCAACAAAGCAGGGCACTCCCTTCTCGTTTTTCAATACTTCATAGCAGTAAACAGATGAATGCTTCCCATATTTCTCGGGAGATGCAGTTCAAACTGAAAAAAAAAGCAAAAGCAGAAACGCCCCAGGCCCAAATGGTCCGCCCCTATTTTGAAACGGCAAAAAACGCCACCCCTCAAAAGGGAAACTGTGGACGGTGCCTTATGCTCATTTTCGAACGACCTGGACAAGCTAACCTGCCCTATGACCGGTCTTAGGGACGACTGCGACCGGACCCTTTTTCTGCTTTCGGAAACCCCAAACGGACCCATCCTAGCAACGCTGTACTGCACGACATTACCGAAAATGGAAAGGACACAAAACGACTATATGCAAACCACATTATGACGAGAGTAGGTGGCCTGAACCATGGGATCTGGGTAGGTGGGGACCTTTCTGCTAGATGCTGGTAAGTCAAACGCACTTTGGATACCAACGGACATCAAGTGGTGAGATGTCCAACGCTGCAAGGCAACAGTCAAGTCACTTGCCTTCTGTGTTTCTTTCCCCAGCACAGAAGTTGTCCGGTCCTTCAGGCGTAATGCATGGGATGCACTGTCAGGTCYGTATCCCTCATCTRACTCTCTTTAGTCCCSACAGACGACCTGAATGCATTACAGTACTGTGTTTCGTCACCCGGAGGAGGTAAAGCTTTGACTCTTGGCGTTGTCTTCATGTGAGTCCGTGGGAATAGCCTTCGGTTAATGAGAGACAAAAGTAGCCCAGTTTGCATGTCATAGACCTCACGACTCGCTGTTTTTTTTCTTTTATAAGAAAAATACAGTCGAGTTGATGTAGCTCAGTGGTTAGAGCGTCGGTTGGAAATGCGCATTGTGGTATGAGGTTGCGGGTTCAAAACTCATTACAGCCTTGCACATGGACACCGGCTGGGCATTAGAATGACGCAGGGCTTGACACATTGGGCTGACGCACCGTAAGCTTACACAGACACTGCCTGCGCTCCCTGGTGTTGTATATCACCGATAATGTCGGGCCTCGATACTGCGTGGGTTGCTTGTGGTTGTTGTGCCTGGTTGTTCTGTTGATCTCCCCAATCTTGCCCTATCACACACAGGGGCCGTTTGCTATTGTTGCTCAAATGGTAGTCTTCAGGTCACATGTCATAGATCACGGGTTCGAGCCTGGCTAGGGACTTTGGGGAGGGTTCTTGTCCAGCTTGGCCTGTCATCTCTTCAAACGAACACATAGTTCCCTCTACATAGCACTGCACAATGCACATATCTGGCCTTCGGGCACATACATCTCGCTATACAGTTACACAGAGCACACATAGACTGCGCATATCTGGCCTTCGGGCACATACATTTCGCTATAAAGGTACACACAGCACATAGAGCCTTCGGGCAGATACAAAAACACATGGCCCCATGGCTCATACAAACATACATAGACTCTAGGCACACACACACACACACAAATTACGATACTGGGCTGGGGGGTCTACTCACGCATGGCTTAGCTCTAGGGTAGGGGTAGGGATATAAGTCGCTCCGACTAGTCTGAGCTCCACCTAGCCTTGGGTAAGCTACGGGAAGGACGGTAGGATGTGTCCATGGGCGCTGGCTTGCCTTAGGTAATCCTGCTGGGTAGACTCTCAGAATTGGGCCGGTAGAAGATTGCATGAGCCTGGCGTCCGAAGTTCCCATATGGCAAGGTTCGTCCTCTTCCGCTTCCATCACGGCTGGGAGGTTGGCCCGGCCTTGGTGCTTGTCACTGCTGTCTGGTCCAAATTGCCATCAATATTGATAGGGTGATGGTCCTGAGTGCTGGTCACATTGAGGTAGGATAGGAGAGAAGGTTAACAATAGTCGTATTTTTCATCACCACTTCAAGACACCCTTCACCACTTCAGGATGCAGCCTGCCTAAACAGGTGGTTTTTAGGGTCTTCGGACCTTTCACCACTTCAGGACACCACTTCAGGATGCAGCCTGCCTAAGCAGGTGGTTTTCAGGGTCTTCAGACCTTTCACCACTTCAGGACCATTCACGATTTTCATACTGCCTAAAATTCTCACTTCACCACTTCATGATGCAGCCTGCCTAAACAGGTGGTTTTCAAGGTCTTCGGACCTCTTACCACTTCGGGACCATTCAGGATTTTCAGAATGTCCAAAACTCTCACAACTCTCACTTCAGAATTTTCATTGATGAATTTTCAGCTACACGTTAACCGCTTGTGACAGGGTGTCGAGGACGGAGCTTTGGAACCCCCTGGGCGTGGTAACCCATACGAACTCGGGATCTGGATCGCGGAAAAACCAGTAAGTTTGCAAGATATCAACGACGGTGTAACACCGGAAGAACACGCGACAATCCGTGAAGCAGACGCCCAGATGGTCGTCAAAGTGTTCTCCTAGCGATCAAACAACTCATTCATGTCGGTTCCCCCGCCAGGAAACGGTAGTATAGTTGGCACGAAACAAGTGACGGTTAGCATACACGGGCAACTCTATGAGCTACATGTACCCAAGTACGTGTCAAACGAAACTCGTCAACTAATTGTAGATATACTTATCGAATATCTAGGGGTGATTAGCGTCAAAGACACTGATATCGGACTGTCGTTGGGTTTTCAGCAGAAAATCCAGACTGGAACGCACCCTCGCCGAACGAAAGGCCGCGCTGAAACGAATTAGGAAATTTGAAGCTAACGGATGGATTGAACCAGCTACCGGACCATGATTATTCCTCGTGGTCTTAGTTCTGAAGAAAAATAGGCCGGTTCGTATATGCATTGATGATAGGAAATTGAATGACATCACGATCAAGGATGTGTACCCCCTCCCCCGGATTGATGACTTGCTGGATCCGACTGGATGTGCTAAATATTTTAGTGAGTTTGATATCCGCCACGGGTTCCATCATATCCTAGTTAAGGAGGAGGATCAGCCAAAAACGGCGTTCGTATTGGTCGAAGGCACGTGGCAGTGGGTTCGTTGCCTCATGGGGACATACAACGCACCGGCTACCTTTCAGAGAACAATCAACATCACCTTTCATAACTTCGTCAATAACACTCGACTGACCCAAAGCATGATCAACTTTTGCGTCATTGTATACATGGACGATATCGTAGTGTATTCCGAATCTTTCCACGAACATGCTCAACACATCGAGTGGACGTTGGGGGCGTTGCGAGATGCTGGTTTCAAGATCACACTAGAAAAGAGTGAGTTCTTCCTTTCGGAGATCTCGTTCCTGGGTACATGGTGACCCGAGGGGGCTTGAGGCGAGATACAAGAAAAGTCGAGGTGGTTCGAGAAGCCCCCACGTCTACGTTGTTGACGCAGGTTCTCGCCTTTATGGGATTGGCCTCATACTACTAGAGGTTTATTGAGGGGTTCAGGACAATTGTTCGGCGTCTAACAAACCTCCTACGAAAAGATCAGCCGCTAAAGTGGGACGCAGACTCTGAACAGACCTTTGTAACCCTGAAAGAGACCCTCGCTTCCGCGCCTATTTTGATTCGGCCCGATCCGAGAAAGCAGTTCATACTCATCACGGACAGGCAGACCAAGGCGATGTCCGCTATTTTGGCCCAGAAGGGGAAGGACAGTCACGAACACGTCATCGAGTATGCCTCACGAACTGTAGCTTACGAACGCAGGAACGATTCGGCCCCATAGGGAAAGTGTTATGCGGTCGTATGGGGAATTCAACACTTCCATCAGTATCTGTACGGACAGAAGTTCCTCCTCGTCATGGATCATGAGCCCTTGCTAACTCTCAAAAAGCTCACTAACTACACGGGCATGATTGGACGATGGGCTGTCCGGCTACAGAAGTACGACTTCGACATCAGTTATCAGAAGACGAAAAAGCACGGGAACGCATTCGGGTTGACATGACTACATCAGCCAAGCAAAGTGGCAAAACGTGAAGAGATTACTCCGTGGAAGGAGCCAGAGCCAGCCATACGGAGAAGTGGTCATTCTCCCCTGACCCTCCAGGAAGTGACATGTGGACACGACGACGATGGGCAGGGAAGGTAATACCAGAGACCCTCTTTCTCCCCTCCCATCCTCTCCTTTTGTTTCCTTGCCTGATAAATTTTGTTATTTTTGCGAAGCAATATCGCGAGTCTATTCGGTTCCTATGCATCCTAGTGGGGAAGGGTATGTCGAGTCGGTAGATTGTCAACAGTGTGTCTCTCGAGCCCACGGCTAATGTATCCAATACAGGAGCTCGGATAAACCCTCGTTATATCCCTTGTGTCGCACCGACAAAATCCCGACGGAGACTCAATTCCTTGGAGCCACGTCCGAAGGATTAGAAAGGACACGATGATTAAGGCGTGCCGAAGTATAGACGAATGTCGTCTTGATAGCTACAGTGGTCGGAAACTCCCTCCGAAAATTCACCAAGGAAGGTCGGAGGCGGGCTAACGAGAGAGCGTGGGATTACCGATGGAACGACGGACGGCTGGGAAAACGAAAGACTGATAGGAGTAGGATCTGAATGTCATTGCCTCATCCGTTCATGAGGTACGACTGGGTTAAGTCGGCCCACGAAGAAACCGCCGCTCACTTTGTTGTCAGAACCATGGAGGCCTCGATTGACAAAAATATGTGATACAGGTCCAATATTCAGGACGATGTTAAATTCATTGTTAAAAACTGACTAGTCTGCACTGTGGATAAGGAGTCGATTCGGCCGCCTACGTCGATAGTGCCCACTGTAATCGAACGACCATTCAAAAGGGTTAGCATGGACACCACATATATTATTGTGCCCCCTGGACCAAATAACTGCGAGTATTAAATTCTTTTGGTATTCGTGGATCATTTCTCGAAATGGATCCAGGCCTACCCGTGTAAAACACAACAGACGGCGGAGATCGTGCGGTATGTCAACCGCTTCCTCAGAATGTATCAGGGTACCGAGGAAATTTTAACGGACAACGGGGCGGAATTCCGAGGAGAAGTTTTGAGGAGCCTGGTCATACATGGCGTCTCCATTCGCAATACGGTTCCCCATATGTCTCAATCGAATGGACTGGTAGAAAATGCAAATAGGGTAATCAAGACTGCCTTGTGACGAAATATCGCGGCTAGAGAGACAGGAGGCCTTAGCCCGATATCGTAGACCACATCCTGGCTATTCACCGGGGTACCCCTCATGAGTCCACTGGCCTGACCCTTTTTCAGTTACGGACCAATAGTCTGGCCTGTATTGCTCTGTCGAGCCTAAACGACGAAACGACCCTTGCATGACGAGCTACGAGGGGCCGAGGGCGACGACCAAAGACAAGGCCCAACGCCACTTGGAGTTGATGGAAAAGGTCGTCCCCCGGTTAGCCCGTAAAAGACAGCGGATGACCAAAATGGCCCACGATCGGCAGGTCTGGAGCTATGAGGCCCGAAATCATCATGAAAATGAGAATGTTAGACCTCGGCCCCAGTATAAATTGGGGAAAATAGTGCAGGTGAGGAAATGTGCTCGCCAAGGCAAGAATAGCGCCACAATTCTTCTGGCAATTTCGTGTAATCGAGCTCGATCCTAGCGGAGTGAACAAGGTGCCACTTGCGCTGGAGGTCTCATGAAGCTGATCGGCTCGACCGATCATCCTCCCCGTATCCTACCTTCGTCCCTTACCTTCTTCTCCTTCTCCCTCATCGTTTACGTCATCTTTCAATTCCGAAGAGGAGGGCAACGACCTCGAACTCGACTATTATGATTCTCCTTCCTCTCAAGAGTCTCAACCTTCCCCTCTACCTTCGTCCCCATAGCCATGAGCTTTTCTACTGAGCAGGTTATAAGCGAGCGTTTGATGAGGTCTGGAGGGCACATCACGTCAATCCGGCAGGTACAGCGACCACGGTTGAGCCCTGATCTGCTCCAATTTGCGGCATTCTTCAGCACGGCGGCCATCCACGCAGCAACAGAATTTTGGTTTGCACGGACAAGCGATCGAGCGCGGGTGCCGGTCGAGGTGTCGACTTTTCTACGGTTGTCTCCATTAGGTGTAAGCCACGTGTCTGTAATCGTCGCCTTCATCGGCGACCTTACGATAGTGCACCCAACATCTCATACGGGCATCCTCCGGCAGTTGCGACTCTGGGCGCGGAATCTCATAGTCGCCTGGGTCCAGCTGTTAGCACTACCTAGTGATCGGATCAGCTCCACGGACGACATCGATCTCAGGATTCTAAGCTAGCTCTGATTCTCTCCTGACGCGCAGGACGTCATCATCCCGGAGCTTCTCCCCTTTGCGCCACCCCAATGAACCAGCATCGACTCTTAACTTTCGGGCTTCCTTATGATGTCCCTACCTTCTGGCAGTCCGCTACGGACGTCCCTCTCTCTTTCCGGGCCAGGCAGTTGGACGTGTCAATCCTAGACGTCGATAAGTGGGCGGAGTGGTGGAACACATACGTCGCGCTCAGCTCTTGGCTATGAAACACCGTCGGCGGCGGACAAGCGCGGCCGATCCGCGGCTGCGGCCGAGTCCGCGACCCCCTCGGTCGCGTCCGCACGGCCGCAGACCTTTGCGGCAGTGTTGCGGCCATTGGGAAGGGGTGTTGGGGATTTGGGAAGCGCCATGGGGCGGCGCAACCCCGGCCCCACCCCCTTAAACAAAAAAAAAAAATTCAAAAAATAAAAACATTGTTTGTGTGGGGGGGTTTAGGTGAGTGACGATATTTAAAAAAAAATAATAATAAATAAACAACGCGTTTTTTTTGTTTTTTTTTCGTTGATTGATAGATTGGCCCCACAGGCGCACACACACACACACACACACACAGAGGTAGGATCAAATATTCCCATGTTCTAGCGGAAGATTCATTCGATTTTGCTTTCTTTTTTTTCCGTTGATTGATTGATTGATTGATTGGTGGGGGCAGGGTCGCCCCCTCAACCCCCACAGGCGCAAACACACGCACACACACGCAGTGTTGTATATTTCCATGTTGTAGAGGAAGATTCGCTTGATTTTGTCTTTTTTTGTTTTCGTTGATTGATTGATTGATTGATTGATAGAGTGGTGGGGGAGGGGTCGCCCCACCCCCCCGCCACCCACCACGCGCCCGCACACACACACACACACACACACACACACACACACACACACAC
>BFEA01000326.1:377966-420121 GCA_003427395.1 Chara braunii | reverse complement strand
CCCCCTCTCTCTCTCTCTCTCTCTCTCTCTCTCTCTCTCTCTCTCTCTCTCTCTCTCTCTCTCTGATGGATGTTGAGTTCTAGCTATATAAGAACCAGTATATCCGTCTGCATGTTGTGTGTCATGTTGGCTGCTCTTTTCCTCTCCAAGTACATGCGGTTCACTATTGCGTGTAGACACTGGATTTAACAAGATTTGAATCATTTTTTTATTTTTACGATATATGTCATAATTTATTGCCTTTCGGAGTAAATGAGACACATCATACCCTCTATGATGACCAATGTGTGTATGTTGTGCTTTTCTTGCATTCTTTATCATTTTAATACTAATTTATTGGGAAGTGAAATATTTTGGAAGTGCTTGCGGAGGTCGGCTAGGGTGCTGTAGTGGCAATCATTTTCCTGTGCAGATGGAAGACACATGACACATACACAAACGTCGTGGATCGCTACCTAGCCACGTGGCAGCCGCGCAAACGTGGTAATGAATGATTTGTCATGTATCTTGTACCTATTTGTCAAACGTTGCCTTTGACTACACGACCATTAATGTAATGACATATAAATTATTGTGTCACACGGTTGACTAGTAATCTCTCTCAATTGTCATCACACACAGACCATTTATACCGAAAACGGTACTCAGTACTCCCTCTTTTTCTCTCTCTCACACAGAAGAGGATGTGCAACATTGAGACGAAACAACAAAATACGCTTTGCTACTTACTATTAAAACGACCAGAAACAATGTACAAAAATATTAATCAAAACACTGTCCACACCGTTCTTTTTGTTTTTGGAATGCACTGCGTGCACAGAAAGCGGTGTCCCAGGGTGATGGGTGTAAGCCAATAACTTCACGACGAAAGGGCGTCCGTCATATATGAAAGAATTTTCAACGGTTTTAAAAGAGTCGAATCAAGAAAACGCTATTACAAAACGAACACCGGTTCAATGGTGTGCGACTGTGGCAGGCCTTTCATGTCCTTACGGACTTTAAACTCACATCGAGCGAGGGCATACCCAGCCGCAGTGGCCGAAAGAACACCAGGGCAGGAGATGGGTGTGGTCGATGAGGCCGGACCATCAAGTATAGGTGCAGTGAATCTCATCAGTGATGAGAGTGAGGACATCATGGCCCCTGACAATATAGAGGTGGAGGGCGGGACTTTTGAAGAACAGCAACCGCCGCCTGTAGAGTATTTCGACAGCTCTCGCAAGCTGGCGGCACTGATTTTCTCTGCCAGGGGCGGCGTCGGTATGTCGCAGAATGACATCGATGCTCTCTTGTCGCTTCTCACACACCCGAGATTCAACACGAGAAACATCGCATATCGTAATAGTCGAGAGTGTTTGACATGGGCAGGGAGTCAAGCAGAGGCTGCTGAATGGCAAAAGCTTGATCTACGATGTGATGATTGGCCACTAGATGCGCACGCCATCTTGTGGCACCGCGACAAGCGAACGACATTTCTGTCAATTTTGCAAATCGCATTACAGAATAGCGAGACGGTGTCTTCTCTGGAAATATCTCCTCCGTCAAAACACCTCAATATATCCGGCCCTCGCACCGGGGCGCTAAGTTATCACGTCCAGACAATCATTAGAGCGGACAAAGGTGTGGATAGGAATGATAATCCGCGTTATATCATCCCTATCTCATTGTATTCCGATAAGACACATATAGACGGTCGTCAAAAATAGACAGCGTACCCTCTCATGATGTCACTTGCCGACCACACATCCGAGGCCACACTGCTGGCCTATCTTTCTGTGCTTCATCATCGTCCACTTCACAAAGGATAGGGTCTGCAGTCCAGCGCATTCAGACAACGAAAGGGCGTCGTTTTGCACAAGGCCCTTGAAGTGGTGTTGCAGTCTGCGAAGGAGGCATCTCATGATGACATAATGATACCGATAGAGCGATTCGGGGACATAACTGTCCACCCTTTCCTCCTGAACTATATAGAAGACTACCGAGAAAGATGTGCGATTGCAACTGTGAAATTTGGTGTGTGTCCAACATGCACCGTGTCAAAAAATGACTTTGATGTCGTGGCCGATTTCACGAACTGCAGGAGATCACAGACACTACAAACACAACTCGCAACAGATGTGTTTAACGCTGATGACATGGACATTCGCCGTGTGGCGGAAGCATGAATGTCAGAGTTGAACATGCATAAGCGTGTTCAACAAAACGGCCATTGGGGATTCTACAGGGGGCCCAATGGTGATGATCCTCAGCTAGACTACCACTTGGCATTGCAACCAGACCGTATGCACACAATCGAGCATGGCCTATTCTTGCACATCGTTGACACATTCAGGACCCCAGCCTTTGAGAAGCTGGCACACTTACCACATATACAGAGATCCTGAAGGAACTGGATGCAAGGTTGCAAAGCGTTAGTGAGAGATGCTCCCGAACATGCCCACAACTTGTGCTGCCCGTGGCCACTGCCAACGACTTTTTTTCGAGGGAGGGACCGTTTGAGGCCAAGCAAAATCGGTCTGTGATGCCAGTGTGCGTGTTCCTTATTTCTAATATTAGCCCACGCTCGACAGGCAAGGGCATTACCATTTGTTTTGTGAAACTAATGGAAATGTACATACGTGTGTTTCGGTGCACAGCACACACTCGTGCTTCTCTCGATGAATGAGATGCTTTGATCACGGACTTCATAACAACCATCAAAGCAAAACTAGAAAAATATCAAACCATCAACATGGAAACTCCCCAAGTTGGACGATCTCATGCATCTGAGAACGTGCATTGAGTGATCCGGTGTCCCCGACACCTTCGCGACAGATGTCTGGAAGCATCACCACAGGAAGTTCTGCAAACAACCATACCTGTCATCAAACAAGCAGAAAGCTTCAACCCAAATGGTGAACCATGTACGTCGGTCACTGACATTGCGCGAAGAGACAGAGATCGTAAGGAAACGAAGGAAGAGAACGGTTGAGAGCCGGTCGTCCGTGACAGATTGTATGGCGACCGGAATGAACACCCTGGCACTACGCGATACAGCAACTCTGCAACTGCGGTGGTTCGACATCGATGACGAGTACATATAGGAGGAAGAAAGCATTGACAATCTTGCGTGTAAGATGCTCAAAGAGCTTCCTTGAAAATCAGACTTAATTTTCGAGCTGCGCGGACAACGTACATGGTAGAGAATGGTTGTCAACCTCCTTTTGACCAACTGCTCATACACACACGGACACACCTCGCCATCGCCTGCGTACAGGATGGAACAAACAGGGGCACGCTTCTTCAAACTGCATGAGCTTCACCAGAGTTTCATGGGAGAGCAGTGCATAGTGATGTCGCAATTAGAGCAGACAATGAATGCAAATGGTTTGCATCTGTGACCACGTTTTTTGTCGTGAACACACCCACGGAGAGCGGTAATGTTGAACACAGGTGCGAATTTGTGCAATGGTCCAAGCAGGTCGACAGCGAAAGGCGACACATAACATGTTGCAAGAAATTAAAATGGGAGAAGTTGAATAAACATCAACACAGTAGCGTCATATCGGCTGACACTATCATAAACACGGTTCACATTGTTTCATGTTTCTCTAAACTAGAATGGGGATCGAAGCTGCATGCAAAACAACGTAAGGACAGTTTCATGTGAACAAGTATGCATTGTAGAAGAAACAAATGATAAGTTTCTAACTTTGCTATTAGAGAACCGCGCGCTGTGAGAAACGAATGTTGTTTCGTTATGGTCTCACATAAGAGAGAGAGAGAGAGAGAGAGAGAGAGAGAGAGAGAGAGAGACGTCTTTAAACGCAATACAGAAAAGAAAAAAAAAAGATGTCTCTCTATCTGTCGCCTTGTGAGAAACTCGTCTTGTTTCGCTATGGTGTTATATGCGAGAGACAGAGAGACAGAGAGAGAAGCGTTTTTCTTGTGAAGCACAGGGAAACAAAAAATGACATTTGTCTCTTTCTTCTGTCAATTGTTGAGAGAAATCATCTAAAATGTAGCAAACCTTATGAGCTAGTGAAAACCACATGTGAGAGTAAATTCACTCCAAAGTTCACTACTGCGTGACAATTACATGGTGAACAGGGACATCGATTCAGTTTTGGCACGCAGGAGCCAACTCTCTCTCTCTCTCTCTCTCTCTCTCTCTCTCTCTCTCTCTCTCTCTCTCTCTCTCTCTCTCTCTCAGGTATTTTATACAAACCATTGCAAGTACCCCAAAACATAATAATTCATATGTGTCATGCCAATTAGACTGACACGTGTGAACAGGAAGACAAACTTGGGACTTCGAGCGCCGTTCAGGAAGGAGCGACAGTGGCCACTGAATAAGACGGTGTAGGTAAGAGAAGCCGAGTGAGCATGACAGAGTCATAGAAAAGCAACAGGGGTGGTGGCGGCAAGAAGTGTTCGTATATGGGGTTTGAAACGGCGACCAGTCCCAGGACAAAAAATAACGACAAACAGTCATGAAGAGAGGTAGCAAGCGAACCGTTGTTGCCACTGAGCAGTGAGAGGTCGGTGAAGAGGTGAAAGAAAATGTTGAAGGACCCTTGGTACGTGGAAATGTACGATATGATGACGGAGGGTGAAGTAAAGTCTCCCCAATTGATGGTTGAAGAGTCATCCGGCATTAAGGGAAAGGCGAAAGTTGGGGATATGACCAGAAGGAGAGAAGAGAAGACAGACATTAATGATAAGGACGAATTGTTCCCCTTCACGTGGAAATCAAGGAGGCATGCCATCCCTGTAACAAAATCCGACGTTGCACGATTGGCCGACAATGAATGGCTGAACAACAACATTATCGACATTTTTTTGTAGTCTGCGTATGAAGAACACTCGCCGTCTCGGGACAGCCTCACAGTCCATGTGTGTACAACTTTTCTGGCACCCCCGGATCATTGGTAATCAAAAAATGCATTTTAACACCGAATTCATGAAAACCTAACAAAACGACAAAACCTAACATTTTTATAGAATGAAAAAAGTACAACATCAAACTGTTACTTTTGACACATAAAAAATAATATTTTTAACTGTGTCCCGAAAAAGGATGCAAAAAAATGGGCAAAAAGTCTAGCAATTATTAAAATATGCAAGAAAATCATTTTTAGCAAAGAGCGTGTTATAGGACTATAAATTGTTCTTAGTAGACTAACAAAAAACAAAATGTAAACAAGACAAACTTTAAAAACTCGAAATATGTACAAAAAAAAAACAGTTTTAGTGAATACTCGTTTAAAGAACTATAAGTCATTTTCAGTTCTTGGTAAGAACCAAAGTCTGTGAAAACTAATTTATAGATCTGTAAATCATATAAGTTATTTTTTGAGCTTACTGTAAAACCCTTGTCAAAAAATATATGTTATGTAAAAGACGAATTCAAACAACTTTTGCCTTGGAAACATCTTCAAATTCTTAACCAACCACGATCTAAAATTAAGAAATGATAATTTTTTTTAATAAAAAATAATATATTCGTCTATGTATGAGAGAACATACTCAAGCGAACGTATTCGTGAAAAGGACAACATATGGCGTGTTTGGGAGACCCTCCAATACGTTTATCGTATTGTATACCTTATAAAACTATAAATATGATTTTTTTAGGTAAAGAAAAAAATGGAATATTTTGTTTCATGAAGAAACATTGTTTTGCAAGGTAGTGATTTTCTGCAAAAAAAACTGTTTTTCTTCTCACCACTTCGAGTGGTTTTGAAAAAGTAGTTTTTTATTCCATTTTTTGCGGATCTTTAACTTCACCTAGAATTTTGTTGATGTAGGAGACCTGAAAAACGTACTATGAGAATCTTTAAAAATTTTCGTGCAAACCTAACAATTTGTTTTGTTAGGTTTTCACGAATCCTATGTTTTTTACGAAAAGCGGATGGGAAGACGCGATCAAGAACAAACCACGGAAGTTGCATCGACTAAACAATGAATCGCGACACACGACAACTACTGTAATACCTGTGAACCGTAGCAATTATTGGGTTTTGCTTCTATTGCTGAATATGAGAGACTTCTTGGCCGTCAATGAGGACAACAATGTCGGTGAACCTCCTATTGCCATCGTTGTTAACTCCTTCAAAGGGAAGAAACGACAAGAATGGAAGGCCTTACGAACATTTCTGTGGCACGAGTACCTCCACGAGGCATCCAACGCGAGGGTGTTGACTCCGGAAAAGGTTGGTACGTCCTGGTTGACATGTAAAGATCTAATAGGATGTAAATTGTTGCATGTGGAATGCCCGCACAAGAGCAATTTTACGGACTGCGGTGTTTATGTATGTTGCATCACTTCCAGAGTAATACAATTTTTTGCAGGAACCGCTCCAACGGATGTAAGAGCTAAGGACATACTGGAAGTTGTTGATAGAACAGAGGTGAACGAAAGAAATGTTCACCAATTTCGAACAGAGGTGAACGAAAAAAATGTTCACCAATTTCGTTAGTCTATGTTGGACCGGCTAGCGCGTTGTGCTGTAGTTGCAAAAGGTCACGACACACTCGCGGCCTCACACATAGCGAAAACGTTAAGAGGCTTCATAAATAGAAGATATAGTAGTACTTCGTAAGGCATGCATTGTTGTTCCGAGTGTAAAAGGAAAGTGTAGAAGAAAAATTCACTACTGCGTGCAATTTTAATACAAAAACCGATCGCTTGTCCAGTTGATTGGCACGCAGTTGCCAACCATCTCGCAAAGACAGTTGGGGAGGTAACTTCCAATGATTTGTTGGTGATGATATTTTTTTTTATTTTTTTTTCTTTTAATGACTATGCGAATTCGCCGCCTGACAATACAGATAGACTCCAAGAACGAGCAAAAAGGTTGGTGACTCACATGACATTGTAGTATCAATAATAAGACAATGGTCTCTTTCTTTCTCTCTCCCTGTGTGTGTGTGTGTGTGTGTGTGTGTGTGTGTATGTGTGTGTGTGTGTCGTCCCCTGTATGTCGTACGGGGGGTCCACGTACGGACCGTACGGACGGACGGACGAACAGCAGTATGGTTGTACGGACGACGGCCGTACGAGGGTGATTTAGGGGCAATATATATATATAGAAACAGTTTGTCACAGCCCCTCGTTTGTTGTCCTCTTCTCCCTCTCTGCCTACGGTTTACCGGGCAGTTCTATTTGACGATATAAATATATATATATATATATATATATATATATATATATATATCGAAAAGATCTATAACCCCATTTTTTATTTTTTTTGGCCTTGAAAACAATTAAAAAAAATAAAAAATAAAAAATAAATAAAAAAAATCTCGTTGCAAAAAAAATGGGCAGTTGCCCCGCGTGTGTGAATGTGTGTGTGTGTGTGTGTTCGCGAGGGGGAGGTGACCCCCCCCCTGATAATCGATCAATCAATCAATCAATCAATCAAGGATTTTTATTTTTTTTATTTTTTTTATTTTATTTTACAATAAATCGATCAATCAATCAATTAATCAATCAACTAATCAATCAATCGGTGTTGGAGAGCGGGGCGAAGTTGGAGAGCGGGGCAGAGTTGGAGAGGGAGTAAGGGTGATCGCGCGGGAGGGGGAGGAGCGGGACAGGGGGAGGACTAGGGGAGCTGCGCGGGGTGAAGTTGGAGCGCGGGGTGAAGCAGGCCGGGGAGGGGAGCGGAGCGGTGTCGGGCGCATCGGTCCGGCACCGCACGGGGGCAGCGCGGGACCCTCCCGGCCGCGTCACGCAGAAGTTCGTTTTTAGAACCCTTCGTCGCAAATATATATGGAGCTTCTGCAAGCCGCTCCGGCCGAGTGCGCCAGCCATACCTCCCGCGAGCCCCTACGACAGGATAGGGCCTACTCGAGGCACCACTTACCTACACCTTACGGGAGCTGTCACCTCCCTTCGGTGGGCGTATCCCCGCCGAGCTACTAGTCCACAGTACGAAAGCTAATCAGTTGCAATCGAAGAGGTGGACCAGCCGAGGGCGTTTCTCGTTCGCTGTAGCATAAGGGGTACGTGCGGTAATACGCCTCTATCGGACCCGCACGCGAGCCGACATCTTGGGGGGCCTGAGGTCCAAAGCGCGACTCATCGTCGGTCGACTAGGACACATCCCACACACCACGCGCACTTCACTTTACGAACACACATACACACAAAACAACATATATACGAAAYGACACAATACCAACAACGTGACAACGCTCCTAGCCCCTCGGTAGCCAACCCATAACTTTCCAGTGCGGAAATCGGATAGGCGTCGCGCGCTGAACTTAGTATAAAACCGTGCAGACGCAGGGCTTACTCATATCGACTTGCAATGCAGGCGTACACAAGCAATCGCAACGATGGCGTACTATGTAGTGCCCATAATCAAGCGGTCCCTCGTGGATCCGAGTACCGCGTATGACACTCAAGTGTCAGACTTGAAGTGTCGTGAGGGCCTAACCCTTCACGACATTGCACGACTGAAGGAATAGTCGTGCAGCCGTCGCTGCACCTTGGGCTCTCGACCTGAGTGTCTCGGTAGGCAAATCAAATAGGCTCTGCACGAGGGAAAACCCCTCCCCTGCACAGCCTAGGGCTTGGGATGTCCTGGACAAGGACCTCGAATCCCAATCCAGGACCAAACGTCCGACTAAGAAAATCATCAAAAAAAAGCAAGAACAAAAATAGAAGGAGAGACCTCCCCTAAGCTCCTCAGTCTCATCTTCTGATTAGGGCTCTAATGTGGGCGCTCTTCAACCCATGCAAACATCCATTCCAAGTATACCCATGTATACATATATAAGGGTCAAGTATGTGACGATCACTTCTCATGGTTTCGCTGGGGTCTCTCACAATAATACGTATATGTGTGATCGTAGGCAACCAAATCCAGAATCTGATTCACAGCACATACCTGCCATCACATCAACGAACCAAATCAACAGCCCACATACTACACGAAGTCAACCCTAACCACCTTCGACGCTCATACCCCTCGCTTTAGCCATGCAAGCCTCCTGTCCAACCAACCTTAATTAAATACTCAGCACCTTTGTTAAATGGCCACTCAATAAAAGTCCGGGTGAAACCTTAATAAAACAACAAAATCACCAAGGCTAAAGCCTTTTAGGTTGAGTGTAGAGGGAGAGTTGAAATTGAGTCGTAAACCGACGAATCGGCAACCGACCTGTTATCAGTAATAACAGTAAGTGATCCTCAAGGGATCAACATGGATCTAGCCTTGAACTTGGATCAAATGATCAAAAGGACCTGTAACACACGATAGACCAATCCCCAAACTAAGATCATAAGTGTATGGAGAATACAACTCCATAATACATCCTCACTCAAAATTTTCTTATTACTTAAACCTAAGTCTACTTTTAAATCAGTGCTTAAGCTGAAGGTAGACCAACTGCAAAATCTCCCCTATTCTGGGTGGATCGCATGAATCACCTATCAAAATATAATCTATCTCCTCTAAACTAAGAAAATTTTGGCAGCGCTTCCCCTAGGAAAAATGTCTTTTCATAATTTATATAAGTCGAGATATGAGAGCAAAAATAATATCTAACTCTGGAAAGTCAAATTCTTTCTAACTCTCTGAATTAGTAGAAATTTGGGCAGCACTCCCTTTAGAAAGRGARACTTCCCAGATTTATACTAAGTCAGATATGAAAGCAGAATYWRTCTCTAACTCTGGAAAGTCAAATTTTGTYTAACTCTCTGAATTAGTAGAAATTTGGGCAGCACTCCCTTTATAAAGGGAGACTTCCCAGATTTATACTAAGTCAGATATGAAAGCAGAATCAATCTCTAACTCTAGAAAGTCAAATTCTGTCTAACTCTCTGAATTAGTAGAAATTTGAGCAGCACTCTCTTTAGAAAAGGAGATTTCCTAGATTTATACTAAGTCAGATACGAACTCGAACAACAGCTCGAGCTTCACTTTTATACTGAATTTAACTAACTCCTTAATTTTGCAGAAATTTCGGCAGCGCTCCCTCTATAAAAGTCCTCTCCCAAAATTTATACAAAGCGAGGTCCATAATTTGAGAATAACTTTGACTTCTCAAAGTCCAATTTTGTCTAACTCCCTGAATTAGTAAAAATTTGGGCAGCACTCCCTCCAGAAAAGAAGACTTTCCATATTTATACTAATCCATATATGAAAAAGACAAGTTGAACTCTGACAAGTCAAAAGTTGACTCACTTCTTGGATTTGTAGAAATTTCGGCAGCGCTTCCCGTAGAAAAAGTAGCTCGCCAAGATTTATACAAAGCCAAGTATAAAAAAATATCTCAGAAAATGCAGGAATTGACCTAAGTAAAAAAACGTTATTACAGAAAATAACAGAAATTGACACTAACTGCTATGGCTCTAGCACGTGGCGAGCAACTACAGCAACTATCTATAGTAATGAAACTTAAACAAAACTAGTCATCCCATCCAGTCACATGCAAACCAAACCAGCAATGTAAGTACTCCCACCATCCCAAGTTCATTCCATATAAATAGTTCGTGAATCTTCAAGTTCTTGAATCCTTATACTCATCTTACATAAGACATAGAGCTGGACCATTCGCCATGGAAACAATGCCCAACTTGTCTTTATGATATACACGAACAGGTTGCACAACTACTTTTTTCTTCTTTTGGGCAGATGACTAGGTCATTCGCTATGGAAACAATGCCTAGTGGCCCTGARCTGTTTAATATCCAAAGATTTAGTATTTCTCTGACTTTGTTTTCGAAAAAAAAGAAAGAACAAAATATGGGCAGGTGACTGAACCATTCACAGTAGAAACAATGTTCATCTTGCCCCAAACTATTTTCATTTATACTCTGTATTTTCCCTTCTCTCTTCTTAATGATATGGCTTAACGCTGGACCATTCACAGTAGAAACACTGCCCAGCTGCCAGTTCACATGCAAATATACATTAAGTACTTTCCTTTATACTCAGTTTAATTTATGTGCGTGGTTTTCAGGCTAAACCATTCACCATAGAAACAATGTTTAGCCTTAGACCAAAAATTCTCCCTCATAATAAACAAGAATTTAAACCCTTTCAATCAGGCAAACCCTCAGAGTTAACTAGAGTAAACAGGCTATTCACAGTAGAAACAATGTTTGGTCCTCCAGAAAACAACCAAATAAACATAGCAACCAGGCCATTCACAGTAGAAACAATGCCTGGTCCTTCAGAAAACAGCCAAATAAATATAGCCTTGAGCCATTCACAGTAGAAACAATGCTCAGGCTTTGGTTGACCCTTCCAAATGCATGTAAAACTATTTTCCTCCCACCTTCCCCAAGTTTATCCCTTTGTCTGCTTTCAATCATAATAATAAAAAAAAAAAAATTAGGCTTCACTGTCACACGTTCCTTCTATTCAGTCTGATTAGGTCCTGAAGAGAAACAATAATCATAGGAACAAACTCATGCATACATCAATCATACTGCAAGGGGATAGACAAACATGGGTAGTAGTGGATTATACAGATGGAGATGCAATACCTGATGATGCCCTGCCTCCAGAACTCCTCCTCAGTTCCGGCAGAGCTCCCGCAATCGGTGGGTGGACTCCCCACAGAGTCTTGACGCGGACCTACGGGTTGCAATCCCGCCTGCCACCTTCCTCTCGTAACCAAGGACTAGACTGAGAGTTAGAAAGGATAGAAGTAGAAGGTAGAGACTCTCAGATACAAAAGAGTTGCACTCTGACTCGCGGGAAAGGGTCTTGTTATCTTGGCTCGCCTGAGGGCCCCGCAATGATGGCCAGAATGAGCAGCAACTGGGTCAACCGAAGTCAAACTGTCTAAGGGTGACTCTCTGGCGACCCTCCGATTCGCAGCAATGACCCCCTTCACCAAGTTTGACTACTCCTTCGAGTCACGCCGTCTTCCCCCTAGATCGGTCGCCGATTCATTGCATGCCGGATCAGAGGTGACTTCGCGAAGTCCTCAAAAATATTGTCCGCTCAGCGCTTGAGAACCCATAATCGACCACTAAGCCCACCAACCGCACAACCTAGTAACAGATAGCCCCCAGACAGTCCTTCTTTATTCCCCCCTTGTCGCGCCCAAATACACCGCAGATTAGTTATACTCCTAATTCGTAGACAACCTTAACAGTCCGAGCGCCAACACACAGCAACTACAGAGCAGACAACTGGTTAGCACGGAGTTCAGGCTTTCAACGCAGAATCCTGGATAGACTTGTCGCAATGCTCAGTCCATGGGCACGTAGATTGAGTCCCCCGCCCGCAGCAACGGGAGCGGTACACAGCTACGGACCAATAGTTAAGAAGCGTAGGCCAAAAGACATGATGACCAACTGTACACAGTCTGTTGTTATGTTCAAGTTGAATACAGCAGCAGCCTACACACGGGTGTCCGCGGCCGTGCCCCGTTAGTCAGGGAGGCAAGACGGTCACATCCTCGATACTCGACATCCATACGAGTCACGCAAGAGAGGGGAACACAGTCTGCACCAGCAGTTTGCCTGCAGCCTCTCCGTCCAATAGAGCATATCAGCCCTCAGGTAAGTGTCTGGTCCTATGGCTCACTCCTCGCTCCAACCGGATGGGCAACGCACGGCCAACAGGTAAGCCCACAAACCCATGGCTTACTCCTTGCTTCCCCTCACCGACGCCGACCAAACGGGCAGATCCGCAGTCTTATGGCTTGCCTCCCTCCTTGCCGTGTTTGATACGACGAGCAGCTTCCTGCCCGCTCGGCAGGTAAGTTTCCAGTTCGCAATCCTTCCCACGCCCCTTTCAGGGTCTCGGGCACTACCCGCTGCTTTTCTGGGCTTGGCCCAGAAATGAATCTCCTCGTACAGCAAGGGAAGATACACGCCCGAGCACGTCGTTTTCTTCCTACTCCCCTCGTGCTCCCTACGCATCTATTAACACCTGCAACCCCCCTCTAAACCAACCATCTAAGGCAAGAACTAACCTCGGTATCGTGCTGGCTGCGTCCCAAGACCCCCATCCAACATCTGGATGCACCTGGCGCAAAGCCTGACCAGGTTCATCCCCTTTTCTCAACCTTCTCCCCGTAGYTTTTCCCCGTCATGCACAATGCAGCCTTCGGTCCCTGTGGYACTAACACTAACACACTAATTTCAAATCTAACGCTATAGCCTAATTCACCTCGCYSAAACACTCCTGACTCCTACCTTACYCGGCTCGATTCCATCACGAATTGGGCGAGAAGCCATTCTTCTCCTCTATACCATCGCCCCGACACTCCCTACGCAACATTTGTCTCTCCTACCTCATCACACAACTCTCCATTGACAAAACTAACCATGCTATCCAACTCGTCATATCTAGAAGATCCAATCTAGCACCTCCATTCACCCGATCTCAGTGAGAAACGAGYGAGATTCCTAGCTCTCGCTTCACGTCATAGCCGGCCTCCGCCATCTCCCCGCACCCACTTTTTCTACTAACACCGAATCCACTAACTTTCTACTGAAACTAACTATACCATTGGATTCGCCGGGGCCAAAACCCCAGGATCGACCCTTCATTCGCCCGTTTTCGCTGAGAAACGGGCGCGCTATCCTTCTGTTTCCACCGACCATCTCCTTCCTGCTCTCGTTTGCGTGCGCGAATAGATCTGGCCCGACTTTGCGTCCGGGTGCGTTCATCTTCCTACCATCCACTAGACTCCGCCTTTCTCCATTCCGCCTTCACCACTCGAATCGCCTCACCTCCAAGCTTCAGTCCCGACTTCTCCCCCACCTAATCCCGTTGGGAGTCGTGCGTGCCGTCTCTCTCCCACTATTCCTCACCTACCTCCCCGCCATCACTCTCCCTGTCGCGAATGCACCTGGCGGGGTCCGTGTCCACGTTCCGCCAGTTTGTGCTGGGCTCACCCACTCCCCTTCTTTCTTCGGCTCTCCACCTTTCTGCCTCAGTACCCATCGTCCGCTCTCCCGCTGCGCAYGCACCCGGCGCAGGAACCCGACCGGGTTCTTCTGTCTCCTTCCCCCTCTGCTACTCTGCCTTTGCGCCCTCGCCCTGCTTGCGCCAATGCCCGCCCGTCAGTCAGTCGGCCCGAGGGAAACTCCGGAGGGAACCAGCTACTAGACGGTTCGATTACTCCTTCGCCTCTATACCCAAGTCCAACGAACGATTTGCACGTCAGTATCGTTGCGAGCCTCCACCAGAGTTTCTTCTGGCCTCGTTCCACAGCCCCAGCGCCCGCCGTACACTCCACCTCGCTGCTATACAGCGCCGCCCGGTACTGCCCTTACCGTCGCTCCGCTATACTCCTGCTCTAGCCGCTACTGCGCGGCACCACTTGCTCAGCCCCCGCGGCCAGCCCACTTCTACCCGTTGCGCTTTACTCCGACGGGCATCAGACCCGCTCCCCTCTCTCTTCCAAGCTGGGCCGGCCACCCTTTCGGCCCTGCAACAGGTAAGTCCCACTTAGGGCTCTCATAAYAGCYGCGGAGCCGGGGTGCGGGTATTCTGTGTGCCRAGGCGCGGCCCCTAGGTGAATCGGCTCTGTTGCAGACCTAGGTGGTAGTAACAAACATCCAAATGAAAACTTTGAAAACCAAGGCGGAGGGAGGCCCCCTGCAACCAGCCTACCGCCTTTGCCCCGGAGCCGCCCCGCACCTCACAAGCCCCATTGGCATGCCCACACTCAAACCTCTCACAACGGATCGTGGACGGCGGGCGACGACCCTGCAAAAAAAAAAAAAAAAAAAAGGGGGGGGGGGGGGGGGGCGCCACTCCACCCCGTCCACCTTGTGGGCTAATCATCTATCGGCTCGTATGCACGTCGGACTCCTCGGTCCGCGCTACAAGCCGGGCGGGATGAAGGAAAAGATCTCGCCGGCATCCCGAACTCGCGGATCCGTCAAACGAGGCGTGTTCTCAAGGTCCTTGACTGCCGCGACGACCACTAAAATCCGGCTTCGCGTCTAAGTCAAAGAAATACCGACACGTAGGAAAATAATAATGGCAAAAATAATAAATAACCCCTTTTCAACTTTGTCGCCTGCAAAACTAAAGGGGGGGGATAACCCCACCGGGCCCTCAACCCCACTGCCCCTTCGCACTATTCTAATATCCCCGCGTCGTCGCCGCCCAGTCTCGATCCCTGAATCTCTTTGATGAAAGTCTGATGTTGTAACTAATAGCGCTAGGCCCCAGTCTGGGTCTAGCTCTGTCGGATGCCTAATACAAACGAACGCGGCACGACGCGCCGGCCTACTGAAAATACTTCAAGGCCTCCTTGTCGTCGATGTCGTTTACCCACATATGCATAGGCCACAGACAAATACGTCAACCGGCGAGACATTTAATCCCAAATGAATCAGAAAATAATTAAACATAATCCGGCCAGCGATCACGCCAACTCTTCAGTCATCAACAATTAAAAAGATCACTTGCGCCTCAATCATGCGCGCCCACACACTTTTTATCCTAGTCAAACATCCAGTCGCATACACAACGAAGACTACTGTGATTCGCGCGATATATACTTAAAAATTCTGAATCATATATATATATATTTTTTGTCACCTGCAAAAACCAGGGCGGATACCCTTGTAAGGGTATTCGCGCCAACAGCTTACCGGACCATATTAAGCGACGTCCCCGTCGCTTCGCCAAATCAGAAGGCTATAAATCCATCCATATTCCAAATGCTGACGAGAAAGGAGCCAATCCGATTAGCCGACCAACACAGGGTAGAGGCCTCCATCAAACCATGCCTCCTAAACTATATGCTGCCAGGTTTCCAACCTGGGTCTCTCACCGTCCAGATATTAGGACACTGACAGCATAAGTTCCAAAGACCTTTCCAATCGTCCTCTCCCTGGTCCTAGACAACCTTCGGTTTTTCATTGGGTGTCCCTAGTCCAGGCCAAAACTAGGGACGCGGGCCTTAACCGAGACCTTTTACGGCACTCTCGCCTTCCTTCTCAAAAACAATCCCTCGCAAATCAAATTTTTATAAGCATATACAAATACTTAGTATCCGCTCAACTCTTTCTGCAGTCTAGTACAGAAAGGCTAGGTCTCCATCTTGGTCCACCATAGCCTGGCTGATCAGGCCAGGACTACGGTCCACCACATTGTTATTTAACGGCAGTACCCCTCGTTGGTTACACAACGATAGGTTTCCTCCTGATAAGCATTCAATCAGGATTCCCCAAAAAATTATCAATCATCACTATCCCACAGAGTAATTTCACTGGGTGGGCAACTCCCCTTTAACTCTTACCCCGTGGTCCCGCAGCCAGGTTGCGCCGGCTAGCAGTCATCCAATGGGGTTACGCCCTAGATGTACTAACTTCTTTTCCGTTAGCTTAACCTTTCTTCAATGTGTCCCAGAACTAGCACAGGTGGTTAGACGGGGCATCGCAAAACAACATCACAGGGCCACTACGCGATACGCACACTCACAAACAAAATCACCGCTAGGTCCACCAGGCCGTGACCCCTGACTTGATCAGAGTCAGCAGCCACCCGTCCTGAGACGTCTCTCGCCCTGAACTCATTGCGACTTTCTCAAATATTCCAAGCAAAAGTGACCCTCTTCGTCAGACTTTATCACTCATCAGACAACTTACCATGCCATAAATCAGTTTACTCACCTTTGAAGGTGAGTCTTCCAACAACAAAAACATCCCCTTTTCCAAAAATCCAAGAGGCTCTCATCATAAAACAAAACACCCCCTCTTCCAAAAATCACGAGGGGTCTCGCCATGAAACCAAACTTCCCCTTCTCAAAATTTTGAGGGGGTCTCATCATAACACACAACATCACAAAACATCCCCTTTTCCAAAAATCCAAGAGGCTCTCATCATAAAACAAAACACCCCCTCTTCCAAAAATCACGAGGGGTCTCGCCATGAAACCAAACTTCCCCTTCTCAAAATTTTGAGGGGGTCTCATCATAACACACAACATCACAAAACATCCCCTTTTCCAAAAATCCAAGAGGCTCTCATCATAAAACAAAACACCCCCTCTTCCAAAAATCACGAGGGGTCTCGCCATGAAACCAAACTTCCCCTTCTCAAAATTTTGAGGGGGTCTCATCATAACACACAACATCACAAAACATCCCCTTTTCCAAAATCCAAGCGGGCTTATTATAAACAAAATCACCGAGAGACCATCTCATGGGCCCTCATCACAGCTTAAGCAATCAATAATCAACATGGTAAGCATTTTGAGCCTCCTTGACTCATAAATCTTCAAAATCCTCACAACCTTTCACAAGCGGACTGCACTTCCTCCCCTTATACTCTGCTTTGTCAACTGCCCGTGGGCAGGTCGCACAAGTATACCGAGGAGTAGACAGTTTTGCTTACAATCATATTCACTGTACCCATGCCACATAAGATGTTTTTCACACATTGTCCACACAAACTCATCATTCATCAGAGTACAACCACACATGTGAGAGAGACAAGTGATCGTCACATATAAGAATGGTCCCTGAAATAAAACCTCATCATAATATACACTCAGGGAATAAAATGTCTCACACAGAAAGTGTCTCCAAATCATAGCTCACTCAACTCAAGCTACACCAAACCCATATTGACAACAACCCCTAGAATACATGTCAGATCTGTCTTTCAAAAGCCAGGGCGTAGGCCACCTGAATATGTACATGCCTCATCTAGATTACCTTGATCCTCAAGATCCCAGCTCAGTAGGAACACTAGAGTTCAGATCTAGACTAGTAGCAATCATAAAAAATATCTTCTATGTCTAATAGGGTATCACACAGAACATAAGTTGATGCCTCACAAGACACTCGCCCACTTACACAGACAACCGGGCCTTACCTCCTCAACTCCTCTTGATTTTGCCTATATAACTGAGCCCTATATCCATCTGCAGACTTCTCTACTATCCTACCCTGTCTATCATACATCTTACCCCCTACCTCTGAGACCTTCCCTACTACCTTATCCTCAAGGAACTCGAGACAGTCCAGAGCCAAATGCACGCCCCTCTTGCAGTAGAAGCATAGCTGATCAATCTTCCTCTTGAATTTTTTCTTCCTGGGCTGAGGGGGTGGCGATGAAGGAGATCCTACCAAGGTACTGACAACCTCCTGCTACTCTGATCGAGGAGCTGCGGTACTAACGACCTCCTGTTGCTCTGTCCCAGGAACTGGTCCCCCAGACCAAGATCGAGTAGCCCAAGATCCCAGCCTGCTCCTCAAATCCCCTGTCGTTGGGACGTACTCAGGCGTGTCCAACCTCTGAGGTCTCCTCTCGAGTGTCTCTCCTGGCACTGCCATGGGCTGCTCCTCAATCTCCTCTGGTCCATACTTAGGTGTGCCCATCCTCTGGAGCCTGCTCTCGATGGCACTCTCCACTGGCTCCTCTATCCATGGGCTCCTCTATCCTCTGCTCAGGTGAAAACAAACTCACCTCCTCTTGCATAGTATGCACCGCCTCAAGGAGCACGCCCATGGATCCCTCTGCTGAGCCCTGAGCCGGCTCACTGCTAGATGGTGGCAGCCCCTCCTYTACTGCCAAAGGTACGACTGGGCCTGCCGCCGCCACTGGCAGCGTCGCGAGCTCAGTAGGGGCTCTAAACTCGAACGCCTCTCTCTCTGCCTGTCTCTGGGCTCTCGCCTCCTCTGGCTCCAGGATAACTCTCCCCATAGGTGGCTCCTGGCGAGGCTCTGCTRCAGRTGGCTGTCCWGGCAATCCCTGTCCTGGCTGCCTCTGCTCTCCCTGCCTGCTGCTCTCTGGCCTGTCCACCCTTCCCTGGGTTTGCTGCCTCAGGCTCTCGATGATAGCTGCCTGGCTAGCCACCAAGRCCCTGAGTTCCTGAATTTCCATCTCCATAGCCTCCAGGCGTACTCCATGGCTTGCTTCCTTCATCTTCTTCCCTGTCAGATCGCCCTTCAATAACAAGTGCCGGTCAAAAGTGGTCTTGGCCAGGAACTTGATTTTACGATCTAACCTCTCTTACGCCTTCCTGGCCACCCCAAACCCGGCTTTGACTGGCGATGGAAGTTCCTCTCCTCTCTGCTCCCAGAAGTCTCTCCACATCTCAGGAATCTCCGGGGTCCTAGCTGGCGCGCTAGGTGGCTGACCTGGGAGTGCTCCTGCTCCCTCCGATCTCTGCCTCTCCTGTTGCTGCTCCGGGAGCTCCCCCGCTGCCCCCAACCTCTGCCTCTCCTGCCATATCTCATCTATCCGGCTAG
This sequence comes from Chara braunii, assembly GCA_003427395.1. Taxonomy (NCBI): domain Eukaryota; kingdom Viridiplantae; phylum Streptophyta; class Charophyceae; order Charales; family Characeae; genus Chara; species Chara braunii. The sequence goes on along the minus strand of BFEA01000326.1, from coordinate 400,944 downwards.
TTCTTCTCGCCCTCTTTTCTTCAGCCGTCTCTCCAGCTGGCGCCCTTTCCCTCGTGCAGAGGTCGACCCTATTCGGGATTTCTGCTTCCATCTCCTTCTCGGGTTGGTATGGCTCCCGGTGCGGCTCAGCAGGTGCTGGCTCCTCCAGGTCTGGATGCTCCAGGGCATAAGCTGCTAGGTGCCTATCAATCAGGGTCAAGGCTTCCCTCCTTACAGCTGCCCTTTCTCTCCTCCTGTCGGCTCTCCCCTCTGGCGATGGAGCCCTCTCTGATGAAGGAAGTGGGGCCTCCTCTCTCCGCAATCTCTCCTCTGCCTGACGAGCGCTCCCTGGTGCATCCCCGAGTCTCAAACCCATTGCTGGCGCCTGTGGGGGTGTGTCCTCTCCAACCTCTATCACTTTCTTCCCTGCACGTCTCCCCATGTCACCTAGCCTGCTCTCTTGCTGAGTACACTGCGCCTCCTCTCGTGGCACCTCCTCTCGTGGTACCTCCTCACGTGGCACCTCCTCTCGTGACACCTCCTCTTGTGGTACCTCCTCTCGTGGCACCCCTTCTACTTGCTCTTCATCCTTCTTATCCTGAGGCGACGCTCTCCACTTAGAGATATCCAGATGCGTCTCTAACTCTCTCGACGGCCCTTCAGACACTGGTGGCTCCTCCCGTGTGTGTGTTGGTGACCTCCTCAATCCACCCTCAATAAAACGATGGAACTCCACTGGTCCCAACCCACACTCAGGGTACGCCCCTCGCTCTTCAACCTCTGGCTCCCGCTCCGGCTCCTCCTCTCTCCTGGCTAGGGCCTTCCGTCCTTCCCGTGATGGTCTCACCTCCCTGGGCTCAGGGTCCCTCGACCTCTGACTCCTCTGACGTCTCTCGACTCTGGGGTGGGGGGACTCTGGCCGTCGAAAGGCCTCTCTTAGATGTGCCCTGCAGCTTTCCCAGTCCCGGGCCATGTCTCTGATTTGGCTAGCCAGCGGCCTTTCCGCCTTCCTGGTCCAGAGTRGTAGSRTCCTCGCCCACTCATCTCTCGGTATACCCTGCCCCTGCATGAACCACTCGAAAGCAGGGATGAAGACTGCCATGTTTCCGATCTCTAGACGGATCAGCCTCCCATCTGGTCCCACAGGCGAGGGTCGCAGTTCCTGCATCCTCCACTCCACCTCTGATCTCGTCGTCGCTTCTCTACGTTTCCGCGCGACGGGCTCCTCGAATCTGCCGACTCCCCTCAGTCCCTCRATTGCTTGGGCCACGGTCCAGCCCATATGCCTCGCATGATCCCAAAAGTTGTCCAGGAATAGCTCGATGTCCCCATCATCGTATACTGGAGTACTTTCTCGATGGCGAGGCCCATGTCGCTCATATCCTCCTGATGCTCCCAACGGCATCCGAGGCGGTCGTGTCCCCCTCCCTCCTCTTGGCATGGCTGTCTTCGTAAAGTCAGACCTGCACAACAGGCGAAGGAGACAACAGACACACATTGGGGTAAGCAAAACAGGTGATAATCAAGCAAACTTAGACCAGACCACACTCACACAGCATACATCCTACCTAGCCTACACACCCTGCTACTTCTATTCTAAAGGCAGTCAGAGCATCTCTCTTACCTCTTCCCTCGCCACGAGTTTCTTCAGTCGCGTTCCAGATACCTTATCCTTCCACTCAGTTCCATTTAGCTCCTTTATCTGATACGCTCCAAAGTCTCCGACCCGTACGATCCGGTAGGGACCTAACCACCTCTTATCGAGCTTCCTAAACCATTGCTTCTCCAGTGATGAATCGTAGAGAAGCACGACATCTCCAACTGCCAAGGGTACTTTCCTCACCCGCGCAGATTGATCCCATCGACCCTTATCATCCATACGACTTCTCGCCACCTGGTCAGACGCCTCCTGGATCCTTTCTTCTATTGCTCCTATCTGCCGCGCCCGAATATCGAGCAATTCTTCAAATGACAGGTTAACTTCCAGATCCTGGCGCCTCCATGTCTTAAGAAAACTCTCGATAGGGAAGGTGGCGTGCCTTTCATACCACAATGTCGCCGGTGCGTGCTTGGTGGATCTTTTTATTGTAATGGTCTCGACAAAGAACGCCGCCCATAGGTATCTTGGCCATTGATTAGGCCTACCTTCGGTCCACTTAGCCTGGAGACTCGTGATGGTACTATGTCCTCTCTCTACGGGAGCATTTGTCTGGGGGTGCGCGGCCGTGGTGTAGTTGGCTACTACACCATACCTTGATAACAATTCTTGTACCTCCTGGAAAGGTAAGCTCCGATCCCCTGTCCATTACGAATTCCCTGACGAAAGGGTAACGCAGGTAATATTCCTCGATGCAGCTCACTAAGAGTAACCCGGTCTTGGTGCGAATAGCACGCCCGTCTACGAACCCAGACAGGTTATCGCGCGCATCGAAGATATAGCTATAGCCCTGATCCCCAAGTGGCATAAAAAGCAGATCGAGATCCACTACGGCCCCCATCTCTCGCTCTAACCTTGGATGCAGCGGCTCTCCCTGCCTTAAACGGGATCTCTCCTGGTAGGGCACGCAGGATCGACAGAATTTCCCGACCCTGTCCATCATTCCATCCCAGTAGTACAACTCACTTATCTTGGCATACGTGGCTTGTACCCCTCGATGCCCTGCTGCAATGCCATCGTGTAGTGCTGCTACGACGTCGATCTGACGATTCGTACCGCAGACGACCCTCCTGGGATTCCCTACTTCTCTTCTCACGAAAAGGTGGCCGTCTCGCACTAAGTAGCGCTGCAGTATCCTCTGAGCCCTATCGCTTGTATCCCTTAGCCGCATTCCACATGACAGAAGAAGCCCCAGTTCTAGGTAGATCCCGTCGTACTCCTCTGCACGAAAAGCCTCCTTAATCTCTCCTTCCTCGAACTCGTCGTCCTGGCTCTCGGGCACTTCGTCCACATTTCCTGTCGAGTTCAACGAGCCTGACTGGTCGAGGCCTTCCTGCAATAACGTGTTGACGAGGAGATATATTCCTCCCATCAGGTCCTTATGCCATTCTACCTGGCCAGGTCCTTCCTCAATCGTTCTCATGTCCTCCACCAGGCTATAAGAGCTGGCCGGCGATAGCTCTATCATCCACTGAACATCCTTACCGCCCCAGGGATCTTCTTCCTCAAAGGGCTTAAGGACTATCTCATTCCTCTTTTCATACCCCTTTGGCGCTTGCCAGATAGGATAGCCTACACAGCTGGGCACTCGCGGCGACCATTTGTTGATATGAAGACGAACATCTTCTTCCTGATTTAGAAATCCATCAACTGGGGGCGTATTCTCCACCGCCTTCCCTTCCTGCTTATCCCAGTTGATCCGACTCAGCCCGTCCGCCCGGTTCTTACTACCAGGAATCCGTTCCAATTCAAAATTGAACATCCAGATGTACGTCAGCCATCTGGCAATCGTCGGATCCGATGGAACGTAATTCCTTAGAGAGTAGGCCAGGGCGGTCGGATCCACTCTCAAAATAAACCTCCTGCCGAAGATAAAGTTCCGGAAGATTCGCAGACAGTGGAGGACAGCAAGGGTCTCCCTCTTGAACTGATAATAATTCCTCTCCGTCGTACAGAGAGTCCGACTCTCAAATCGCAAGGGCCTTTCCTTTCCTTCCATGTCTGCCTGTATTAGAACTCCCCCTAAGGCAGTCGGTCCCGCATCTGTTTCGACAATGAAGGGTCGCGTCTCTGTGGATTGCCCGGACCTTAAACGGGCAATAGAAGAGGGACTTGTCGTGCTTGATGACCGCAAGTACGTCAAGTGGGCAGATGATCTCGGAGATGTATCGATGTTCCCTTCGATGAAGGATAATGTCGAAGCAAGGAGAATAAAGACGAGTAAAGGAATGGAGCCGGTCAGGAGCCAGAGCATCAAGATAACCTTTGAGGGGGACATGACGACCACACCCATAAGGGTGGCAACCACCAAGTCGGCGAGAGGGTCTACATCGAAGAAAACTGACATGGATTACGTGATGACGGAGAAGGACGGGCAGCGGGTCGATGGAGAGGAGGTTATCCTTTCGCCGCGAAAGCGGGGAGTGAAGAAGTTCCTAATGAAGAGCTCGCTGGACGAGATTGACACGGTCGAGCCATTGAGGCGGGCCCTTCGGCAACCCATGCAGTGCTCTATTCTGGAGTACCTGGCGGCATCGAAGCCGACTCGTGATGAGTTACAGATGATCACGAAGAAGACTAGCATACCTCTATCGGGGGAGGGCCACGCCCCTAAGGCGGAAGCTTCTACAGTGACAGTAACTGGGGTGACTGCCAGAGCAGATCGCATGGCGACAGACCTTCTCGATGGAATGGAAGGTGTGCCTCCAGACAAGTTTTATATACTTGGTAGCGGGGCCGTGGAGACGATTATAAACGAGGATGCGGTACTCGATGCTGTGATTGATAACGGCAGTGAGGCTGTCATCATAGACGAGAACCTGGCGGTACAAGTTGGACTGGGCCTCGATAGGTCATACCTGTTCGAGATAGAGACGGCTGATGGGAGAAAGCAACAGATCACTAGGGTTTGTCACAAGGCAGCCATAGAAGTTTAAAGGGTGCGAGTAACCCTGCCTGTCTTTGCAGTCAAGAACTGCAGCTCCGACCTGCTCTTGGGTCGAACGTGGCTCAGCCACGTGCATGCGGTGACGATAGAGCRACCTGATGGAAGCCAAACATTGTCCATTAAGAAGCCAGACGGGACGCGGGTAATGATTGAGACAGTGGAGCCTCGGGACCCGAGGAACAGAGCAGCTCTCGCTGTGGGTGCAAGACCTAGTGATCAGATTAAGTCGTTGCCTATCTCCAGCCGCACGGTGTGATTTCGCGAGAAAAAATATGGACCACTGCTCACAGAGGAAGAAGGTCGGATGGTGGAGGTGGAAGACTTAGGGAGTCGGCTCATTGTGGACGGTAACTCGTACCCAAAAGAAAGAGATGAGGAATTTGGCGGTGTGGTATCAGTATTTTTTTTAAGGGCACAGCCCCCTATGGGGGGCAACCCAAGCGACACAAACGAGTAGCACAGAAAGTTAAGCCAGCGGCGGTGGGCCGCGAGCGATCTGCACTAGAAGGGATATCGGAAGAAGAGATCGCAAAAGAAATCAAAGAAAGAAAGAAAAAGGAGCTGCAACGCCTAACGGAAGAGAGAATAGCAGGGATGGACATCGGAGATGGAAATCTGACCCCACAGGAGCGAGGGCGAGTGATAGAAATTCTGAAGACATGTGATAAGGCAATAGCTTTCAGTGACGCGGAGCGCGGTAGGATCGACCCTCGATACGCTAAGCCAGCAAGGATTTACACGATACCACATGTTCCCTGGAACGACGCGGGATGGAAATACGCCCAGAAGGAGAAGGAAGAAGTTATCGCCTTCCTGAAAGAAAAGATGGTTTCCCACGTTGCGGAGATGTCTGATAGCGCTTATGCTAATCGATGGTTCTTCCTACGAAAGTCGAATGGCAAGATTCGATGGATCCAGGACCTTCAGAAGGTCAACGCGGTGACGATATGAGACGTGGGCTCCGTGCCACACGCCGATTTACTGGCAGAAGGCGCAGCAGGTAAGTCGATCTATTCGGTCTGTGATCTGTTCTCAGGTTATGATGAGGTACCGCTTGACCCTAGGGACAGGCACCTCACGGCTATGCATACGCCATTGGGACTAATTCAAATGATGGTTGTCCCTATGGGTTGGACTAATGGGGTAGCCGTTTTTCAGAGAGCCATGGTAGCCGTCCTCAAGGACTTCATCCTTGATAAGGTTGAAGTTTTTCTAGATAACTTTCCTGAAAAAGGGCCAGTAGACAGAGATGAGACAGAGGTTGTACCTGAAGTTAGAAGATTCGTCGAACATCACCTAACAGATATTTGTGCGGTACTCAAGCAGCTGGACGATGCGAATTTAACAGTCAGCGGAACAAAGAGCCGATGGGCCGTCTCGACTATTAAGATCTTAGGTTTTATCTGTGACTCGAGAGGACGCCGAGCAGATCCGGCGAAGTTAGCCAAACTTCTGAACTGGCCTTCACCGTTACATAGCCCAACCGAGGTCCGACAGTTTCTAAGGGTGGTCGGTTACTGGCGTATATTCATACGAGGGTATGCGGAGAAGGCTGAGCCATTGAGGTTACTCCTTCGAAAGACTGAAAAATTCTATTAGGATTCTTCGCAGGAACTCGCTATGCAAGAACTTAAAGACGAATTTAAGGAGGGAGGACGCGTGTTGGGCGTGCCATTTTTTGACGATGAGACCGAGAGACCCTTCATAGTTTCCGCGGATGCTGGACCATGTTCAGTAGGTGGTTTGCTGTCTCAGAAGGACGTTGGAGGGAAGGAAAGACCGTTAAGATTTGAGAGTAGAACACTTAATACGGCTGAGCGTAACTACAGTCAATTCAAGAAAGAAGTGTTAGCTGTTCTCCGGTGTCTAGACACGTTCAGACACTATATCTATGGGCGACGGTTCATCTTGAGAGTAGACCCCACCGCGGTTGCCTCTGTCCTCCAGAAGGACTTTAGTCTGACGGACCCGACCATCGCCCGATGGTTAATACGGATTCGGCTATATGATTACACGGTTGAGAGAGTATCTGGTACTAAAAATGCTATGGCAGATGGACTTTCACGCATCCATCTCGAGCGCCCGATAGTAGCTGGGGCTCTGACAATGGCAGAGCCGAGACGCGCCGAGAGATTTCTAGTTAATCTTTACGAGGGCAAGTACCGAATGATCGGACTACACCTGACGGGAGAGGAGAGTTAAAATTCTGATATCCGGAGGCAAGCAGCCCAGTACTGCCTTAGAGCGGGCCACCTTTACCGAAGGCCAGTAGGGTCGGGAATGCCCTTACGAGTAGTCTGTGATCCCGAGGAAAGACAGACAATAGTTGCGGAACTTAACGACGGGGTAGTCGGAGGACACAGGGGAGTTAAAGGAACCTATGAAAAGATACGCCGGCTGTACTGGTGGGAAGGACAGTATAAGGACGTCGAGAGGTACTCCATGACATGCGAAGAGTGCCAGAAGAGAGCTCTTGTGAAATACAAAGAGCCAATTCACCCATCCTATCCGACCAGACCAGGAGAGAAGATACACATTGATCTAGTGAAAATGCCGAGAGGGGTAAGCAATATGAACTACGTCGTGAACATACGAGACGATTTCACTGGGTTCGTGGATGGTAGACCTATCAGGAGTAAGGCAGCAAAGGAAGTAAAGAACTTTGTCCTAGAATACTTATCTAGGTATGGTTGTGTCAGCAAGATAGTGATGGACAGAGGGGCGGAATTCCTAGCCGACGAGGTCGAGAGCGTGTTTAGGAGAACGAGTGCGAGAGTTTCAATAGCCACCGCCTATCACCCACAGTCGAACTCCCCGGTAGAGAGGGGACACCAGACTCTGATAGCGTCACTGTCCAAGTGGTGCAAAGGTAAGGACAATGATTGGCCACGATATTTTCGATACGCAATATGGGCGGACAACGTTACGGTCCGGGCTAGTACCGGATACCCACCGTACACCTTGTGGTTTGGGCGACATTGTCCGCTTCCCATAGAGTTTCACGTCGACAGTTGGACGACCGTCGACTGGGCAGAGGAGATGTCCAGAGAGGAACTCATAGCTGCCCGAACAAGACAGATAGCCTACGGTTTGGAAGAGAACCTTATGACAGCAGCGGATCGACTGGCAGTAGAAAGAGACAAAGGTAAAGAGAGATGGGATAAGAACGTGCGGATCAAGAAGGAGAGGGTGAGCGTAGGAGATATGGTCCTTCTCTACGACGCGGCACTGGAGAGGACCTGGACCGGAAAGCTTGCCAATAAATGGATGGGACCTTACAGAGTGGTTGAGGCACTTGACTGGGGTGCATATATGATAGCAGAACTAGACGGATCTAAGTGGAAGGACCCGGTGGCGGGGGCTAGGTTAAAGTTGTTTAGGATCAGGCCCGCGCCCGCTTTATCGCTAACCAGCCCGAAAGGGAAAGGGAAAGCCATGATGGAGGATGGAGCCCCCTTGAGCCAATTCGAGGTAGGGGAGAGTTCCAAGAAAAGGAAAAGAATAGAGAAGAGAAAGGTCAAAGGGTTAGCTTAAGGAAGAAAGAAGAGATGGATATTCGTGCTCAAGCGAGCTAGACGGAGAGTTCGCGTTAGACGTACTGGCGGGTCGACACCCTTCTCGGGGCAAAGACAGAAGAAAAAGAGGATCGTGACGGGACCAAAAACCAAAAGAAGCAGGAGAAACAAGAAGCATCTTCTTAGCCCTAGGACTCGTAACAAACTTAAACATAAGACAATTGAGCGCCGACGTGGGTGTCCTTTACGGGCCATAACCCAGAAGCTCATCCGCTTCGTCTAACGTAAGTTGCTAGGGCTCGACGGGGGCGTCGAGAAGTGGTCCGGGCTAAGTGTCAGGCGGCCGCAAGTAATGCGCCGCCTGAAATCTACGGTTTTGGGACTTAGGCGCGAACACGAGTCTGAGTTTTGACGGTACTCTGGTTAGACCATGCAGCGGAGATTAGGGGGCCTCAGGGCGCCCTTGATTTGGGGCGCGCTGGACCTTACGGGTAACCCTAAAAAATGGCAAGATGGGTGGTCGCACTCGGCACATCAACGAACCGTCATTTTTGGCCGTTCGGAGGGTTAGACCCGAATTGGCCTGCCGTGAGGGGGCATCGCGGGGACTAACCCCGCTGCGACGTTCTTTGCAGCGTATGATCGGGGTCAAAATAGCGCCTCAAGTTTTTGTCATTTTTGGTATCTAAATCAAAGATGGGAAAAGAGAATGAGATCAGTAGGAGGGAAGAGAGAAACGTAATATTCCTTAATTTCCTTGTTTTTCGCAGCATTTGAGTTTGGAGAAAATACTCCGTTATTTTTTATGTTTTCCGGCAATGGAATTAAAAACAAAGGGAAAGATTAAAAATGATAAAGAAGGGATGGAACAAAGAATTTCAACAATTTAATAAAGACTTCCTCGGAATTTATTTTTGGTAAGTTTACGATTATTTTACTATTTCGGGTAATAGAGTTAAAAAAAAGGGGGGGATGATTAAAAATGATGGAACGAACAAGAACCGATGATTATTCGATGGTTGGCCTGATTTTGCTTGGATTTCCCACCGCCGGCTCTGAACCCCGATTAATCAATCTTCTCTGGATCCCAACTTTTTTTCGCCAAATCCCTGATGATCAAGGTTTTTTGTGCCACTTTCCCGATCCACCTATTTACTAACTTCACTGTGACAGTCCGAGGACGATCGCATGGACAGCATAGGGTGGTGTTACCATGGGTCGACTATGGTGTTTGGTTCAGTACGGATACGARGGTTGTTACGGAGTGGSTTCGTACTATGGTGTCTGGCCGGTGGCAGTTGTTTCACAACGGTGACTTATTTTCAGGTTTGGGACAGGTACGGTGATTTACTCTCAGGACCGGGGCTACTACGACAGTTATTCCAGGTTAGAGACGTTGGCGGCAGTTTATCCCAGGTTCGGCGTTATCACGGATATTTAACCCAGGTTCAGCACCATCACTGCGGCCATTTATTCCACATTTGGTGCCACTATGGCGCTTTATTTCAGCTTTGGGACCACGGTATTGTGTGGCATTTGACGTGTTCTCAGATTCAGTGTTGGCTCGGTATTGGTCCGGCATTGGCAGGGTACGGTTGTCACGTGTTCGGCGTTGGTTTAGCATCGCCTAGGTACATGCCGCAGATCTTTTTCGGGTTCGGTATTGACACGGCATTGGCTCGGCGCCGAAGTGGCACACGCGTCTGCTTTTTTCTTTCAGGCTCGGGGATGGTTGTTTCAGGTCCGGAATAGGTTCGGTACTACCGTGGCTTTTCAGTTTTCTACGGTATCCGGCATCGGTATGGTACACATCACTACATCACTTTCAGGTTCGGTGTTGGCAGCTCAGAATTGTCAAGTGGCTATTTCTCGTTCGGCCCGACACTCTGATCCGGGACAAATACGGAACAAGCATGGTAACTGGGTGTTGGGAGCAACAGCTGGACGACGGTTCGTCTTTTGTGTTGGTAACTGGTACAATACAATTGCTTTTCAGTACCGTGGTTGGCTTTCGAGCGTAAAAGAGGCAAGTTTGGTACGGGTACCTGCCATACGGAAGTATCTGGCTTTCATTTTACAGCAGGTTTCAGTTGCAGGTCCCGCTGAGACTGTATATGGGTTCCACTGTACCAGTGCTGGGCCTGGCCCTGCTTTTGCCCTCAGCCTACGAAGGCCTACGGATTGGACGAGGAGGAGGAGAGACCACGTTCAGCTGTGCGGGAAAACCATAAAGGGAAAGAGGACTAGAGAGCAAGGGGGGGTATGCACGGTGTACCCAGCCCACGTGACAGTACGGATGCGGCGGGAGTCAATGCAACAGAGGGAAGCGTGCACGGTCGGCGAAGTGCTGGGGCAGAGGGAGGAGTGCAAGGTGTCCCCGCGGAGTAAGGACGGGAGAGACGCGTTTGCAAGCAAGACTGAGGCGTCCATGTTCGGGCGGTCACGGCGTGTGAGTAATGGCAGGGGGGAGACAGACGGTGTGTGCGAGGCGTTCCCAGCTACTACCTTAGATAGACTGGTCAGACACCGGGAGAGAGAGTGAGGCTGAGCAAAGGGAGAGAGAGACTGTGTGGGGGAGGAGAGTGTGCAATGCAAGAGGAAGTGAGTACGAGAAGGCATGGGGGAGAGAGCGGAAGAGCGCAGTGGACGGCTTGCCAGGTGTACACCGCCCACTTTGCAGCCCGGTTCGGAACAGGCAGAGGCGAGCGCAATGAGCTCAGTTGACTTACGTGCATGCGCAGGGAGCAATGGCGTAGGGGGGACGGAGAGAAAGCAAGTAGGGGAGCCACGTGTGCTCAGCCGCCAGCTTGCTCTTTTATACAGCCCGGTTGGGCGAACGACAAGAGAGACGAATGCAGGCAGGGGAAGGACGAGGAAAAGAGAGTAAGGAACACGTGGCATGTACACGCACCAGCATTAGCAGGTCATATTTGTGTCCAACAAATCCAGAAGAGGAGAGAAGAAGAGGGTGGGAAAAAAGGAGTGCGCCAGGTGTGCTCCACGAACAGCTTGCCTGATTCCCAGTTGGGATGGTGATGCTGACGAGAAACCACTGCGGGAATACATTACGGTTGTGCGAGCCTCCATCTACTTGAAGAAGAGTAACTCTATCCTCTTTCGGCGAGATATCTAACGGGGCAGTGACTATATCGTGTTGAGCCCTTCCGAGCCCTTGTTGGGGAACTGTTCTCACTCGGTTGGTAAGTGAACGCGCCACATCGCGCTGAAGATAGAGGAAATCATCACGTTTTTTTTTTCTTTTGTATCAACTGAAGAGCGTATCTCCATACCCCAGCGGAGGATCTATGCTAATCACGTGAGAAAAGAAAAAAAAGGGGGGGGGTCTGGGTACTTGCACAGGGGAAGTCGGTGCATCATCCCACGATTTAGCTGCAGATTCGAGCACTTACCTTCAGGAAGCGAGAGGGGGCAGCGGTCTAGTGCGCGCCCAATCTGTGAGCAAGCTCAACACACACGCACTCAGATGCGCACACTCTCATACACGCGCGCACGGACTCTGGGAGAAACAGACATAGAGATGGTCATTGAGCACCCGCAATCTGACATGCACCTGGTCTCGCCTGACGACCAGGTTCGGATGAATAGGTGTACGTGATGAGACTGACGGGCATGAGCCTATTTTAACTTCGTCAGTGATTCGAGCATGAGAGTGGGGGAACAGGGGAGTGCGCAGTGAAAGAGGAAGATCATGCCATAACCGGGAGGGAAGGAAAGAAGTAGAAATGTTGACAATCGAAGACTGTGGCAGAGACAAGCACCTACATACACACACACAGCAGTTGAACAGGACACGAAAAAATCTTCTTGTTGGTTAGCAGATCCATTGAATCAGGCTCATTTGCAGACCTTGGAAGACCGCAGACAAAAAGTTCGTAAGTTCGAAAGAAACTGGTGTGCACCGTCGAACGGGTCTATTAAAGACTGAACGGGAAAGCAACCCCGTTTGAATTTCGGTCTATAATCTAGGAGCGCGGGGGTTGTAAGTGCAAGAGGGGAACTTCATGAGCATCGAACCGGGTCTGAGGGAGATCTAGCAAGCTATTTCGTCGTCGTGAATAATTATTTTATTTTATTTTGGTAATTCTCGCTCACTCAGGGAAGGACTGTGAGTGAGCGACTTGCTTATCAACCAATTGAATTTTCTTTGTGCGTTCGTGTGAGCGACTGTGAGTGGGAACAAGGGGGACCAGTGAAGAAGGGAAGGACTGACTAGAGTAAAAAGGGGGGGAGAGAGTAATAGTCCAGAGAAGAAGGGCGAGGAGGAGGAGATCAGACAATCAAATTACTGTTTAAAACTGAGGACTGAGTTTTGTTCAAGTATGCAACTGCTCACGCTGTTTCCCCAGTATGGTGAATCGTTCTCCCATCTGTCTCTAAAATGAACTTGCTGTCAACGGGGAACTGGTGCTTTGACTGCCTTGCGATTGTCCATCTTGCCCTCTCAATGATCTCAGCGGAGCGGATCAGGGTTTAACTTTCAGACATATGTGTTAATTATAGTAAAACGAGTATTGTTTGACATGCTGTGACTCAGATAGACCACTCGTAATAGGGGTCGTTTTTAATTATACTACGCTTGATGATCACAGTAAACTGAATCTAGACTCAGCTCCCATATACTCATAGTGATCATCGCAAAACGGGGAATATATTGACATCGGGGAGCAACCGCATGAGCCATCCTCGAGAGAGGGTGTGACGAGCAGAGCAACTCCCAGGACCCTACTGGTCGCTGAGGCCCTCTGAAGCGAGCGCGGCGAGTGATAGGCACCGTAGCCCTTGGCTTCAGCGAACAGTAGGTAGCTCCTCCCCGGGTTTCCTTACACCAGCACCGCACGGGGGCAGCGTGGGACTTTCCCGACCGCGTCATGCAGGAGTTGGTTTTTAGAACCCTTCGTCGCAAATATATATGGAGCTTCCGCAAGCCGCTCCGGCCGAGTGCGCCAGCCATACCTCTCGCAAGCCCCTACGACAGGATAGGGCCTACGCGAGGCACGACTTACCTACACCTTACGGGAGTTGTCACCTCCCTTCGGTGGGCGTATCCCCCGCGAGCTACCAGTCCACAGTACGAAAGCTAATCAATTGCAATCGCAGAGGTGGACCAGCCGAGGGCGTTTCTCGTTCGCTGTAGCATAGGGGGTACGCGCGGTAATACGCCTCTATCGGACCCGCAGGCGAGCCGACATCTTGGGGCTCTTGAGGTCCCAAGCGCGACTCATCGTCGGTCCACTAGGACGCATACCACACACCACGCGCACTCAGCTTTATACACACAAAACAACATGTTCTCAAAGATATTATCCGCTCAGCGCTTGAGAACCCATAATCGGCCACTAAGTCCACCAACCGCACAACCTACTAACGGATAGCCCCCGAACAGTCCTTCTTTATTCCCCCCTTGTCGCGCCCAAATACACCACAGATTAGTTATACTCCTAATTCGTAGACAGCCTTAGCAGTCCGAGCGCCAACACACAGCAACTACAGAGAAGACAACTGGTAAGCACGGAGTTCAGGCTTTCAACGCAGAATCCTGGCTAGACTTGTCGCAATGCTCAGTCCATGGGCACGTAGATTGAGTCCCCCGCCCGCAGCAACGGGAGCGGTACACAGCTACGGGCCAATAGTTAAGAAGCGTAGGCCAAAAGACATGATGACCAACTGTACACAGTCTGTTGTTATGTTCAAGTTGAACACAACAGCAGCCTACACACACATGTCCGCAGCCGTGCCCTGTCAGTCAGGGAGGCAAGACGGTCACATCCTCGATACTCGACATCCATACGAGTCACGCAAGAGAGGGGAACACAGTCTGCACCAGCAGTTTGCCTGCAGCCTCTCCGTCCAATAGAGCATATCAGCCCTYAGGTAAGTGTCWGGTCCTATGGCTCACTCCTCGCTCCAACCGGATGGGCAACGCACGGCCAACAGGTAAGCCCACAAACCCATGGCTTACTCCTTGCTTCCCCTCACCGACGCCGGCCAAACGGGCAGATCCGCAGTCTTATGGCTTGCCTCCCTCCTTGCCCTGTTTGATACGGCGAGCAGCTTCCTGCCCGCTCGGCAGGTAAGTTTCCAGTTCGCAATCCTTCCCACGCCCCTTTCAGGGTCTCGGGCACTACCCGCTGCTTTTCTGGGCTTGGCCCAGAAATGAATCTCCTCGTACAGCAAGGGAAGATACACGCCCGAGCACGTCGTTTTCTTCCTACTCCCCTCGTGCTCCCTACGCATCTATTAACACCTGCAACCCCCCTCTAAACCAACCATCTAAGGCAAGAACTAACCTCGGTATCGTGCTGGCTGCGTCCCAAGACCCCCATCCAACATCTGGATGCACCTGGCGCAAAGCCTGACCAGGTTCATCCCCTTTTCTCAACCTTCTCCCCGTAGYTTTTCCCCGTCATGCACAATGCAGCCTTCGGTCCCTGTGGYACTAACACTAACACACTAATTTCAAATCTAACGCTATAGCCTAATTCACCTCGCYSAAACACTCCTGACTCCTACCTTACYCGGCTCGATTCCATCACGAATTGGGCGAGAAGCCATTCTTCTCCTCTATACCATCGCCCCGACACTCCCTACGCAACATTTGTCTCTCCTACCTCATCACACAACTCTCCATTGACAAAACTAACCATGCTATCCAACTCGTCATATCTAGAAGATCCAATCTAGCACCTCCATTCACCCGATCTCAGTGAGAAACGAGYGAGATTCCTAGCTCTCGCTTCACGTCATAGCCGGCCTCCGCCATCTCCCCGCACCCACTTTTTCTACTAACACCGAATCCACTAACTTTCTACTGAAACTAACTATACCATTGGATTCGCCGGGGCCAAAACCCCAGGATCGACCCTTCATTCGCCCGTTTTCGCTGAGAAACGGGCGCGCTATCCTTCTGTTTCCACCGACCATCTCCTTCCTGCTCTCGTTTGCGTGCGCGAATAGATCTGGCCCGACTTTGCGTCCGGGTGCGTTCATCTTCCTACCATCCACTAGACTCCGCCTTTCTCCATTCCGCCTTCACCACTCGAATCGCCTCACCTCCAAGCTTCAGTCCCGACTTCTCCCCCACCTAATCCCGTTGGGAGTCGTGCGTGCCGTCTCTCTCCCACTATTCCTCACCTACCTCCCCGCCATCACTCTCCCTGTCGCGAATGCACCTGGCGGGGTCCGTGTCCACGTTCCGCCAGTTTGTGCTGGGCTCACCCACTCCCCTTCTTTCTTCGGCTCTCCACCTTTCTGCCTCAGTACCCATCGTCCGCTCTCCCGCTGCGCAYGCACCCGGCGCAGGAACCCGACCGGGTTCTTCTGTCTCCTTCCCCCTCTGCTACTCTGCCTTTGCGCCCTCGCCCTGCTTGCGCCAATGCCCGCCCGTCAGTCAGTCGGCCCGAGGGAAACTCCGGAGGGAACCAGCTACTAGACGGTTCGATTASTCCTTCGCCTCTATACCCAAGTCCAACGAACGATTTGCACGTCAGTATCGTTGCGAGCCTCCACCAGAGTTTCTTCTGGCCTCGTTCCACAGCCCCAGCGCCCGCCGCTTACTCCACCTCGCTGCTATACAGCGCCGCCCGGTACTGCCCTTACCGTCGCTCCGCTATACTCCTGCTCTAGCCGCTACTGCGCGGCAAAAGCAGATGGGAAGCTATCGGAGTCATGATTTGTGGAGATGTTTACTTCGAAAGCGATTCCCTGTGGCGTCGTTGTCCCTTCCACTGAGACATCGGAGGGATGCGGTTCCCGTTGAGACTTCCCACGAGCCGAGGGTTGTGGTTCGGATTCATCCGAACTACATGACACGTTCCGTAGTGAGGCGGAACAAAAACGTCCAGCCTGAGAATTGCATAACCCCTCATGGGAGACAAAGAACACCGAGAAAAATCATGAGTGGCGGGTTGTCATGGATAGGGGGTCGCCTCAAAACTCTCGATGGGGGGACGTTGCGTGAAAACAATGGGTCGGATGTAAGGGGGGCATAGTCATCCAACCACAGGCATCGCAAATGACATCTACTATTGCCTTCATTCCGAGCTCGGATGAATCCGAACTCCATCTGGAACAAGTGGCACGAACAGCACTCTCTCACTCCCACTGCAATCCCGCGCACGCCTCCCTAAGCTACTCTGGAAAACGCGGCTGTGATTAATTGGAATCGAAATGTGATCGGCGTGGATCGAGAGCTGATCGTTCCACGCGGTCATTGGTGCGTTCATTCAACCCAGATTTCGAGACTGTAATCGTCGCGAGGATTGTCCACGTCAGAGTTCGCCCAAAACGAATGGTGGCGAGGGGATAGGCTGCCGCACGGGCGGCGGTGCTGTGACCTTTTCTTGTGGGCGCGATGGAACTTGTAAGCGCTAGTTCCATATCCAAAATATTGTCGATTCGTGTCTGGCGTCTCGCGCCCGGTTGCGTGGCGGTTTGTCATTGCTAGCGGCATGTGCGAGAATGGGCGATGAGACAGGGAACGTTCAAGACAACAAGAAAAAGATCCTGATGTCATCCACAACCGCGATAGACATGTTCAATCACCGAGTCGATCGGAAACGAGCTCGAAGTTGGCCCTTGGGGGGGCGCGGGATCGGCGGTAATCTGGGATGTTTCGGATTCGCCATGGGTATCCGTTGTGTGCAACGGGTCGTCGCTGAACGTTGTGGATGGGTGGCTTTGCCACTGTTGGCTGTGCGTGCGACACGGGCGATTCCTGTTGGAGGTGCGCGTTTCAACAGAAAAATTTCCCATAATAAAATAATCATTCTAGAGTAGAATTACATTCTAAATTTCAAAATTTCACTCCATCTTAAAAAATGTCATTCCAATTGTAAAATTTTTCGTCTTACTTGAAAACTTTCCTTCCAAGAATGGGGTATCCCTTCTTATTTGAAATGCATGCTAAAGATGGAATGAAAGTCTGGATCAATTTACGAAACATTGTAATTGGACTGTTATTCTAAGTAAGGATTTCCAGTCATAAATAGGTTAATCCAATCTAAATTAGACGATATTTGTTGTAGTAGAATGAAAGTCTAATTAAAACATTTCATAAACTCGTCCAGACTTTCATTCCATCTTGAACAAATAGATGTAGTTAAAAGGGAAAGCTCATATTTAGATGGGAACTTATCAAATTAAATTGGAAATTTTAGAATTGGACAAACATTGGAATGATAATTTATAAATATGAAGGATTTTTTTTTTATGGAATATTTTTTCAACTTTCATTTCTCAAGGGAGTTTTTCTGTTGTTGTCGTGAGGCTTCCAGCTATCGGGGACATGTGATGATGTGATCAGCGCTGCGAGAACACATCATCCGATAGACGTCAACACCAGAGATGGATGGACGGGATCTGAAAGTCGATCGACACGTGTTTTTCAGATGACGTCTCCGGTGTTAAGGTCTATCGGATGATGTGTTATCACAACGGTGATCACATATCGCGATCTTGAGGACGCAAGGGAGCAACAACGATGAAACTTCGTCCACGCGTCAGATGTGGTTGTCGGAGGCGTCCAACGATCTTGACTGCGAAAGCCGCAAGCCATTTCGAATTTCAGACGTCATGCGCAAGATGGTGACGTCAGCGTGTGTCAGTGGAAGGGAACTTTCGTGGTTGTGAGCTGCGGACATCGTGGACTCAAGATCGCGCACATGTCGACTCGTGCGTGATTGACGGAGCAAGCGGTGATGTAGAAGAAGACTCGCACGACTGACTGCATTGCGATATCCTGAGTAAACTAGGGGAAGACGACCCGCGAGCCAGGGTCCAAGAAAGTGTACCAACAAGCGATGTTGAGGACGACAAGACTCGAGGGCGATGCGACTTTCTCCACGCGTCAGATGCGGTCGTCGGAGGGCGCCAAGAGTCGAAGGTGATGTTGAGGACGCCAACAAGCGATGTTGAGGACGCCTACAAGCGATGTTGAGGACGCCAACAAGCGATGTTGAGGACGCCAAGACTCGAGGGCGATGATTGTGAAAGCCGCAAGCCATTGCCTGTCGCTGATGTCATGTGCAAGATGATGACGTCAGCGTGTGTCACTGCATGGGGTCTTCCATGGTCGTGATCGGTGGGCGTCGTGCGCTCAAGGTCCTGCGCGCGTGATTGGCGGAGCGGGTGGTGGCAGAGAACAAGACTTGCAGGGTCGAAGGAGCGGAAAGGCAGTGGGAAGAGGTGGGGGCTTGAAATGGTGAAGGGGCCGAGCAGGGGGCGTGGGCTTCTTACTGACCTGCGAGTCGACAAACGCCTCCAGCCGACACAAGAAGAGCACAGCGCGAACGGGACGACGCGCAAGATCTATAGTCGCGTGACGTTTTCGTTAGCGCCCCCCGCTATCGACGATTGCTGGAAGAACGAGGGCCTGGATGCGCAAGGGGCCTGCGATATGATGTCGGCGACTTCAAGCGATGGCGGACGCGTCGCAAAGGCAGCACACGGAAGAAATGACACCAGCGAATGGGTGTGATAGCCACCCCCATTCGTTTGGTGCCCGACAGGAGAACGGTGAGTGCAGTGAGTGGGGCTTGAGGGGCCCTTCAGCTGCCCGCCACAGGGTCAGTAATGGCGGACTGCCGCGTCAGGGGCTGTGACATCAGGCGGTCTCTTTTTTGACGGACCGTCCTCACGAAATCACCTGATCTGAAACCGTCGCGGGAGGGCGGGCCATGATATCGAGAGGACTGGCCTTTTTTCACCGTGCTATCGACGGTTCCAACGCATCATCTGGCGCAAATTTTCCCACCCACTTTTGCTTATCGGGGCCCGCGTGGATTTTACTGTGATATCGACGGTTCCAATTCGTCATCCGACGTGACCTTTCCCGCCCACTTTCATTTCTTGGGCCCCGCGCGGATGTATCCGCCATTCGAATGACGGTCGCGCCATTCTGCGAATTTGCAGGTGGGCATTGCAATCGTCCGAAGCAGCAGGCAATCGCAGGTGTCGCCAACCCTCACGGCCGAAAATGCCAGTCGCGCGCCCGGACCACCCGCCCTTGCCAGCAACACAGTCGCCGTCTCCCCCACCGTCTACCTCGCTTCTCTCTCTCTCCCTCGTCGCCATATCCCTCGCCTCGCCATCTCCTTTGCGTCGCAATCGCCCACGTCTCCATTCACGGTTTTGCCCTCTCACACGTCGGCAACTCCCTTTTCGCGCGTCGCGACACGCGTCGTCGTATTGCGGTTTGAGATCATCAACCAAGTTGCCGGGGCCATTGTTTTCAACAACAGTTGTAAACCAAGGAAGGAAAAGGTGCATTCTCTCTCTCATTCTATCTCCCTTTCTCATCTCTCTCTGTCTCACTCCCCCTCTCTCTCTCTCTATTTGGCTCTCTCTCTCTCTTTCTCTCTCTCTCTCTATATAGCACTCTCTCTCTCTTTCTCTCTCTCTCTCTATCTCTATATAGCTCTCTCTCTCTCTATATAGCTCTCTCTCTCTCTCTCTATCTCTATATAGCTCTCTCTCTCTCTCTCTCTCTCTCTCTCTCTCTCTCTCTCTCTCTCTCTCTCTCTCTCTCTCTCTCTCTCTCTCTCTCTCTCTNTCTCTCTCTCTCTCTCTCTCTCTCTCTCTCTCTCTCTCTCTCTCTCTCTCTCTCTCTCTCTCTCTCTCTCTCTCTCTCTCTCTTTCTATGTCTCTCTCCCTCTCTCTCTCTCTCCCTCCCTCTCTCTCTCTCTCTCTGTCTCTTTTTCTCTCGCCATCTCCACCGACCTGAAAAGTCCTGCCATGCTGGGTTTGCGTAGACCGTCAGAATGCCGACACATGTACTCGATTTGTAGTCGGGATTCGCGAGGTGGCGATTACATTGGGTTCAGTCACCGCGAATGAGCAGTGTCGTGTGATCTAACAGGGATTTCTCTCCGTGAGTCCGATGTGTGATCGGGGTGACGTTCGGGGCCATTTGATCGTGACGTTTGATTGGGCCGTGTGATGAAGGCGAAGATCGCCTCTCTGTCGCGCTCTCTCTCTCTCGTTATCTATTTCTCTCTCTTTCTGTCTTTTATCTCATTCGTTTTACTGCGCTTGTCTGTGTCGCTCGCACAAAGTTTGCGAACGTTACTGACAAGCGCAGACAAACGAACGAGACACAACCAACAGCGTCGTGTCCCACCACCATCATCGTCCCCGTCGTTAGTTTTCTATCAGTGCCTCTATGCCGTTTGTCTTTTGCGTCGGCCTGCTTTCCCGAATCTAGTTCCATTGGCGACCACTCGCTTCGATCAGATGGCACACTCACACGTCCACGTGGCAGGTCCTGAACAAGCGTGGGCACGCTGATGGATGCGGGGCTCTATGCGGCAACAGAATGTTGTCGAATAGAACCCCTCACCCATCAGCGTGGCCACACATGATCAGGACTTGACACGTGGACATGTGTGCCGTCGTGTTCAACTACCATCTTCGTCCACGTCGTTAGTTTCTCTTCAGCGCCTCTGCTTCGTTCGGCCTATGCGTTGGCCTTTTTCTTTCCCGAACTTGCCTCGGGGTGCGTTTGCGGATCTCGTTCCATTCGCGACCACTCGCCCCGATCAGATGGCACACTCCCACGTCCACGTGTTAGGCCTAAACTAGCGTGGGCACGCTGATGGATGCGAGGCTGTATGCGGCAACAAAATGTTGTCGAATAGAGCCCCGCACCCATCAGTGTGGCCACGCATGATCAGGACTTGACACGTGGACATGTGTGCCATCGTGTTCAACTAACATCTTCATCCCCGTCGTAAGTTTGTCTTCAGCGCCTCTATTTCGTTCGTCTTATGCGTTGGCCTGTTTCTTTCCCAATCTTACCTCGGGGTGCGTTTGCGGATCTCGTTCCATTGGCGACCACTCGCCCTGATCAGATGGCACACTCAAACGTCCACGTGTCAGTTCCTGAAGAAGCGTGTGCAAGCTGATTGATGCGAGGCTCTCTGCGGCAGCAGGATGTTGTCCAATAGAGCCCCGCACCCATCAGCGTGGCCACACATGTTCAGGACTTGACATGTGGACGTGTGAGTGTGCCATCTGATCGGGGCGAGATAAAGGAGTTTCGGGAGCAAGAATGCATGCGTTTCATTGGCGATCACTCGCCCCGATCAGATGGCACACTCAGACGTCCACGTGTCACGTCCTGAACAAGCGTGGCCACGCTGATGGATGCGGGGCTCTATGTGACAACGGAATGTTGTCGAATAGAGCCCCGCATCCATCAGCGTGGCCACGCATGTTCAGGAGCTGACACGTGGATGTGTGAGTGTGCCATCTTATCGGGGCGAGTGGTCACCAACGAGACGGGACCCGCGAATGTAGCCCGAGAATGTTGTGACACGCCCTTCGAGATTGTGTCGTCACTTCAGATGTTTTCTTGAAGCGTTACTCGCTTGTCGTCAATTTGTTGTCTCTCTCACGAACTGCGATATAAGGATTTTAGTCGTATGTTGTCGAACACGAGAACATGGTTTCTCACGAATCGTGTCTTTTCTGGATTGCACATGGACTTTCTTCTCACCGAATTAATTTTTATTGCGTTCGGTTTGTTTATTCGTTTTCTCACGTAAGTCGCGTCGTGCAGTTCGCTCGACGTTTGGTTCTATATCCGTAAATTGTCCTCCACATTCGTCGAATTTTTCAGATTTTTCGTCACTCTTCCTCTCGCCGATACGAACAATTTTTTCTTATATTTCTTTTGTGCCGTTTTATTAGTGGGTCACATTGCGAATTCCGAAATGGACAACACCATCCGCAGGATCTGCACATGGAGAGACAGAGAGATAAACACAGGCTTTCTTGCTGCCCATCCTCTCCTTGTTGACGTCTCCATCGATCTTGGTTTCCCTTCCGTGTCTGTGCGTGTTTTCTGCCTTTCTCCAATCTTTGTGTATCGCAGACAGTCGCTCAACCGATCTTAGGTTGGTCCCCCCTGAGTGCAATCACAGATCAGTAATCGGAAGACTGTTACGACAGATCCGAAGACACAGGAGGCGAATGTGAATTCAAATCTTTAAACCCTATCAAACCTCGCGTCAGCCGAACGCCGCGAGGAACCTTTCCGCTGATGTGGACACAGGACAGGACACGGAGCGATCAAATGCTCATAGGGTATTGTCGACGGCGACATGCCTGACCAACCAGGAGGACGACATCCCACCCTGTCCATACCATCTTGTGGTGGCGCAACAACTAACGTATCCGAGCCACCCTTGTTAATTTCGGTTGCATCCGAGCCACAACCCACTAAAACTCACGAGGCGACCACTAACCGAGGCACCTCCGCGAAGTTCGGATTAATCCGAACCACACCAACGACAAATTTGGATTTGTCACATGCTCGAACGGTATTTACGACGTCGCACGTTCTGATAAACGTGAATGACGAAATCACACGCTGTCAACAGACCGTGCCATCCATCCACCGGTCCCCGTCTTGGATTAATCCAAACCACACCTCCGACAGGATAGGGTCCACCCTATGCTCACAGGTCATTGAGGAAAGTACGCCATGTCGATGGCCTCCTCTTGTAGTCGGTCGTTTCTGTCTCGCATTGTGTTAATTCGGATGCATCCGAGTCACAACGTCGGTCTTTCGACTCTGCCCAGTTCGGATGTGTCCGAACTACCCCGCATTGTGTTAATTCGGATGCATCCGAGTCACAATGAAGATTGATTGATTCATTGATTGATTGATTGATTGATTGATTGATTGATTGATTGATTGATTGATTGAAAGAAATATATTTGCCGAAAAAAAAAAGAAAAAAAGAAGGAACAAGAAAATACGTCGAAGGTGGAGAGAGAGAGAGAGAGAGAGAGAGAGAGAGAGAGAGAGAGAGAGAGAGAGAGAGAGAGAGAGAGAGAGAGAGAGAGAGAGAGAGAGAG